>CM067171.1:42396876-42476876 GCA_034093135.1 Erigeron breviscapus | reverse complement strand
GAATGTGATGATAGAATGGACCAATTAAACATCAAATCAAGAAGATAATACCTTAATTACCTGTAGACAAAGTTAAGGACATAATCTATGTACAAATCTCACTCGAATCACCATGAATCGCAAGAAACACACACAATTGCTTGAGGGGATAAGGGGGCGACTCTAGGGTTTGAGAGGAGAGGAGAAATATGATTTTTGGGGCTAAAGATCTGATTAGAAACCCCTAATCACGTTTTAGAAGTTTCGGGAATGGCAAGATTGGTCCCTAGACTTCTATACGATACATAGAGAGCTTAAATCGCCCACCGGGAAGACAACCAACATATGAAGCAAGTCTAGAATGTCTATACGCATTAATATACACCATTAAGGCATTAAAACCTCTCACATCAATAACATATAAGCATTAAATATCCTAGAGACTTAACGGACGCGAAGTGTTGACTTAACGACTCAAGTCAACCGTTAAATAAAAGTTTCGGGATGTTACAATTATCTCCCCCTTAAGAGGATTCCGTCCTCGGAATCACTTCAGCATAAAATAGGTGAGGATAATTCCCGAATCAACTTTCTCCATAATTATAATTCCATCCCACTTGCACAAGCTCAATTAACTTCATACGAAGCATCTTTTACTTTTGGCCAAGGATCTCAACCAGGCCATCTACAAACACTCCTTAGCATCAATACTCATATCTCCCAACGAATTCACATTGGTTTCATCATCAAGGCACATGTTCCATAACACTCACACAAGTACTATGGATGTCATCTAAAAGCAATACACAAGCATCCATCATACATCTTCTAGAGTATACCCTTTTTATGAAGGTCAAACATAATATTTAATGGAACTCCATGCTTACGTCACCTACATACAAGTGGCAAGCTTCACCACGCGCACATACTCATGAGTAACGAGAAGAATAAGCATTTTTATCAACTAGTCTACAACGACTCATATCACTTCATTGCCCCTAGGGAGTATAATCATCTTCGTCACATAATCCATAGTCATATTAGTACATTTCTGCTTCGGAGTAACCAATTGTTGCATCTTTCCATATATCGTTTGGCGCCCAGGTTTGACTTGGGCACAAGTCACACATTTTTGCACATATACTATCACATTTCATTCCAACCGTTTCGTCATGTCTTTGGTTTCATCTTTAAATAAAAACAAGTAATCACCTCATTTCTTCAACTTTCATAAGTAGTTCCCATATTACATTCGGTGAAGGCTATTCATTTGGCGGTTAAGCCTTTCAAGCACGTATCCTTATTAACTTGTTATCACAACCCACATGATTCATTTGAACATAGGGTCGACTCGTCATAACTGTCGATACCTACATATCCCTCCATAGAGACTTATGGTTAGACCATAATACCCACTTTGTTCATAATAAGCTTCCCTTGCTCACCACAAAACCCTTGGATGATATTAAGCTAATCAAAACACTCATTTAACACTTCTAACTTCATGAGCTGTTATCGTCATGATCTTGGGCTCGACATCTTTCCTTTCAATAACATATCATATCATGAAATGACACCCAACACCTACATCATAGTGGTCATTATGTGTGAACTCAACATTAGTATATGAATATCTCAACGCAATATCACACGATCATATGACTTTCCCAAGTTTCTAAATCATCCTTTCTCTTTCCCATCAATCTAAGAGTGATAGACATCACTTGAGTTCACCATTTTCCTCATACTTTGACAAACATCTTTAAATTTTTTTTCACATAACGGTCGTCTCGATTCAAAACATTCAACCATTTACTTTCACACTTTAAGAGCACTTCTTGATCATACATCTTTTCTTTCATGACCAAGGAAATGGTGTGGTAGCTCACCAAGAAATAAGCATTCTTGGACAACCCGCCTACTACTTGCTCATGTCACATCATTACCTTTTGCTTCCCGCGCAACCTTGTCTCTTAGTCCATGATAACATGACTACTCACTTCCGTTAAGGATCATTACATACTTTATTTTGCTATAAACTTTTAGGGTCTAGACTTGGCTTTTAACCAACTCAAACGTCAGCGTATGAAATTTACTACACCCCGTATCATAATAGGTCGTATCACATCTCAAGCAACATTCAAATGAATAAGTCACCACGATTCATGAGCTTCCTCAAGTACAACTTTTGGTAATTTCGTTCTCGGATACCGAAATCTTACTTTTAAACATATGGTTTCACGCTTGTTATTTATGAATTTTCTGAATCCACTCACATAATACCAACATCTTCGTCTCTAGAATCATCACCTTTGACTGACTCATTGTAATCATGTGTTTACCATAACCTTATAGTCATGGAATTAAACATTCATCGGAACCTTGTTCTTTTCAACTCTACGTATCAACTTCTACATTAACTTTTAACTCACTTTGGGGCAAATTTAAAGTTAAGCCTCTACTTATAGAACATCGTAGTAATGCTCCTTACGCATCATAACGTTCCTCATCATACTTAGAATAGGTAAGATTGTCATTACTAAATGTAATGACTAAACGATCTAGAGAAAACATTAAACTTATCCCTTAAGTTCATGACATGGTAAGGACCCTTCATTTACATGCAGGTACTTCGAGAAACTCAATAGGGTCGTAATGAGGGTAGTAATAACTTTAGCGGGATTTTCATCATCAACAAATGGTAGCAACAATCGTAAATCTATCTTATAGAAAGACATACATCCCACAATCGAAAACATTAACTTCTTCCTATAAGTGAGAACAAAATGAAAGGTGTCTTTGAATGAAAGTAGCACTCGACATACATCAATAGAAGGTTCGACCTCACGATCGCAACAAAACTGGGAACATTATTAGAACGTCTCAAACCAGGGGTGACCTTACACGTGTAAATCACATAGGCAAGAAACATGATCAATTCGGAATCAAATGTTCTTGAAAACTTTTACTTCATATGCTTTAAAAAACTGTAAATAGCTCCATCATTATACTTCTTAATTTTCTTTAGGGAAAACTCGTTATCTTGAGAAGCAGCCATACATAAGATTTTGTACAAATATAGGACATCAACATCACCTTCACGTCACACCGGCGAAGGCAATAAGCGATAGAACTGCTAAGAAGGTTCACGTGTTAGTTCACCATACATTTATGCAATATAAGGAAGAATCTCCACCTGTAGATACTCGTTCCAATCGTCATATATCGTCCCGTAGCGAAATCAAAACTAAACGAGTCATAAATCCAAAACATACCAAAATATGCGCCGCATGGATGGTGCATGCGCCGCATAACTCGAGCATTTCTGAAGAGTAACTTCCATGCGTTTGCACATGCCCCGCAAAAACTTAAAACTCAGAATATCCGCCGCATATTTGTGACAACTCGAAATTTATTAACAACGGGTTAGTCCTAATCTTGATCATTATTATAATTTCGTTTAATTTAGAGAATTATAGACGTGGAAATTATTAGATAATTGAACATTTGATATATTTCAATTAGACGTATCCTGATGACGTAGACTATTAGCTATTTAGACGAATGCCGAGTCTTAAAATAACTTTAAATGAGATATTTAAAGGTTATGAATTATGCACAGTAATTAGACTGTCTAAACTTAATATTTTTAAAGTTTAGTCTGATAAAGTTTTATTAGTTTGTCTTAACTAAAATGAGACGAGGGAAAATACCTTTACTTTAAATTATCATCTTTTGGTCAAACGGTATTTAATCGTAAGCATTTTACTAAATCAGGGGTATTGAAAATACCCAAAAGAGGGCCACATGGGCCAAAAATATTGAGAGGCATGGGATTTAACACCCCACCCTTCCCTCATTTCTTTCTTTGGTCGACCAACATCATCATCATCATCATCATCATCATCATCATCATCATCATCATCATCATCATCATCATCATCATCATCATCATCATCATCCTCACTCATCATCATCATCATCATCATCATCATCATCATCATCATCATCATCATCATCATCATCATCATCATCATCATCATCATCATCATCATCATCATCATCATCATCATCATCATCATCATCATCATCATCATCATCATCATCATCATCATCATCATCATCATCATCATCATCATCATCATCATCATCATCATCATCATCATCATCATCATCATCATCATCATCATCATCATCATCATCATCATCATCATCATCATCATCATCATCATCATCATCATCATCATCATCATCATCATCATCATCATCATCATCATCATCATCATCATCATCATCATCATCATCATCATCATCATCATCATCATCATCATCATCATCATCATCATCATCATCATCATCATCATCATCATCATCATCATCATCATCATCATCATCATCATCATCATCATCATCATCATCATCATCATCATCATCATCATCATCATCATCATCATCATCATCATCATCATCATCATCATCATCATCATCATCATCATCATCATCATCATCATCATCATCATCATCATCATCATCATCATCATCATCATCATCATCATCATCATCATCATCATCATCATCATCATCATCATCATCATCATCATCATCATCATCATCATCATCATCATCATCATCATCATCATCATCATCATCATCATCATCATCATCATCATCATCATCATCATCATCATCATCATCATCATCATCATCATCATCATCATCATCATCATCATCATCATCATCATCATCATCATCATCATCATCATCATCATCATCATCATCATCATCATCATCATCATCATCATCATCATCATCATCATCATCATCATCATCATCATCATCATCATCATCATCATCATCATCATCATCATCATCATCATCATCATCATCATCATCATCATCATCATCATCATCATCATCATCATCATCATCATCATCATCATCATCATCATCATCATCATCATCATCATCATCATCATCATCATCATCATCATCATCATCATCATCATCATCATCATCATCATCATCATCATCATCATCATCATCATCATCATCATCATCATCATCATCATCATCATCATCATCATCATCATCATCATCATCATCATCATCATCATCATCATCATCATCATCATCATCATCATCATCATCATCATCATCATCATCATCATCATCATTATCATCATCATCATCATCATCATCTTCATCTCCATCTCCTTTTCTTCAAAATCATCAAGAACTTTGATTTGGTAAGTAATTCTTTTAAATTGAACTTTGACTTTGAATAGATTCAATTAAGGGTTTGTTTCAGTTTTGTAAATTGAATTAGAAGCCTTTGAACTTGAAATGGGTTTTGGTTTTGTTGGATAAATGAATTTAGTTTGAATTAGGTTTGGAAATCAAAATGTGTTGGATTGTGAAATGGATAGAAAATGGGTTGTTTTCCAAGTCTTGGAAACATGTTTCTAGTAGTATAACTGAAAGGAATTGAAATGGAATCGTTTTCGTTTGGAAATTTTGGTCAAGAACTGCACTTTGTTGCGCCCAGGTCTGCAATTCGCGCCGCGAACCCCCAGGTCTCGCGCCGCGAAGTGTTGCAGAAAGGCCTTCACACCGTGATCCTTCAGGATTTGCGACGCGAACTATTTAAAAGTTGCCTTCGCGCCGCGAACGTTGTACTTCGCGCCGCGATTGGTTTGGCTGGTTGAAAACTTGATAAAACGTTATATGGAACGTTTGGACTTGGTGAATATCGAAGGGTACTTTAGGTTACCTAATAATGACTATGTCATTGATATTACCAACTAAAGTTAACTAAAATGAAAGTTTAACACACATTCTCGGTTAAGGCATTCTAGGGTCTATAGCTAAGTAGTTCAACGTAGGGTATTTGTCGTGTGAGCTTTGATCCTCACTATTGGTAATCGTATCATAGGTTTTGGATAACCTGGAGAATTGACTGTTGATCTTCTCGACCTACATTTGCACCTGTTAGCACTTAGAATGCTAAGGTGAGTTTATGGCGCTCTTTTCCTTTTACTTTGGGCCTGAAAAGCATGTACTGTAGTATACACGATTTGTTAAATAAATGATTTGTTTATGTGTATGCCATGTGATTTGGCTGCTTAGATCATTGGACTTAAATTTGCCATGTGTTGACGACTGTCGAAAATGTGTATACGTGTCATTTATGAAATGTTGAATGAAATGACTTGAATTGCCGTGTGATGGCTGATTAAATGGTTTCTTGTGTTTGACAAACTAAAATGTTTCCCCTATTGGTTGTATTGTCGGATGTTGTATTCTGACTGTCTTGGTAAAGGTCCGCACCCATTTAGAACGGAAACCTGTGCGAGGCATATTGGCTGATACTGTCGGATGTTGTAATCTGACTGTCATATGCTGTCATCAGATCTAGATATACTGATTGACTTGATATAAGATGAGTTCAGATTAGATATACTGACTATCTTATTATAATACGTGATATGAGATGAGTGCAGATTTGATATACTGACTATCTTGTTATAATTGGGGATAATAGATGTGTCAGATTAGATATACTGACAGTCTTGTTATGAAATGTGTCAGATTTGATATACTAACTGTCTTGTTATAAAAATGTTGTTAGATTTTGATATACTGACTGTATTGCCTTTTATAGCAACTTGTCATTGTTTTGAAATCAATGACGATTAAACATTGGTCAAACACACTGTAAACTCACCAACTATTTCATGTTTTTCAGGGCACCAACAGTAAGTAATGGAAGCATATATGGCATTTTAGAAGCCATCTTTTGAACATTTGGACGTACAATTAGCGTCAGACACCTGATGACTATCTTATTATTAGTTCTAATTGTACTAGTTTGTCCAAATGTTATTATTGTATTAGTGGGCCCAGTTCCAATTGAGGATAGTTTGTATCCGTGTATTGGGGTCCACATCTGAACGATTATACTTGTATTGAACTTGTATTTGGTTTAATGGATGTAATAACTATTTACCTTCTGATTAGTACGCAATTATTTGTTAACCCTGTATTTCCGCTACAACGGGGTGTGACAATATTGCTTTTGTGCGCTGCATATCATCTATGATCAGGAAAGATAATTTCAAACAAAATCTAAACGTTTTCCTTACGCCCAAGCACAACTATAACACTTCGAAGCTCGAAGGTAACCTCACATCATAATATGGTGTTCATAGAATGGAAGAGCTTCATGGTTAAAGGGTTCAATCATCCTTAGTGTAACTTCTTTACTTGCTTTAACTTCATTATTCCTTATTCCATTTATACGTGTCTTTCCTTCGCGTGGTTAAATATAATACCATTCAGTAATTCCATCACCATCTTCACTTCATTCGGATCAGCACAGGCACAGTCTCACAAACACACACATGTAGTGATACATTTACAATTATGTTCGCGACCGGAATTGTAACTGTATCCTTCCATACGTGTGCCCGGTACCCTTCTATGCGTCACCTACTTATAATCCTTCAAATATCCAGCATCAACTCTACTCGTCAACTTCAAGTCCATGTCCTTTAAACTAGTAGACTTAACAACATTGACTACTAATCACTTCACTCCTCACTTACCTTAAAACTCCATTTAACTTCATGTACAACATAATCATCATACACGTTTAATACGGCTATCACTTTTCTCACATTTCAACACACTTGAGGCATCAACATCATTATAGTTGTAACACGGTGTTTCCCCTTGACAAATTAGAGTACAATACATAGAAATCTCCTAAACTTCATTACTTTGTACACCGGTCAACACAAGCATGGCCATACAAACACGCTCGCGTCATGATACTCTTGCAATTATGTTCCGGACCATAATTGTAATTGTACCTTTTCACATACATGTTCGTTACCACATATGTGTATCGTCTTTTCTTCCCCAAATCCATTCACACGACCTTATCATCCATCCGACATCTCATTTCCATTACGGTCCTTGTCATTAACCTCGTAGATCGGATACCATTTCACCTAATCCTCCAAATTTCCTTTCGTTTCAACCACTTCACACATAAATTACAGCGCACATTTATCAAATTCAGTTAGGGAAATGGCACATTACCTCAGGGACCGTCTATCATAGCAATAGAATAATTAGCGACGGAGAAGCGAGTAACAGAAGAATAAAGGCTAAAACATATTTACATATCAATCAACAATCATCAAATAGCCTTAATCCTACACTCTCACTCATCCCAACCCGTCCTAAGGCATTTCATCTCAAAGGCTGATGTTGCTCATTTTATACATATTTATCACATTATATTTGAGCCTATTATACGTATTTTCTAGTTGTATTAATGATATTTGGATACTTAATATGTGGTTTATTGGATTGTAGGTGCAAATAAGCATTGATGATGCAATATGACGAGAGTTAGCTAATTGGAGCTCAAAAGACGATAAATGTGATATATGTTGAGCTCGGCTAGATGATCATTCATCACAGGATACTCAAAAGAATAATATCATTATTATTATTATTATTATTATTATATTATTATTATTATTATTATTATTATTATTATTATTATTATTATTATTATTATCATTATTATTATTATTGTTACTATGGTGTACATGGGCCAAGAAGAATTAATTGGAGATGTGGTGCTCGTGTGTGTGATGGCCGAGAAAGACAAAAAGGAGCAATATTATTGGATTTTATGGACTTGTGAAGTCGGCCCAAAGAAAAGAAAAGAGGTTAAGCCCAAAAAGAATTGAGCCGAGAGAATTAAAAGTCGAAGAGATAAGTCGGTCGAGAGTTTTGATCATGTGGGCCTCAAGTCAAGAAAACATATATATAAATTGATATCATAATTAATTTGGAAGGTTTTTTGGTACACAAGGAGAGTCGGCTGGTAGGCACGAGATTCTGGGCTGGGAGGAATAACAATCGGCCACAAAAACAAAAGGGAAAGTGGGTTCGTGAGTGACAGCAGCGAAACACAAAATCTTCTGTTCGAATTCTTTTTCTTTTCGGTCTTTAATTGCTTATTACAATATTGCAAGACTTATTCATAATACATTATTGATATGGATTCTTTGCTTTTAATAATTAATATTGTGATTATTTGTCTTGTTATGAGTAACTAATTTATTTCATCATCCATCTTGATGAAGCGAGACAATATGTAAAGATTGCAAAATTTTTATAATTCAATGTTGATTTCATTTAACGTTATATCGTGATCTTAGCGTATTTCTTCCTTTTAATTTATCTCGAATTGATTGGTGATTTATATGTGGCTTTAATGGTAATTAATGTTTTCATATATTTCATTTTGATTGTTTGGGTACAAACAATTGGGTCTATGACGGATACGGTAGACAATCGTTCATTGATAATAGGGAGGAATGTGTTAACGGTTGGGTACAATCGATAGGTATAATTGTTATTTTAATAACCAAACCAATTGTTTAATTAGGGAAGTTATAAAAGATGTCTTGGGGTACCGGTCTTTGTAATGAAACTAGTTTAAGCAAGGGAGTCAAATGATGTCATTAACTTGACGGGTACGGGGTTGGTGCTTTGTTTGAGTCTCGGTTATTTAATCAACTTAGTTTGGATTTGAATTTCATTTATGTGCAATCTAAACATGTTGTTGAGCGGATTCAAGATGGATGTCCTTTATATTATTGTTTAAACAAAAACTCTTTTCGAATAATCCTGCGGGGTTACTAACTGATTTGACTAATTGCAAAGTGACAATTCGGTCACAACCCCCCTTTTAATTGAATTACTTTATTTTAACAATTACTTACAAAGTCCTTGTGTTCGACCTCGGATTTACTGAATTTACTATACTGCATACGATCAGGTTCACTGCCTGTGAGTGTGTTGTAGTCAGTCTTTTCGTAATTCGTGTTTATGAACTTTATTACTCCATTTCACACATCAAAGGCTAAGCATATTTACTTAAGCCTAACTTGTCACCTATCAGTTTAAGTCCAATTCCTATGGCATACCTATAGTCATTGGTTCACTTAAACCATTTATCTGATACCAACTTGTAACACCCGTCGTTTAAAAATATGGGTTTCCAAAATTTTTCGCCTAACGGCGTTAAAAGAGGGCGGAAGTAAACTTTGAAAGACCAAACCAATTAAAATCTGTTTGGTTTCCTTATTCAATGGTGTTACTATTCATATCGTCAAAACAAGTTTTAATGGAAACCCGTCGGCTGCCCAACACAAAACAACCGACTACAAAAGCATGCAAATTTCATAAATGTCAAAGCATAAACAAAAGTCTAGAAATGTGCAGCAACTATGGGTAGCTAAGGTCATCATCAAGCAATCTACCCATTCCACGTTCTTCTTTCATCATCTACCTCAGTTAAGCTAGACCTAAGGGAGCAACACATTTCAAGAAACAAGTGTTAGCTAACGAATTAGCTAAGTAAAATAACACTTAATTTATAAGACTTTTGTCCATTTAAAAACAATATGGATTTATTAATAGTCATTAAGGCACAACACACATCAATCATATCATATCATCAATACGTCATATTAGGATGAACCACCCTAGATGTGTATATTCTTCTTTTGCATCTCACACATATAACATCTTAACTTCTTTCTGCATCTTAACTGCTTTTAAGTGTAACATAAGTCACACCTGACTAGATGGACAACCATATGACTGAACTTCAAATGTCGTTAAGGAATGGCAATCCAATCCAGGAGTAATCCATATGTACAAGACAAATGGGGCGTGTAACATCCCAAACTTATCAAGTTTGACTTTTGACGTTGACCGTCAACTTGTCGTTAGTGACCGTTAGTAACTATGTGTTGTATATGTGCTTATGTGAATTAAACGAATTACGTGAGTTATGTGTTAAAATGATTTAAAATAATGAAATTAAAGTAGATAATGATAAATGAAGTCATTTAATGTTCCCGATAAGATTTAAGGGTCGATAAGTGTTTCTGTGGGCGTTAAACGAGCCGTTAAGTGCCGAAACGAGTTATAACGAAGTGCGAGGGCCTAGATGTAAAATTGAAAGTTGTCTCCAGTATATAAGGCGCCCTATGGTCGACCAAGAACCCTTTTGATCAGTTACAAAACCCTATAAACACCTGCAAACAAAAGCTTAGATCTAATCTTCAAGTTATAGTTGATTTTGGGAGATTTTGGAAGGGAATTCGAGTGCTTTTCGATCCGTTGATCAAGCCTACAGGTATAGCATCACCTACTGATTGTTAATCAGGTTTTCAATTAGGATTTACCCCTGTAGATTCGGCCTAAAGGGTTGGGGTTCCTTGATCATGATGTTTTAGGTCAAAAACGTTGTTTTCGTGATTATAATCGTTAATAGAGTTGATTAATTATGTCAAGATGCAAACTTTAATGTTGAATAATGTTGTTTATATGTAAATAAGTGAATCCCAGGTGTTTAATTAGATCCATGTGTGTTCAATTGTGTTTTTGAACCAAACGTTGCGGTTTTGAGTCGTTTTGATGATCAAAAAGAAGGATTCATTTATGCAATTGATTCATGGATTAATTGATGTTTTCAAATGCTTAAATGTGACCTATTTGATGTCAATTTAATGGGTGTAAGTCGTGGTGGAGGTTTGGGATCCGTTTGGAAGGTGAATGAAGAGAAACTGAGTTGGTTTTGCTGGTCGGCACCCCAGGTGCGGCGCACCAGGTGGGTGGTGCGGCCCACCACTGCCCAGATTAGGGATTTTGATTTTTGAAGGGAGCCCGATATGCGACGCACCAAGGGCAGGTGCGGCGCACCAGGTGGGTGGTGCGGCGCACCACTGCCCAGATTAGGGATTTTGATTTTCGAAGGGAGCCCGATATGCGACGCACCAAGGGCAGGTGCGGCGCACCAGGTGGGTGGTGCGGCGCACCACTGCCCAGATTAGGGATTTTGATTTTCGAAGGGAGCCCGATATGCGACGCACCAAGGGCAGGTGCGGCGCACCAGGTGGGTGGTGCGGCCCACCACTGCCCAGATTAGGGATTTTGATTTTCGAAGGGAGCCCGATATGCGACGCACCAAGGGCAGGTGCGGCGCACCAGGTGGGTGGTGCGGCGCACCACTGCCCAGATTAGGGATTTTGATTTTCGAAGGGAGCCCGATATGCGACGCACCTGATGCCCAGTTTGCACAAAACATTTCGTTTAGCTTATAGATCGATCTTATACTCGTTCTAGGTTGTCGGGAGCACTTAGCAAGCACTATAAGGCATACGTAACTCATTGCTAAGCAGTACCAAGGTAAGATACATGACTTTTCTCACGCTGGAGGCACAACAAAGAGTGGTTTTCTATAACTAACCTCTTAATTGGATTATCTTATGTGTGTTGGTTTTTCGGGTTATGCGGGAGGTTATGTGGGAATGTATGCATGCTGAAGTGGTTTATTATGTTATGATGACGCTTAAATATGAAGTAGTTATGTGCATATGTAATACTATGAACATAATGTTGCTGCCATGATATCTTAACGATATTTATTGTGATGTTGATTATATTGATGCTATGATTGATTATGATATATGATGAAATATATGTGGGATTAGTTAGGTATTGAATATACCTAATGTTAAAGTAAAGTGTGAAATGTTGGAAATCGTTCTAGCCTTAGTGTTAGTGCGTAAAAGTAAGAAAGATATAAATACGTGGGAAATGCTATAGCTAAATACGTAAGATTGATGTGGGAAGTGTTAAGCTTAACCCGTGCTAGTTTATGCCAAGCTAGTGCATACGTGGTCGCTTGAGTGGCTCCTTGCGGCATAGTTACGTGGGACTAGTATTTCCGAGTGGAGTGACTAACCACCAATGTTAAAAGCATGACGGGATACTATGGAAATGGCATTGCTTTTCCTAAAATTTAAGACGTGGGAAATCGTGATGTGGATTTAAGTGTGTTACCCGTAGGAATGCTATGATCTGTACACGTTAGTAGGATTAAACACTAAAGTAGATGTGGGATTAGTTAGGTATGAATATACCTAATGTTAAAGTAAAGTGTGAAATGTTGGAAATCGTTCTAGCCTTAGTGTTAGTGCGTAAAAGTAAGAAAGATATAAATACGTGGGAAATGCTATAGCTAAATACGTAAGATTGATGTGGGAAGTGTTAAGCTTAACCCGTGCTAGTTTAAAGCTAGTGCGTAATATGTAAATTGATTAAAGATGTAAGATGCGGGAATAAGTTGATTAAGATAATTATAAGAATACGTGAGAAAGATGTACATGTAATTTAAGACGTGGGATTACAATGTGATGTGGGATTTAATAAGATGTGATGAGACGTGTGATAAGAACGATGCATAGGCACAATTAGGAGTATATATCCTACATGTGCTATACATATATGTGCGATATGTTTATGTGTGATATGTAAGACGTGAGATGAATTTGATTAAGCTGATTAAGTTGATAATAAGATATGTGTGAAAGAAGTATATGTGCTTTACGTTGTGAGATCACAATGTGACGTGAGAATATGTACTAATATGAATACGTGTGACAAGTTTATGTGTGATATGCCAAGATATGATATGAAGTTACGTTTAGTGGTAAGTCTATGTTGATATGATATAAGGTATTGATTAAGATGTGGGTATATGATGATAAGATGTATATGTTGATATGAAATGAAATGTGATGCAATGTGGGAAAAGGGGAGTATGAGTTGATCTATGATTGTTGTGGATGATATGTAATGTGGTTACGTTTGATAAGTAAAATATGACGAAGTTTTATGAAAGTAAAATGAAGAACGTTTTATCAAAATGTGTGTATCTTACTTAGCTAACACTTGCTTTTATGAAAATGTTGTGTCCTTCAGGATAAGCAGGTATAAGCTAGTGAAGTGCGTGGATCGTGAGATGGGTAGAAGAATAAAGGAAGATTAACATTAGTCTCCCTATGATTAGACTTTACCCATAGCCATATGTTCGGCTACTTTATTTATGATTTACGTCTCTTGTAGTGTTGATGGCAATTATGTTAGTGCCATAACTTGGATTTTACTTTGACCATTACGATGATGCTATTAGTAACACCAAACTTTAATGAAAGGTACCATCCGTTACGGATGAAGCAGTTTTTTTAAGTGATCCTATTTCCGCTACGTTTTAAACGCCGTTTGGCAAAAGTTTTTTGAAATCCAGGTTTTTAAAATGACGGGTGTTACAGGGCGGGTCAGACATCCCGTATTACTCAGCTGCATCTATGACCATGTTGCAAAGAGCCACCCAAGCAACCCACATATACGCACTTAGCCGGGCTAGGGCAAGTACGGGTTAAGCTTAACACTTTCTGCATCTCATTTACGAGCTCGATTCTGCATCTCATATTGTTTAGGTGTTCACACTACCTAAACAATTACTACATATACTGCTTTTACGTTTGGGCCCTTAAACGTGCACGTGTCATGGCAACTTAACAAGTCTAGTGAACTAGATGAGCAAGCCATACAAACATGCACATATCAACATTCATCAACATATACTACATCTCAATGCATCACAAGATACTACATATCATTTCACAACATTACACTACATTTCATATCATTTCATAACATAACACTACATTACATATCGTTGGGACTGCATTTCAGGTCTCAATGGTCATTTACATAACCCATATTACCTCCCATGTAACCCCGCATACCCATAAGCAACTTAAGGTATCAATTGGGAAGTTATTATATGAAACCATCTTTTGTTGAACCCTCAGCGTGTCAAAGTAGTGTATCTTACCTTAAAGAAGGTCAACAACATCCAATTAATGAGTTACCGTGCTTGATAAGTATTCCCGAGAACCTAGAAACGAAATATAGGAAAACTAAGCATCAACACGAGTTTTCAGCATAAATAGGCTAGGTGCGCCGCACCCCTAACCATGGTGCGCCGCACCAACTGAAAGAAAGTTAGGAGGAACCTAAAGGTGTGCCGCACCCTATAACGCACCCTCTAACACACCCCTTCTCGGTATCAATGAATGCGCTGCACCTATTGAGAGGTGCGTCGCACCTACTGATGAAAATTGCCACACCTCCCTTCAAAACACTAGGTGCGCCGCACCTACTGGACGAACCAGCAACCCTCATTAGTTTTTTCATCCAAACGAAAGCCAAACGAATTCCCACCCTATGTCCGACTTTTAGACATAAAAATGACATCTTTCATGCCCATTTGATGCTATCAAAACAACCATTGATTCATGGACTGATTACAAACATTGTAGGAACATTTAATCAGTAAAAACAACGTTAATCGACTATTAAACGCAACCGAATTAACCCCAACCCTTATGGTCAGGAATGTGATGATAGAATGGACCAATTAAACATCAAATCAAGAAGAGAATACCTTAATTACCTGTAGACAAAGATAAGGACATAATCTATGTACAAATTTCACTCGAATCACCATGAATCGCAAGAAACACAAACAATTGCTTGAGGGGATAAGGGGGGAGACTTTAGGGTTTGAGAGGAGAGGAGAAATATGATTTTGGGGCTAAAGATCTGATTAGAAACCCCTAATCACGTTTTAAAAGTTTCAGGAATGGCAAGATTGGTCCCTAGACTTCTATACGATACATAGAGAGCTTAAATCGCCCACCGGGAAGACAACCAACATATGAAGCAAGTCTAGAACGTCTATACGCATTAATATACACCATTAAGGCATTAAAACCTCTCACATCAATAACATATAAGCATTAAATCTTCTAGAGACTTAACGGACGCGAAGTGTTGATTTAACGACTCAAGTCAACCGTTAAATAAAAGTTTCGGGATGTTACAGTAACCTTATCCGGTTCTCTAACCCGGTCTAACCGATTCGACCGATCTGATTGGTAACCGGTAAGGAGACCGGTTCGCCTTCTGGTCCGGTCCTGAAAACATTGGGTAAAGATACCAATTTTTTGTTAAAAGTGAGAAATAATCTTTAAGAGCGGGGTGAATTATAGTGATAGAGTCGTGTATAAGTGGTTGAAATGGGTCACGAAAAAGTGTAATATATTTATATGGAGAGTCTCTATGGATAGATTGCCTACCATGGTTGCTCTTAAAGCAAGGAACTATTATTTTGACAATGAGGTATGTGGGATATGCAATGAGGTTGAAGAGATAAGGAACACGTTTTATGCAGTTGTAATCTCGCCTTATCGATATGGTACATAATTAGAATTTGGTGCAAGGTTCTTCCCCCTGTTCTTTTTCTCGGTTAAGGACTTGTTCGAGATTGACAAACATGTGGGCGTTGGAAAGACTACCAGAAAGATCTTCAAAGGTATAGTGTTCGTTATTTGCTGGTACCTTTGGAAGGCAATGAATAAGAAAAAGTTTAAAGGATGAACTATTGGGGTCGAGTGTTGGGTTTTTTTAACCGAATAACATAAAATGGGTCGGGCGACCGACCCGGTTTGAGTGACAATATAAATTTCATAAAACCTTTTAATAAAACAACTTTATTAAATCAGAGTACGTAGCGGAAGCGTGTTAATAAACTATTAAACTATTTAATTAATTAACTCATTTAATTAATTAAACTCATTTAATTAATTAAACTCATTTAATTAATTAAACTCATTTAATTAATTAAACTCATTTAATTAATTAAACTCATTTAATTAATTAAACTCATTTAATTAATTAAACTCATTTAATTAATTAAACTCATTTAATTAATTAAACTCATTTAATTAATTAAACTCATTTAATTAATTAAACTCATTTAATTAATTAAACTCATTTAATTAATTAAACTCATTTAATTAATTAAACTCATTTAATTAATTAAACTCATTTAATTAATTAAACTCATTTAATTAATTAAACTCATTTAATTAATTAAACTCATTTAATTAATTAAACTCATTTAATTAATTAAACTCATTTAATTAATTAAACTCATTTAATTAATTAAACTCATTTAATTAATTAAACTCATTTAATTAATTAAACTCATTTAATTAATTAAACTCATTTAATTAATTAAACTCATTTAATTAATTAAACTCATTTAATTAATTAAACTCATTTAATTAATTAAACTCATTTAATTAATTAAACTCATTTAATTAATTAAACTCATTTAATTAATTAAACTCTTTAATTAATTAAACTCATTTAATTAATTAAACTCATTTAATTAATTAAACTCATTTAATTAATTAAACTCATTTAATTAATTAAACTCATTTAATTAATTAAACTCATTTAATTAATTAAACTCATTTAATTAATTAAACTCATTTAATTAATTAAACTCATTTAATTAATTAAACTCATTTAATTAATTAAACTCATTTAATTAATTAAACTCATTTAATTAATTAAACTCATTTAATTAATTAAACTCATTTAATTAATTAAACTCATTTAATTAATTAAACTCATTTAATTAATTAAACTCATTTAATTAATTAAACTCATTTAATTAATTAAACTCATTTAATTAATTAACCATTAATTAATTAACTCTTTAATTAATTAACTCATTTAATTAATTAAACTCATTTAATTAATAAGTTATTTACCAGTCAATTAAAACTAACTTTAATCGACTTCTATAAATAACGGTTGTCGGTCTATTCATTTACCCTTAATTAACTTGCGTTAATTTATAAACGAATAATTTAATTAAAACTGTGTAATTAAATGCGTAAATGATCAAATATCATTCCGTAGCTTTATGGTTAAACATTATAGATGTTCTATTGTGTATGACCCTACGGGCTCAAAAATCCGAACACATATGGCTAGTCGGGTCTACAAAAGTTCACACAATTTCAACATCGAGAAGGTGTTTCAAGAAATCAAGACGACAAGCTATTTTTGATTCAAGCACAAGGCGAACCGAGGCGGATTATTTGCGTTTGTTTGGCGATTGGTTAATAAAATTTTCCTTTCGAAAAAAAAGGAGTTGGAGAGTTTAGCTCAAACAGATCCTACTGCAAACAGTGAGCCGACCGATTTTTTGTTAGCGGTTCGGTTAATGGTTTCCGAATATCTTCATTAATGGGTTCCGAATTTCTTTCCACGATGCACCATGTTATGGTGCAGACGTGATTCGACTTTAGGTCATTTTGAGAAAGAAAAGTCTCTCGACGTCTTCACGGTGAATGCCAATTAGCAAGAGGGATACTAAAACAATCTTTATGTATAAGTACCTTTAAGATATGACGACATAATATACCAACAAATTCAAAATTTTTGTAGCTACATTTGTCAACGTTACCATCCCAAATCACCTCATGCTTGTTATGATGTCCCCCTTCGTGATATTGAACAACAAAAGTGACACATGTATCTTTCGTAACTTTGTATCGAATTGCTTGTCCAAATTGATCTTGGAACTTTTGAAATGCAAATAGTCAATAGACGATAACCTTGTTCCTCTAATGGTGATTATGACCTCAATTGTGATCGCACATGTTTATTTTTCATAATATCATGCACTTGAGTGTTTTCAACATTTTGTATTGCAAGATCAACCTACAAATTAATACGCATAGTTTAGATCACAATGAATAACTGAATTAAATACACAAATAATCTAAATGAACTACTTACCTGTCTAATAAGTTGAGCTAGACATACAAGTTTCTTAATAAATGGATTTATGTCACCCACCAAAAAAGAAGTCTCAAAGATAATCTGGAACCCAAGACTTTTTAATACGATACAAACCGTTAATATGGTTGTTTTTGTCCATGTTGTACTTTTAATCACTAATGACCATTGTTCAAACTCTTCAATTGTATTCAACTTGTATAAGTTGTAGAACTCTGAACACCAACTCGAATAATTACTTTTTAATATTGAAGTGAACCAACCACTAAATTTCATAGTGATATGTCATATACAGAAAGCATGCTTGGTGGAAGGCATCTCTTCTCCAATTCCCTTTGTAATACATGAATCGGTCAATATTGTTTTTGGTGGCTTTTGTCATAAACAAAAAGAACTTCTGTATATTCGTTAAATTTTTTTTAACTAATACTAAATGGGATGTTATTCATAACATAAATAAAGTAATATTAATCTGAATATTAGCAACCATTTTAGACACGTAAATGAACTTTCAGCCATAAATTATAAGTTACAAATATTATAGAAAATAAAAACTTTGACCATATTTTTTACCAACCGATTAATAGTGTGTGTATAATGGACATATAGAAATTCCGTTGTATAAAAAATATAACAAGTCTTCTAAATAAACACCAAACGCTTCAAGTCATAAAATACGATTCTTAACTCTAATTAGTAAAGTACTTTGTAATATTGAATGATTACCTTCATAAGCCATCTAAATGTATCTGTTGTCTCATCGCGTAAGAGTGCACATCCAAACAATATGGTTTTTCCATGGTTGTCAACACCAACAAAGATGCCAAAAGGCATGTCTTAAGGCTATCACAAACCACAACATCACTTTTACTACCGACTTCCTTCACGATGACTAAAGAAAGCTCGTCGCTTCTTTTCTCCATTTTGGTTGATGAACTTTCCTTTTCGAATGGAAAATCCATTTTTTTTTTTCATAAGCAGTATAGACTATAGATTTATAGAACGCAAAAACCTCTTCTTCACTAGACAAACATTGACCTACAAAAAAGTTCATGAATCTCTATCAAGTTTATTTCATCTTTATCAAAAACAATGTAATTTTCATAAAAACTTAGATTTTCTTCCAAAGGAATTTCACTTAAATCAAAAATAAATTTTCCACTCATATTTTGCTAAGAAATAAACAATACATAGACAAAAACAATGATACTACTGAGCTCCATTGCATACATTTTTTATAGACTAACTTTTGTTAGTCTATAAAAAATTACATTTTTTATAGACTAACAAAAGTAGGGAGTTTGGAGGGAAAACCAAAAAATGTACGAGTAATTAGGATAAAAGCACCACAATTAGATAAAAAAATATTTTCTACATGTACTCACAAAAATACTAAAGTTGAATATACTAATTTTATAGAGTAAAAATTTTTCAAAATCATGATTTGCTAAAACGTAATCACAAAACAATAAAATGATATCCAATCTAAATATCTGCTCTTTGAAATACAATATACAAAGGAAAATGAATAATCATTTTAAAAAATAGTCAAAAAATCTTCTTAATACCATAAAAGTTTGACATGTGTAATCCACTTATTATCTTTCTTCATCTCCCCCTTGATTTTTCCATGTGGCATAATCTTATGATTAGGAGGATTTTTAGGCTGTTTTTTTGGAAGGATTAATCATTTCCCATATATAAAATGATTCTAACAATCACTTTAAAATTTATCAAAGTTGTACTAAGTAATTAAAATAAAAAATATGATTTGAATAGATTCACCCATCAATAACGAAATATGTTATTAATTGTAATATTCAATCAAGAGAAAATTTCATTACATCACCCTGTGGTTTGCCATTTTATCAATTTTCGCCCCTGTGCTATTTTTTTTATTATTACTTCACCCTGTGCTGACATTCTCTATTATTAGACCCCCCATCCCAAACGGACGTTTATCCCTCGCCGTTACCCCCCTCACGTGTATACCACGTGAGGGATAAACGTCCGTTTGAGATAGGGGGGGTCTAATAATAGAGAATGTCAGCACAGGGTGAAGTAATAATAAAAAAAATAGCACACGGGCGAAAATTGATAAAATGGCAAACCACATGGTGATGTAATGAAATTTTCTCTTAATAATAAGGCAAGAAATTTGGTATAATACAGTAAGATGAATTCATTTAATAAAAACATGTATATCTATACTCCTTATTAAAAATTATCCACCCCAAAATGGAAAATGTTACACAAAAGTTACATGGGAAATTATCAAACTGCCCTTAATAAACACCCCACTATGGAAGGTTTTTTATAAATTACCAAATTTTCCCTTAATGAATTAATTTACACCCTAAACCCTTAATTTAATAATTAACACTTTAAGCCCTAATCTTTTAAAATATTCCACTATCACCTTTACATCAACCTACACCACCACCACCACCAATAATACCGTCACCAACACCACTAGACCGTCGTTCCCGCCACCGCCGCCGCATTCCGCGGGTACCATGCTCGTACTACATCATGAAAACCTCATCTTATAAGGGGGGCGGAGTGGTGGGAGGGTAGGAGAATTTATGCCTCCATACCGGAGGCTACACCACCGCCACCTTTGAATTTATGGCCGAGAGGGTTGATGGGAGGGTTATATACCCTTTGTTGATAAATGGAGAGAGAAGGAGGGGGAGCGTCTGCGAGTGGGCCCAGGAAGAAGAAAAGAGCCGTTGGCTCAGTTTTTCAAAAAGAAACCCCTTTTCTTTATTTTACATCTATATATATATATATATATATATATATTAAACAAAAAATAAAACCTTTTATATATCTATATATATATATACATCTATCAATGTAACTTTAAAAACTCAAACAAAAACATATATCTCTTCAAACCCAAAAACCTTTTCACCCAAAAATGTCTTCAAGTTCTTCCGATGAACTTATCATCCCACCTCCGTTTCCCCAATTATCCACCGGTAGTACGTTTGACTATTTTCAAAACGCGATCAAACAAATAGAAGAACTCGAAGACTCGGGAAGCTCTCGTGATAGCCGAACGTATATCGACCGCGAGAGAGCCAGCAGCTCAACCACCACCGATCGAGGATTTGATTTAGTATTATGTAGTTTTTTTAATTTTTAAAAAAATGTTGCATCGTATTTTTATTTTTCTAGTTTATGTAATGTTATGTTTTTTAATATTAAATAAAATGTTATGTTTTAATGTTAAATTGTTTAAGTTAAAAAAAGAAAAAAAAAAAATAATAATTTGGGAGGGTTGAGAATTTATCGGCCGCCAGTAAAAAGAGTTGGGAGGGTTGGTTGGGAGGGTTGAAAGGTTAAATTGAGTTGGAGTGATTTTATTGGTGGAAATTGGGAGGGTCGATAAATTTTCCCCCTCCACTCCGCCCCCCCTAAAGCGTTACACATATATCATATAAAAACGACCCAAGTTTCGGAGGCAAAAACCCAACTAGAAATCCGGCATTAAATATCAATTCCCATACAGAGCGAACACCCAAACTCTCCGACGAGCTCTCCCTCCGTTACCTTTCCGCTGTCTTTATTAATGATAATAAAAAATAATATATTATGTTCCCACTCTTTTTTATGTTGTTCAAATTTGATTGATTTCTCTACTTCGCGACAAAACTTAGTTGCTATAAAGAGCTTGTCAAAAGCCGCAGGAACGGGACAAATGAAGACTGGTCCTTGGCAAGGCAGAGGTACTACGAAGCCAAGAAAGAAGCAAAGAGGAGTGTAGCTAGAGCAAAAGAAAGAGCGTACGAAGAATTCTATAAGAAACTAGATTCCAAAGAAGGCGAAAACGAGATCTTCAGAATTGCTAGAGCAAGGGAGAGAAGACGTAGGGATGTAGGAGATGTCATTTATATCAAAGATGAAAGCGGACGGAGCATTGTGAATGAGGGAGACATTAGGAAAAGATGGGAAGGGTACTTCGACAATCTGTTTAATGGGAGAGGGTCGGGGCGAAGTGAAGGAGGAGAGGACCACGGCACACACCCAGACACACTCTACGAAGACGAAGATGATGCGAGGATCATCCAAGAGGAAGTAAGGTGCGCCCTAAAGAAGATGGGGAGAAACAAAGCAGTAGGCCCAGACCAAATTCCTATTGAGGCATGGAGATGCCTGGGGGACGTGGGGATAAGTTGGTTGACAAGCCTCTTCAACAAGATTTGGTCAAGTGCAAAAATGCCTGAAGAATGGAGACTTAGTGAGGTTATACCTATCTATAAGAACAAGGGGGACGTGCAGAGTTGTAGCAACTATAGGGGTATAAAACTCCTAAGTCACACCATGAAGCTATGGGAGAAAGTGATTGAGATGAGGCTTAGGAAGGTTACGAGGGTGGCAGAGAACCAATTTGGATTTATGTCAGGGAGGTCGACGATGGAGGCTATCCACATCATCAGAAGCCTTATGGAGAAGTTTAGAGAAAGACAAAAGGCACTACATTGTGCCTTCCTAGACTTGGAAAAAGCTTACGATAAAGTACCACGGGAGCTGATATGGAGGACGCTTCAAGCGAAAGGAGTTACTGGGAGATACATTAGCGTTATCAGAGATATGTATATAGGGCGAGGACCGGTGTTCGAACCCCGGTGGGGAACACAGATCTTTTCTCGGTAGGAATGGGCCTACACCAGGGTTCGGCGCTTAGCCCTTATCTTTTTACCTTGATCTTAGATGAGTTGTCGAGTGGACTACAGGAGGAACTACCGTGGTGCCTGATTTTTGCCGATGACATAGCGCTTATTTCGAGATCGACGGAGGAGTTAAACCTTAGGCTAGAGAAATGGAGAAGAGCCCTTGAAGACAATGGCCTGTGCGTGAGCCGAGAGAAGACAGAATACCTTCGATGTGACTTCGATAGGCATGAGATAAGACGAATTGGGGATGAGGATATTCGCATTGGGGAACGAATATTGTGCCCAAAGGAGTCTTTTAGATACCTAGGATCGGTGATACACAAATCGGGGGAGATAGACGAAGACGTGACACATCGGATCCAAGCCGGGTGGATAAAGTGGAGAGCAGCTACTGGAGTCATGTGCGACAAGAGGATCCCGCTGAAACTGAAAGGCAAGTTCTACAGAGTGGCTATTAGGCCGGCTATGTTATACGGTTCGGAATGCTGGCCGATGAAGAAAACCCATGCTTCCTGGGTGGAGGTGGCGGAGATGAGGATGCTAAGGTGGACTTGCGGGAAGACCCTATTAGACAGGATACCCACAAGAGTTTTTAGAGCCGAACTTGAAGTAGGGACCATCATTAACAAGCTAAGAGAAGGACGTTTGAGATGGTTTGGCCATGTTAGGAGAAGAGACCAAACATCACCACTTAGGAGGGCGGAATCTATTGACGTTGACGGCATACGAAGAAGGGGAAGGCCTAAGATGAGATGGGAGGATCGAATAGCGAAGGACCTAAAAGAGCTTGGCTTGCGGGGGGACTTGGCGTTGGATAGGACTGCATGGAGAACTAGGATTAGAGTAGAGGATTAGGTTAGGGTAGGTTTTTAGTGTGACTAAGATAGACACTTTTTTCCATTTTGCCTTGCCCAAGGATGTTATTGATGGTTGGTCAAAGTAGTGGGCTTAACGAAGGTAACTCGAAGCAACAGAGGGCTTGGATCCGACAAGATAAGAGGGAGGCCGACGGAGGTGGAAGGACAGATTCCTGAACGCGCCACAGGAGCTTCCTGCCGGAGGACGGGGACCAATGAGTGAAAGGCATATGGGAATAGGTTTTGTAGACTTTTTTATATAGACTTTTTATCTTAGACTTTGGTTCTCTGTAACCTCGGTAGTGGTTTTGGCCTTGAGTCTCGATAGGCCTAAACCGAGGGGGGGAGGTTACTCTAGCGTCTGCCGCCCCCAAAAATTGCTTTGTCTATCAGAGGACATGACCAATGAGAGTTTAGCTAGAGGACTAGGTGTCTAGGTTTAATTTAGTGGTTTGGAGAATTAGGTGAGAGGACTAGGAGTAGGTTAGTTAGGAGGCCTTAGGATTAGGAGTTGTTTTATTGTGTATATTTTGTCTTGGTTATGATGTTCCTACATTTTATGTTGTTTAATATGTTTAATATGGTTTCTTTTGTTTATGTATTGTCGAACTTGTGCTAAGGTATTGACAGGTCGCATATTTGCTACTCTTCCCTACTCTCAAGGTAGCCGGACTCAGCAGACAGGTATATTCTCTTATAATCTTCTCGACTGACAGGTATGGTATCTAAACACTCACTCTTGCCGATATCTTGATGGCCGGAGGTCCTATTGGAAGCAGTCTCTCTACCTCTGGGTAGAGGTAAGACTGTCTACAGCTCACCTCCCCCATACCCCGCGCAGGGATTGGGTCCTGTTGTTGTTGTTGTTGTTGTTGTCTCTACTAGGTCTTGTTGCTCTTCTTCATCATCAAGCGCGCAGCAGGTATGTAGTAGTAGTTATATAATACAGCTAGTTTCTCCTTTTCTTTAATACATCCATTAAGTAGGGTGAAAGATGAAAAGAAAAGAAAGAGTAACAGTGAGAGATAATGTAGTTAAAATATGGAGGAGTGTTTGGATTGGATTTGGATCTACTCTCCTTTGCTTGCTTCCTTTTCTTTTACTAGTTTTACTTTGCTACTTTCACCGTATTACTCATACCCATCATTTGACAAATTAAACCAACTACTCCTATATACATATATATGGTAGGTTATTTTGAGTACAAGAGTAAAAAAAAGTACAACCTTCTTCCTTCTTCTCCGGCCACCTTCTTCTCCGGCGACCGCCACACCTCCTCCTTCTTCCTTCTTCTCCGGCGAACAACCACCGCCACCACCTCCGACGACATCTCCGGCGACATCTCCGGTGACTTTCCGACGAGCATCAGGTTCGTTTTCGGGTGGATACGGTACGGGCGTTGCCCTCATCTATTCTAAACTGACCGTCAAGGGACGCATATGGGAATCGTATGGATTTGATGGGTGGCAATCCAAGAGATGGTGACGGTTTGCTACGGTACGGGCGAAGCCCTTGCTGCCGGCGCCGGCGCCGTGGTTGGGGTGGTCGGAGATGATGGTGGCTGGTGGTGGTTGTCTCGCCGGAGAAGAAGGAGGTGGTGGCTGGCGGCGGCAGTCTCGCCGGAGAAGAAACAGGCTGCTGGCCGGAGAAGGAAGAAGAAGGAGGAAGAAGGCTTGATCTGATCCGTCCAAAGCTTTGATCCAACGGCTGTGGAGTGTACTTTTGTACTTTTTTTTCCATGTGTACTCAAATTAACTTTCCTCTATATATATATATATAAATATATTGAAATATATATTTATATATTATAATAAAGTTTATGTGAGTCTCATCTATATAATCTGCACTTGACAATTCAAATACAAAACATGTAATAAACGCAATTCAAATCCATAGCTGTTGAACAATCTGCAAACATATTTCGTAATTTCTTCTGCTGTTAGTGCTACTCATTTGTTAATATGATCTCTCTCAATTATTGTTGTATTGGATTGGATTCTTACCCCGGCCATTATGTATTATATTATATTTAATTATCCTCCAACTACATGTTACTCATTTTCTTTCAGGGATAACAGAGGAGGAGGATATATAGGCTCCAGATTCCCATCTCATCAGCTCAGTAATGGCCTTTATGTGTCAGGCCGCCCTGAGCAGCCAAAAGAAAAACCTCCAACTATGACCTCTTCGGCTATGGTTTATACCGGTGGTGACATTAAAAAATCAGCAGACCTAGGGAAAATGTTTGATATCAATACTAGGAAATCTGCACATTCCGGCCCTCTTTTACGTAGGTCTACCTACTCTTCTACATCATCAGGTCCTGTATCAACTGTCAACAAGTCAAACTCTGGCCCACTTAATAAGCATGGGGAACCTATAAAAAACTCATCTGGTCCTCAATCTACACCTGCCAACCACCAATATTCAGGTCCTTTACCGCCTGTTTTACCTACAACAGGCCTCATTACATCTGGCCCGATTTCTTCCGGGCCCCTCAATCCATCACGAAAGTTTTCTGGTCCTTTGGACTCCAAGGCTTCAATGAAAGCACCTGGTGGTGTTATCAACAATCACGCAGTTACCTCTCTTACAAATGATAATGACTATTCCTTCATCAAGAGTTTCCCTAACATAATATTTTGGTCTCTGATTCTCCTGTTTGTGATGGGATTTATTGTTGGTGGTTTTATTCTCGGGACAGTCCGTAATGCTATTCTCCTGGTCGTCGTGGTGGTTCTTTTTATCATAGTTGCAGCATTGTTCACTTAGAATACTTGTTATGGTAGACGATTTATCGTTGGTTTCATCGCACGCTATCCCGATGCTGAGCTTAGAACGGCAAAAGATGGCCAATATGTCAAGGTTTCAGGGGTATGTATTCCTTTCTTAGACTTGCGATTAATTGATTACGGCCAGACATCACATCTACTTAGTTAAAGTGTAACGTGTAGGCTGTGTAGCTCTTTATATATAACATAAAGACATCTGGTGGATTGTGTTGTACTCATAAATAACCAATATCAACTTCCTGTTTAGATTAGATCGATAGTCACAAGCTTCCATTCGATTATGGCAACAAGTCTAATAGTGGTAGCTACTTTAGAGATTCATAGGTTTGACCGGCAATTACTAGCGATTCTGGATTCATGCGGGAGAATTGCAGCCTGCAATCCGATTTGACCCCATAAGCGGGACCACCACCCAATAATAGCGTGTTGCCACCTCGAGAATCTCCTAATTGTTTTAGAGCAACTAGAAAGTGTTAGTATATGATCACGTAAAAATGAACGTATGTCCGGAAATGATTTAAGCCTACGGGGTCACACGTCTCGACATAAATGTATTTATAATTAATTAATATGTTAGTGTAATTTATTAATTAATTGGATCACGAATTGAACTAACGACCGTTTGTTAAATGTTAACGGTAAAATACTAACGGTGTTAACGGAGGAAGGGTTATCTTGAAATTTGAAAGGAGAATTCTAGAACCTCTTTTGGAGGGGGCCGGTTTTGGCATAGGGTTTTAAACCCTAATCCTAGCTTATTTTCCAAGTAAATCAACCCTAATCTATACCTATAAATACAAGGCTTAGGTTAAGGGGTTTTAAATATACAATTACAAGAAAAGAAAAACCCTCACAATTCTCTCCTCCTTCTTCTCTTCTTTCGGCCGTAGCAAGCAATCCCTAAAGGGATTTTCGGTTTAAGTTGTTCGACAAATCAAGAAGAGAAAGCCAAGTGTTCGTGATCAAGTACTAGCATACGTACATCCGTGTGTCGTGTGTGCAAACGTAGAGGGATTTACTTCAAATCCTCATAAAGTTTCTTGCTTTATTATCTTCAAGTAAAGGTACATGTTTTCTTCCTTGGTTAATTAATTAGTTGCATAGTTTAATCTTCCGCTGCGTGCTTTGTGATTTAATTTGATAATTTGTTATATAACCCAACAGAAAGACTTTCTAACTTGCTCCTACGGAACCAACATCAAAAAGATTGAAAAAATCAGTCATTCACAACCATAAGAACCAGAATAGGCACTCTCGTCCCTAACCTCTGTCTCTAACCTATTGCTTTAAACATAAACATGAAGTGTTTGAAACATTCAAAGAGTTTAAAAATGAAGTAGAAAATCAACTCGGCAAAACCATCAAGATTCTTCGTTTGGATCGAGGTGGAGAATACTTAAGCCAAGAGTTTAAGGATTATCTAAAAGCTTGTGGATTTATCCAAAAGCTTACTCCTGTATAATGGTATATCTGAGAGGAGAAAAATCGAACCTTGTTGAACTGATGTGAGGCACTTGTGAAGCGCGATACACCTGACAAACTTGAACCCAGAACTACTAAGTGCATCTTTGTCGGATACCCTAAGGAAACGATGGGTTACGACTTCTATGATCCCGTCAAAAACACTGTTCGCGTTGCTCGATATGCTGAATTCTTTGAAAAGAAATTAGTTCCAGAGAACAGTGGGAGGGTTGTAGAACTTGATGAGACTCAAGAGGAAGATGTGTCACCTTCTGAAGCTCCTAGCAATCATCAACTTGGGGGGGGAAATGTTCAAAGTGATGAACCTCAAGTCGATGATGATGAAGCGATTCCACTTCGTAGGTCCGAAAGGACAAGACGTCTTACTGACAGATTATGTCTGATGGTAGAAGAAAACGTTTTAGGAGATCTCGATGAGCCTCCGAATTTCAAAGCTGCATTATCAGATCCGGAATCTGACAAATGGCTTGAAGCTATGAAGGTGGAAATGAAATCCATGAAAGACAATCAAGTCTGGAGCTTGGTTGATCTTCCACAAAATGCTCAAACTGTTGGGTGTAAGTGGATCTTCAAGAAGAAGACGGACATGGATGGAAATATACACACCTATAAAGCTCTTCTCGTGGCGAAAGGTTATACTCAACGTTTCGGTGTTGACTATGATGAGACCTTTTCTCCAGTTGCGGACATAAGAGCTATTAGGATTCTCTTAGCCATAGCTGCGTACTATGACTTTGAGATATGGCAAATGGATGTTAAGACTGCCTTCTTAAATGGTTACTTGGATGAAGAAGTCTATATGGATCAACCTGAAGGTTTTATTGATCCAAAACATCCCAACAAAGTATGCAAGCTTCAAAGGTCCATTTATGGACTAAAGCAAGCATCAAGAAGTTGGAACAAGCGGTTTGATGAAGAAATCAAAAAGTTTGGTTTCGTTCAAAATCCCGATGAGCCATGTGTATATCGCAAAGCTAGTGGGAGTAATGTTACTTTCCTTGTCTTGTATGTTGATGACATATTGATCATAGGAAAACACATTCCAATGTTGCAAGATGTTAAATCCATCTTGGAAAGTGTTTTGCCATGAAAGATTTAGGAGAAGCGGCATTTATTCTTGGAATCAAGATCTACCAAGATAGATCAAAGCGGTTAATTGGACTAAGTCAAAGTGCTTATATTGATAAGGTCTTGAAACGATTCAAGATGGAAAATTCTAAGCGTGGGTTTACACCTATGCAAGAAGGACTTAGTTTATCTGTCAAACAGGGTGCTACTACACCTAATGAGGTGGAGCGTATGCAAAGAGTTCCTTATGCTTCGGCTGTGGGATCTATTATGTATGCGGTTAGATGCACTAGACCCGATGTGGCGTTCGCGCAAAACATTGTTAGCCGATATCAACAGAATCCAGGTGAAAGTCACTGGACTGCTGTTAAGAACATTCTGAAAGTACCTACGGGCTACTAAAGATATGTTTTTGGTGTATGGAGGAAATCCAGACTTAGAGCTCAAAGTGACCGGATACTGTGATGCTGGATTTCAAACTGATAGAGATGACACGAAGTCTCAGTCAGGATTCGTCTTCATTCTTAACGGAGGTGCTGTGGATTGGAAAAGCAAGAAGCAAACTACAGTTGCCATGTCTGCAACAGAGTCTGAGTACATTGCCGCCTCAGAAGCCGCAATGGAAGCAGTCTGGATAAGGAAGTTCATTAGCGGGCTTGACGTGATCCCCTCAAGTGACTTACCCACTGATATTACTGTGATAATACTGGTGCATTAATCATTGCCAACGAACCCGGAGTTCAGAAAGGTGCCAGACATTATGCTAGACGATATCATTATGTTCGTGAGCAAATCGAACTAGGGGAGATCAAATTACTCAAAGTTCACACAGATTTTAACTTAGCTGATCGTTTCACAAAAGCTTTGTCTAGGCCCAAGCTTGAAAGGCATGCCGAGGGCATAGGACTTAAATTAGCTAGTTATTTCATGTAAATCTGTTGTTTCGGTATTTGGATAAGGGATGTTAAACAATTTATATTTTCATAATGAAATAAAGTACTTGATATGTTTGATTTCATTTAATATTAATTGTATCCTATATTTGCATGTTTAATCCTTGAATATTTTATAATATTCTGAATTGTCCATTGTCGATTAACTATATGGGAGTATAGTTAAACTAAGACAAATCTGAGCGATTGGTTATATTCTTTGAATATATAATGGCTGGTCCCACCAAACTCACATGGTATCCATATGATGCATATCGGACTACCCCACTAACGAATTCATCACTTTATGGATCAGCGTCATTAAGTGAAATTCGTAAATGGTTACTTTATTGATCCTTTGACTTGAGATACAAGCAGGTCAGCATGTATGGATTGCACTTACTTGATATAGTTCTAACTCTCCTGAATAAGGGAGTAAATAAAGGGCTATTTTCAGAAAGTGTAGTGAAGTATGATGACTGACACGTGTAGTCAATACATGATTTGTTCCTCCAACTAATAGTTGCAGAATGATACCATTGGCGCCCTCATTAGGACTAATTAAGATGTTTGCATGGCCGTGCCCAAATAAATCCAGATGGTTCTCGATTATATTTGGTAATCATTAATTAGTTATGGAATGAGAAACAGAATCGTTAAATCATGAAATGACATTGATCCATATTCATGTTTAACACGGTATCTGAACAAAGGGATAATAAATGCCTCAACCATTTAAATATACTTTAAGAAACTATACTTGAATATTTCTGGGAGCATTGGCGTGTTGCTAGACGCTAACCAATGTTATTACCTTCATTTGTTACGAGCTCAAGTGGGAGCTGTTAGTATATGATCACGTAAAAATGAACGTATGTCCGGAAATGATTTAAGCCTACGGGGTCACACGTCTCGACACAAATGTATTTATAATTAATTAATATGTTAGTGTAATTTATTAATTAATTGGATCACGAATTGAACTAACGACCGTTTGTTAAATGTTAACGGTAAAATACTAACGGTGTTAACGGAGGAAGGGTTATCTTGAAATTTGAAAGGAGAATTCTAGAACCTCTTTTGGAGGGGGCCGGTTTTGGCATAGGGTTTTAAACCCTAATCCTAGCTTATTTTCCAAGTAAATCAACCCTAATCTATACCTATAAATACAAGGCTTAGGTTAAGGGGTTTTAAATATACAATTACAAGAAAAGAAAAACCCTCACAATTCTCTCCTCCTTCTTCTCTTCTTTCGGCCGTAGCAAGCAATCCCTAAAGGGATTTTCGGTTTAAGTTGTTCGACAAATCAAGAAAAGAAAGCCAAGTGTTCGTGATCAAGTACTAGCATACGTACATCTGTGTGTCGTGTGTGCAAACGTAGAGGGATTTACTTCAAATCCTCATAAAGTTTCTTGCTTTATTATCTTCAAGTAAAGGTACATGTTTTCTTCCTTGGTTAATTAATTAGTTGCATAGTTTAATCTTCCGCTGCGTGCTTTGTGATTTAATTTGATAATTTGTTATATAACCCAACAGAAAGACTTTCTAACTTGCTCCTACGGAACCAACATCAAAAAGATTGAAAAAATCAGTCATTCACAACCATAAGAACCAGAATAGGCACTCTCGTCCCTAACCTCTGTCTCTAACCTATTGCTTCTCCTCCTAGTCCTTTTGAGACGAACAGATGGAAAGTTCACCCTCCATTTCGATTCCTCTGGATGAGACGCCGGCTTCCAAAAAGTCTTGGTTAAATATGGCCTGTGGCCATCGTGTTTTATTCCGTCATATAAAAGTTAATTGTGGATCTTGTAGGAGCCGGAGCTCAAATCTAATTTTATCCCTTTAACATCCGACTCTAAGCGGCGATTGTTTTCTTTCTTGCCTTGTTCTTGTTCGCATAGTTGGTTACAATCCGATTGTTCACCCTTTTGCTGTGTGAATCTGGTATCAACCTTATCAATCGCTATCAAAGCCCTTGATTCTGCTACTACCTGTGGCCATCGTGTTTTATTCCGTCAGATAAAAGTTAATTGTGGATCTTGTAGGATCCGGAGCTCAAATCTAATTTTATCCCTTTAACATCCGACTCTAAGCGGCGATTGTTTTCTTTCTTGCCTTGTTCTTGTTCGAATAGTTGGTTACAATCCGATTGTTCACCCTTTTGCTGTGTGAATCTGGTATCAACCTTATCAATCGCTATCAAAGCCCTTGATTCTGCTACTGCTAATTTTTTTTGGGGTGAATCCGTTTAAAAAAAAAACTACGGAGGGATATAGGTCAATGATGTAGGAATTGAAGGAACGTAGTTCAAGGCAATGAACTGGTAAGATTATTAAGGGCGGATTTGAGGGGAGACGATGTGTCTATTTGGACTTCAAGGAGCATAACAAAGCTGTTATTTCTGTCCATGTCTCTGAAGGTGCAATATTAACAAAATCAGACCATGAAGAAAGTAGCAAGGATCCTGTGGAAGAAACCACAATGGTTGTTTGAACCTAAAATAACGAGCTCAGTGACGATGATGATTGAAAGGCCACGACCACGCAACTCTCGAGAATTCAGTGCAAACCTATCAAGTTCTTAGCGAACCTAAGGTAGGTGGCAATGGTTGTGGGATAAGGGTGATTGATTGAGTGTATATGAATTGCATTCAATGTGTTCAGCAGAATTCTTGAAAGAGTATTTATACAAGAATACTAAGGGAAGGTTACAAGTTTCTTTCTAATATTCTTGTATAGTGAATTCCCCTTTGTAGTAATAATATACAGTGTGAATATGTTTATACAAAGGCTATATTGGATCCATATTCACACGCCAAGTATCATGTTATCATGTTATACACTATACTCCTTGGGCCGAGCCTATAGTTGTCATTCATCAAAAGAATGTATCTTTCCTCCTCCCTCCTTACATAAAGTCATAAATATAATATATATTATATATATATATATATATGTGTGTGTGTGTGTGTGTGTGTGTCTAATATATAATACTTAGATATAGAGAAGGAGAGAGCGGCGCACAGAGAGGGAAAGAAAATGAATAATTATAAGTCCTCAAAGTAGACCCTAATAGGATCCGCCTTCCTTTAATCCGACCCGGTAGGGTCCAAGTAGACCCGGCGTCTATATATCTATATATATTGTGGAGGCAGTGAGAGGAAATCAAAGAAGCATCCGACCCTAATAAATCCGACCCAGCGTTAGGATCCAAGTAGACCAGGTGGTGGAATCCAAGGTAGGGACGACCCGATTTCTTGGTATATGTGCTCCGCTCGATCGACGGATATATATACATTTATTTGTTTATTTTGTGCCGACCCTAAACGAGATCCATTTGCTATTTTCACCCGGTTGTAGACCCGGTTTATTTGTATGGATCGATCTCCATATTCATTGTCTTTTTGCCTACTAAGAATCCTTTTTGGCCGACCCTATTGCTCATTCCTGACCCGGATATGTTTTCATATCGCCCGGTTGTTGACCCGGATATGTTTTCATCTCGCCCGGGCGATGAAAACCCTCCATAACAACTTTTTTGTATTTCTAGACATGTTCTTGATCTAAGCCTTTAACCCCGGGATATCTATACGGGATCAAATCCCCCCAAGTTTATATACAAATAGTTTTTTAAAACATTTTTGTATGTAAACTTACATTCTGCTTTTGTTTTCTCCTAGATCAATCCATAGCTCGATCCCTAAGTATGTGCCCCTGACATGGGTATTTCTTTGGCCATACTCTCCACATCGACTTGTGCCTCCGGTACATACCTTTTCCATGTCTATTTAGGATGACCTATGCGTCTAAGGTGCTTGATCTACAAGGTTAAAGCTTGACAGAGAGAGATTGGGTCGCCAGCCTATATGGCATGGCTCATCTTTAATAACCTATTCACTCACTTAGTAATTCACACTGATGCTTATATACCTGAGCCGTTTCATAATAGTTTATATACAAAGAATTTTTCAATGCTTTTCATGAATATTGTTCATGCATTGGTGGAAAGGAGAAAGCTAGTAACAACTCATCTTTTGGTAATTTGTATGTATATAAATTATGTGGCTGGCTATTTCAAAGAGTTATGAGATTTTATCATTTCTCCCATATTTATCCTTCATGCTTATCTTCTAGGCCAACTGTTACTCATGAAAAGATAATGTACATAACTTTTATGTATGGATTTATACATGAGGATGTCCTTATAGAAAATGCATTGTTGGCATTTATCAGTAGAGTATGACTTTGTTTTCATATTTATATGACCTGAGCATATATGTTTATGTACTTGGCCAATATATCTCACAATAATATACATAATCCTTATATATGTATAAAAACTTAAAATTTATATACACAATACTGGTGTAATAAAATTTGATCTTATTTAGGCTTTTCTTTTGTCGGGTTCTTTACCCGAATGTGCCATTTTAAAAAACTTTGAGATTAGTTGGGATATTGTTGCCCTGTCGAGGCATAAGTAGTCAAGTTTCCACTTGCAATTTGCAAAAAGTTTCTTGCAAGGGACTTTGAATTTTGTGAATTTATTTTTCTTGGCCCACGTCTGGGTCTTATGAGAGACTTTATTATTATCATTATTTGTTACTCGCGAGGATTGTCACTTCCCGATGAGAAGTGTTTTTGAATAAATTTTTCTAGCGCGCCGTTTCCCCATGAGAAACGTTTATCTTCGCATCCAATGAATGACGAAGACGTAAAATTAATGTGATGGAGTGATCTCCTTTTTATTACTTCCCGGTGAGAAGTACTTATCCTTTCATCCGATGAATGTGAAGGATGAATAAATATTCTAGGTGTTGAGGACACTATCCTTTTAGTTTCCTTTAATATTATCACTCCCCAATGAGAAGTGTCTATCCTTTCATCCCATGGATGAGAAGGATATAAAATGTTTTTATTTTCTTATTATTTTTTGTTTATCACTTCCCTATGAGAAGTGCCTCCTCCTATCCCATGGTTGAGGAATTTTTATTATATATATATATATATTTATTAAGGGTTGACATGGAATTGCTCTGTTAGCTTGTTCCTTTGTCAGCCTTGCACTTAATAAAGTCCTTTGCCCATATAGGTCCTTTGAGCCCTTGGACTTGTATGTCTTAGCCTTATAAGCATTTGGGTTTTATGATCCGTATAGGAAGTTGCTGAAATGAAGTGTTTTTTCTTCATGCTTAATGCTTTAACAGTAAGCTTCTGTTATATAATCCAGATTACCCTTTCACCTTGATTTATATGTGTAGAGTTGTTTGGAAGACAATGCTCTTGTAAGTAAAACGATATTTTCACTAGTGATAAAGTTGGGATACACGACTAGACCAACTGTCATTTTCAAAGAAGTACTTAGGGGTATGTATTCCTTTCTTAGACTTGCGATTAATTGATTACGGCCAGACATCACATCTACTTAGTTAAAGTGTAACGTGTACAAAGAAACTGAAACTACACCTCTAGTAATAGAAGGTGCATAATGACAATTGTCTAAAACAATAATTAAACCGGAAGGAAGAACTAAATGATATTCTCCAATAGCTTCAACAGGTGCTGGTAGACCATTGCCCACGAACAGCTGCAAAGCTCCGGGCTTCAGCTTCCTCCTTTTCCTAAGTGCCTGTAATTCATTACAAATATGAGTTCCACAACCAGTGTCATAAACCCATGATTTACGCTTAGTAAAGGAAAATAATTCAATAGTGAAGATACCTGAAGTACTAGCATTGCTAGCTTTCTTCTTCTTCACATTCAACTCGGCAAGATACTTGGGACAGTTCCTCTTCCAGTGCCCGACTTCATTACAATGATGACATGTCTGGTCTTTAGCCGGATGCTCTTTCTTAGCCGGAGGGGTTTTCTTTGGTTTGGGGGGATTAGCAGCTTGCTTACCCTTGCCTTTACCATCAAACTTGCCTTTAGCTTGGTGCGATTTCTTAGCTTTCTGGATCCGACCCCCCTTTATCATAAGACATTTGGGTCATTGGCCTTCTTTGGAATCGTCTTCTCATATTCAATGAGCATAGCATGAAGTTCATTGACGCTTTTTTTCATAGAGTGTATGGTATAGTTTTGCACAAAACCCTCATATTCCTTCGTAAGGGATTTGAGAATCATGCCAACTTTTACCTCTTTATGATAAGCGTACTCCATCGAATCCAATTTGTCAAAAATGCTCTTTATCTTGAGCACATGACTGCTAACCGATTTTCCAGATTCAAGTTTCATGTCATGGAGTTCCACGACTAAGTCGAACAGTTCCACTCTAGCTTGTTTTTCATACAAGGATTTAAGTTCTGTGATCATATCATATGGAGTGTAGAGCTCGAATTGTTTTTGAAGCTCGGGAGACATGCTCGCAAGCATCAAACAACAAACTTCATTGAATCTAGTGTACTGAATCCTATATTCAGCTTTTTCAGCTGCTGTGGATTCAGCACTTGGTTCGGTTGGCCATTGCCTTTCAATGCATCCATGCGTTCCTCAACTCTTAGAACAATTCTCAGTTGACGATACCAGTCATTGAAATTTGATCCATTAAGCTTTTCTCTTTCAAACATTTGCCGAAAAGCATTGGTGTTTGTGGAAGGATTCATTGCCATCTACAAAACAGATTAAGTTCAAAAATCAGTATTTTCGATAATAAATCCTTAAGAAATCAATTACCCAATGTTTATCAAATAAACAATCTGACAAATGGCTTGAAGCTACGAAGGTGGAAATGAAATCCATGAAAGACAATCAAGTCTGGAGCTTGGTTGATCTTCCACAAAATGCTCAAACTGTTGGTGTAAGTGGATCTTCAAGAAGAAGACGGACATGGATGGAAATGTACACACCTATAAAGCTCGTCTCGTGGCGAAAAGTTATACTCAACGTTTCGGTGTTGACTATGATGAGACCTTTTCTCCAGTTGCGGACATTAGAGCTATTAGGATTCTCTTAGCCATAGCTGCGTACTATGACTTTGAGATATGGCAAATGGATGTTAAGACTGCCTTCTTAAATGGTTACTTGGATGAAGAAGTCTATATGGATCAACCTGAAGGTTTTATTGATCCAAAACATCCCAACAAAGTATGCAAGATTCAAAGGTCCATTTATGGACTAAAGCAAGCATCAAGAAGTTGGAACAAGCGGTTTGATGAAGAAATCAAAAAGTTTGGTTCGTTCAAAATCCCGATGAGCCATGTGTATATCGCAAAGCTAGTGGGAGTAATGTTACTTTCCTTGTCTTGTATGTTGATGACATATTGATCATAGGAAAACACATTCCAATGTTGCAAGATGTTAAATCCCATCTTGGAAAGTGTTTTGCCATGAAAGATTTAGGAGAAGCGGCATTTATTCTTGGAATCAAGATCTACCAAGATAGATCAAAGCGGTTAATTGGACTAAGTCAAAGTGCTTATATTGATAAGGTCTTGAAGCGATTCAAGATGGAGAATTCTAAGCGTGGGTTTACACCTATGCAAGAAGGACTTAGTTTATCTGTCAAACAGGGTGCTACTACACCTAATGAGGTGGAGCGTATGCAAAGAGTTCCTTATGCTTCGGCTGTGGGATCTATTATGTATGCGGTTAGATGCACTAGACCCGATGTGGCGTTCGCGCAAAACATCGTTAGCCGATATCAACAGAATCCAGGTGAAAGTCACTGACTGCTGTTAAGAACATTCTGAAGTACCTACGGGCTACTAAAGATATGTTTTTGGTGTATGGAGGAAATCCAGACTTAGAGCTCAAAGTGACCGGATACTGTGATGCTGGATTTCAAACTGATAGAGATGACACGAAGTCTCAGTCAGGATTCGTCTTCGTTCTTAACGGAGGTGCTGTGGATTGGAAAAGCAAGAAGCAAACTACAGTTGCCATGTCTGCAACAGAGTATGAGTACATTGCCGCCTCAGAAGCCGCAATGGAAGCAGTCTGGATAAGGAAGTTCATTAGCGGGCTTGACGTGATCCCCTCAAGTGACTTACCCACTGATATGTACTGTGATAATACTGGTGCATTAATCATTGCCAACGAACCCGGAGTTCAGAAAGGTGCCAGACATTATGCTAGACGATATCATTATGTTCGTGAGCAAATCGAACTAGGGGAGATCAAATTACTCAAAGTTCACACAGATTTTAACTTAGCTGATCCTTTCACAAAAGCTTTGTCTAGGCCCAAGCTTGAAAGGCATGCCGAGGGCATAGGACTTAAATTAGCTAGTTATTTCATGTAAATCTGTTGTTTCGGTATTTGGATAAGGGATGTTAAACAATTTATATTTTTCATAATGAAATAAAGTACTTGATATGTTTGATTTCATTTAATATTAATTGTATCCTATATTTGCATGTTTAATCCTTGAATATTTTATAATATTCTGAATTGTCCATTGTCGATTAACTATATGGGAGTATAGTTAAACTAAGACAAATCTGAGCAATTGGTTATATTCTTTGAATATATAATGGCTGGTCCCACCAAACTTACATGGTATCCATATGATGCATATCGGACTACCCCACTAACGAATTTATCACTTTATGGATCGGCGTCATTAAGTGAAATTTGTAAATGGTTACTTTATTGATCCTTTGACTTGAGATACAAGCAGGTCAGCATGTATGGATTGCACTTACTTGATATAGTTCTAACTCTCCTGAATAAGGGAGTAAATAAAGGGCTATTTTTAGAAAGTGTAGTGAAGTATGATGACTGACACGTGTAGTCAATACAGGATTTGTTCCTCCAACTAATAGTTGTAGAATGATACCATTGGCGCCCTCATTAGGACTAATTAAGATGTTTGCATGGCCGTGCCCAAATAAATCCAGATGGTTCTCGATTATATTTGATAATCATTAATTAGTTATGGAATGAGAAACAGAATCGTTAAATCATGAAATGACATTGATCCATATTCATGTTTAACACGGTATCTGAACAAAGGGATAATAAATGCCTCAACCATTTAAATATACTTTAAGAAACTATACTTAAATATTTCTGGGAGCATTGGCGTGTTGCTAGACGCTAACCAATGTTATTACCTTCATTTGTTACGAGCTCAAGTGGGAAGCTGTTAGTATATGATCACGTAAAAATGAACGTATGTCCGGAAATGATTTAAGCCTACGGGGTCACACGTCTCGACACAAATGTATTTATAATTAATTAATATGTTAGTGTAATTTATTAATTAATTGGATCACGAATTGAACTAACGACCGTTTGTTAAATGTTAACGGTAAAATACTAACGGTGTTAACGGAGGAAGGGTTATCTTGTAATTTGAAAGGAGAATTCTAGAACCTCTTTTGGAGGGGGCCGGTTTTGGCATAGGGTTTTTAAACCCTAATCCTAGCTTATTTTCCAAGTAAATCAACCCTAATCTATACCTATAAATACAAGGCTTAGGTTAAGGGGTTTTAAATATACAATTACAAGAAAAGAAAAACCCTCACAATTCTCTCCTCCTTCTTCTCTTCTTTCGGCCGTAGCAAGCAATCCCTAAAGGGATTTTCGGTTTAAGTTGTTCGACAAATCAAGAAGAGAAAGCCAAGTGTTCGTGATCAAGTACTAGCATACGTACATCTGTGTGTCGTGTGTGCAAACGTAGAGGGATTTACTTCAAATCCTCATAAAGTTTCTTGCTTTATTATCTTCAAGTAAAGGTACATGTTTTCTTCCTTGGTTAATTAATTAGTTGCATAGTTTAATCTTCCGCTGCGTGCTTTGTGATTTAATTTGATAATTTGTTATATAACCCAACAGAAAGACTTTCTAACTTGCTCCTACGGAACCAACATCAAAAAGATTGAAAAAATCAGTCATTCACAACCATAAGAACCAGAATAGGCACTCTCGTCCCTAACCTCTGTCTCTAACCTATTGCTTCTCCTCAGTCCATTGAGACGAACAGATGGAAAGTTCACCCTCCATTTCGATTCCTCTGGATGAGACGCCGGCTTCCAAAAAGTCTTGGTTAAATATGGCCTGTGGCCATCGTGTTTTATTCCGTCATATAAAAGTTAATTGTGGATCTTGTAGGAGCCGGAGCTCAAATCTAATTTTATCCCTTTAACATCCGACTCTAAGCGGCGATTGTTTTCTTTCTTGCCTTGTTCTTGTTCGCATAGTTGGTTACAATCCGATTGTTCACCCTTTTGCTGTGTGAATCTGGTATCAACCTTATCAATCGCTATCAAAGCCCTTGATTCTGCTACTACCTGTGGCCATCGTGTTTTATTCCGTCAGATAAAAGTTAATTGTGGATCTTGTAGGATCCGGAGCTCAAATCTAATTTTATCCCTTTAACATCCGACTCTAAGCGGCGATTGTTTTCTTTCTTGCCTTGTTCTTGTTCGAATAGTTGGTTACAATCCGATTGTTCACCCTTTTGCTGTGTGAATCTGGTATCAACCTTATCAATCGCTATCAAAGCCCTTGATTCTGCTACTACCTGTGGCCATCGTGTTTTATTCCGTCAGATAAAAGTTAATTGTGGATCTTGTAGGATCCGGAGCTCAAATCTAATTTTATCCCTTTAACATCCGACTCTAAGCGGCGATTGTTTTCTTTCTTGCCTTGTTCTTGTTCGAATAGTTGGTTACAATCCGATTGTTCACCCTTTTGCTGTGTGAATCTGGTATCAACCTTATCAATCGCTATCAAAGCCCTTGATTCTGCTACTACCTGTGGCCATCGTGTTTTATTCCGTCAGATAAAAGTTAATTGTGGATCTTGTAGGATCCGGAGCTCAAATCTAATTTTATCCCTTTAACATCCGACTCTAAGCGGCGATTGTTTTCTTTCTTGCCTTGTTCTTGTTCGAATAGTTGGTTACAATCCGATTGTTCACCCTTTTGCTGTGTGAATCTGGTATCAACCTTATCAATCGCTATCAAAGCCCTTGATTCTGCTACTGCTAATTTTTTTTGGGGTGAATCCGTTTAAAAAAAAAACTACGGAGGGATATAGGTCAATGATGTAGGAATTGAAGGAACGTAGTTCAAGGCAATGAACTGGTAAGATTATTAAGGGCGGATTTGAGGGGAGACGATGTGTCTATTTGGACTTCAAGGAGCATAACAAAGCTGTTATTTCTGTCCATGTCTCTGAAGGTGCAATATTAACAAAATCAGACCATGAAGAAAGTAGCAAGGATCCTGTGGAAGAAACCACAATGGTTGTTTGAACCTAAAATAACGAGCTCAGTGACGATGATGATTGAAAGGCCACGACCACGCAACTCTCGAGAATTCAGTGCAAACCTATCAAGTTCTTAGCGAACCTAAGGTAGGTGGCAATGGTTGTGGGATAAGGGTGATTGATTGAGTGTATATGAATTGCATTCAATGTGTTCAGCAGAATTCTTGAAAGAGTATTTATACAAGAATACTAAGGGAAGGTTACAAGTTTCTTTCTAATATTCTTGTATAGTGAATTCCCCTTTGTAGTAATAATATACAGTGTGAATATGTTTATACAAAGGCTACTATGGATCCATATTCACACGCCAAGTATCATGTTATCATGTTATACACTGTACTCCTTGGGCCGAGCCCATAGTTGCTATTCATCAAAAGAATCTATCTTTCCTCCTCCCTCCTTACCACTAAAGTCATAATATATATATATATATATATATATGTGTGTGTGTGTGTGTGTGTGTGTGTGTGTGTGTGTGTGTGTGTATGTGTTAATATATATACTTAGATATAGAGAAAAAGGGAGAGAGCGGCGCACAGAGAGGGAAAGAAAATGAATAATTATAAGTCCTCAAAGTAGACCCTAATAGGATCCGCCTTCCTTTAATCCGACCCGGTAGGGTCCAAGTAGACCCGGCGTCTATATATCTATATATATTGTGGAGGCAGTGAGAGGAAATCAAAGAAGCATCCGACCCTAATAAATCCGACCCAGCGTTAGGATCCAAGTAGACCAGGTGGTGGAATCCAAGGTAGGGACGACCCGATTTCTTGGTATATGTGCTCCGCTCGATCGACGGATATATATACATTTATTTGTTTATTTTGTGCCGACCCTAAACGAGATCCATTTGCTATTCTCACCCGGTTGTAGACCCGGTTTATTTGTATAGATCGATCTCCATATTCATTGTCTTTTTGCCTACTAAGAATCCTTTTTGGCCGACCCTATTGCTCATTCCTGACCCGGATATGTTTTCATCTCGCCCGGTTGTTGACCCGGATATGTTTTCATCTCGCCCGGGCGATGAAAACCCTCCATAACAACTTTTTTGTATTTCTAGACATGTTCTTGATCTAAGCCTTTAACCCCGGGATATCTATACGGGATCAAATCCCCCCAAGTTTATATACAAATAGTTTTTTAAAACATTTTTGTATGTAAACTTACATTCTGCTTTTGTTTTCTCCTAGATCAATCCATAGCTCGATCCCTAAGTATGTGCCCCTGACATGGGTATTTCTTTGGCCATACTCTCCACATCGACTTGTGCCTCCGGTACATACCTTTTCCATGTCTATTTAGGATGACCTATGCGTCTAAGGTGCTTGATCTACAAGGTTAAAGCTTGACAGAGAGAGATTGGGTCGCCAGCCTATATGGCATGGCTCATCTTTAATAACCTATTCACTCACTTAGTAATTCACACTGATGCTTATATACCTGAGCCGTTTCATAATAGTTTATATACAAAGAATTTTTCAATGCTTTTCATGAATATTGTTCATGCATTGGTGGAAAGGAGAAAGCTAGTAACAACTCATCTTTTGGTAATTTGTATGTATATAAATTATGTGGCTGGCTATTTCAAAGAGTTATGAGATTTTATCATTTCTCCCATATTTATCCTTCATGCTTATCTTCTAGGCCAACTGTTACTCATGAAAAGATAATGTACATAACTTTTATGTATGGATTTATACATGAGGATGTCCTTATAGAAAATGCATTGTTGGCATTTATCAGTAGAGTATGACTTTGTTTTCATATTTATATGACCTGAGCATATATGTTTATGTACTTGGCCAATATATCTCACAATAATATACATAATCCTTATATATGTATAAAAACTTAAAATTTATATACACAATACTGGTGTAATAAAATTTGATCTTATTTAGGCTTTTCTTTTGTCGGGTTCTTTACCCGAATGTGCCATTTTAAAAAACTTTGAGATTAGTTGGGATATTGTTGCCCTGTCGAGGCATAAGTAGTCAAGTTTCCACTTGCAATTTGCAAAAAGTTTCTTGCAAGGGACTTTGAATTTTGTGAATTTATTTTTCTTGGCCCACGTCTGGGTCTTATGAGAGACTTTATTATTATCATTATTTGTTACTCGCGAGGATTGTCACTTCCCGATGAGAAGTGTTTTTGAATAAATTTTTCTAGCGCGCCGTTTCCCCATGAGAAACGTTTATCTTCGCATCCAATGAATGACGAAGACGTAAAATTAATGTGATGGAGTGATCTCCTTTTTATTACTTCCCGGTGAGAAGTACTTATCCTTTCATCCGATGAATGTGAAGGATGAATAAATATTCTAGGTGTTGAGGACACTATCCTTTTAGTTTCCTTTAATATTATCACTCCCCAATGAGAAGTGTCTATCCTTTCATCCCATGGATGAGAAGGATATAAAATGTTTTTATTTTCTTATTATTTTTTGTTTATCACTTCCCTATGAGAAGTGCCTCCTCCTATCCCATGGTTGAGGAATTTATTATATATATATATATATTATTAAGTGTTGACATGGAATTGCTCTGTTAGCTTGTTCCTTTGTCAGCCTTGCACTTAATAAAGTCCTTTGCCCATATAGGTCCTTTGAGCCCTTGGACTTGTATGTCTTAGCCTTATAAGCATTTGGGTTTTATGATCCGTATAGGAAGTTGCTGAAATGAAGTGTTTTTTCTCCATGCTTTAGCAGTAAGCTTCTGTTATATAATCCAGATTACCCTTTCACCTTGATTTATATGTGTAGAGTTGTTTGGAAGACAATGCTCTTGTAAGTAAAACGATATTTTCACTAGTGATAAAGTTGGGATACACGACTAGACCAACTGTCATTTTCAAAGAAGTACTTAAATGATAATGTTTGAAGATAATGGAAAGACGAGGTGACTCACACCAACACGGTTAAGGTAGAAGGATGAAGGATGATTGTTGCCATCACGGCATGCCTTTATGGCTTTGATCCCCTTCCATTATCATACACACATAGCACCTGGACCTGGATCATCATCATCTTTACCCTTCTTCTGCCATGCGAATGTCTTTTTTACCTCATCCTTCCTTCCTTCCTTAGCTCCAGCGACCAAATGTTCCAATTTTCCATTTTCCTTCCTTCACTGCCTTGTTGATTGCTATTTTGAGTTGCTTACATGCGTTTGTGTCATGACCATAATCTTCATGAAATTCACATATTCGTCCATGTTCTTTTTCCCGGATGCGAAGGTCATTGGGGAAGGAGGCTTGAAAGTTGCACAAACTTTCTCAGTGCTCAAGATTTCCCTGGGACACTTAACCAAATTGATAGTTAGTGCATTCTTGTTATATGGACCGAATCTTTTTTCTCGTCATATTGACCATTGTGACGGCTGCCATCTCTATCAGATGACCCTCCCCCCAATGACTTTTCCTTCTTGGTGACTCCTCTTATTAGTGAGGCAGTCTCTCTAGACCGGAGGTAATCATAGGCTCTGTCAATGGCTTCTTTGAAGGTCTTTGGAACCTTTGTAGTTATCTTTTCTTGGAGGAGGCCAGGATGCAAAGCCAGAGTGAAGCCTGAAATTTGTTGACTTTCAGGGAGCCCGGGTATCTTTTGACATTCTTGAGTAAATCTCAAGATGAAGTCCCTGAGCGGCTCATTCTCTAGTTGCCTTATCAAATGGGCCTCCAAGTGATTACGTTGATGCTTCTTTTGTTGGAAGAAATGAGCCACAAACTTTTCTTTCAAGTCTTAGAAATCTTTGATACTCTTCTCCGGTAGGCCTGTGAACCAATCTCTGGCATGGCCTTGCAATGTCCCTGGGAACAAGTGGCAAGCCACAGGATCCACCCATTTTTCTGTAAGAATGGCTTGGTCATACAAAGCTAGGTGGTCTTCCGGGTCTCTTGTACCATCATAGGTTCCCACAACAGGAGGAACCTTCTGGCCATCAGGGAAGGGGTACTCAGCAATCCAGTCACAAAACCTTGACTTCACTGCCAACCTTGGAATTCTCGCAGTTCGAGATCTCTCTCCTGCTTCCTCTCTTGATAATACTTTCAACATTTTTAACAATTCTTTAGCCGATTTTGATGGTGGCGTTGGCTCCAGGTTGGGTTTTTGCTGCTTTTTAAGCTGCTCTACCATCAATGTCATTAAAGATTCCACAAGGGTTGGTGGTGGAGGAGGTGGAGTTGGAGCTAGAGCAGGTTTTAGAGCATTGACAAGTTGTGACAACCACTCTTGGTTAGGTTGTGTTGTAGCTGGAGATTGAGTGTATATGAATTGCATTCAATGTGTTCAGAATTCTTGAAAGAGTATTTATACAAGAATATTGAGGGAAGGTTATAAGTTTCTTTCTAATATTCTTGTATAGTGAATTCCCCTTTGTAGTAATAATATACAGTGTGAATATGTTTATACAAAGGCTATATTGGATCCATATTCACACGCCAAGTATCATGTTATCATGTTATACACTGTACTCCTTGGGCCGAGCCCATAGTTGTCATTCATCAAAAGAATGTATCTTTCCTCCTCCCTCCTTACCACTAAAGTCATATATATATATATATATATATATATATATGTGTGTGTGTGTGTGTGTGTGTGTGTGTGTGTGTGTGTGTGTGTGTGCCGTTTACATATCCATATACTTAGATATAGAGAAAAAGGGAGAGAGCGGCGCACAGAGAGGGAAAGAAAAGGAATAATTATAAGTCCTCAAAGTAGACCCTAATAGGATCCGCCTTCCTTTAATCCGACCCGGTAGGGTCCAAGTAGACCCGGCGTCTATATATCTATATATATTGTGGAGGCAGTGAGAGGAAATCAAAGAAGCATCCGACCCTAATAAATCCGACCCAGCGTTAGGATCCAAGTAGACCAGGTGGTGGAATCCAAGGTAGGGACGACCCGATTTCTTGGTATATGTGCTCCGCTCGATCGACGGATATATATACATTTATTTGTTTATTTTGTGCCGACCCTAAACGAGATCCATTTGCTATTTTCACCCGGTTGTAGACCCGGTTTATTTGTATGGATCGATCTCCATATTCATTGTCTTTTTGCCTACTAAGAATCCTTTTTGGCCGACCCTATTGCTCATTCCTGACGCGGATATGTTTTCATCTCGCCCGGTTGTTGACCCGGATATGTTTTCATCTCGCCCGGGCGATGAAAACCCTCCATAACAACTTTTTGTATTTCTAGACATGTTCTTGATCTAAGCCTTTAACCCCGGGATATCTATACGGGATCAATGGTTGTTAGAACGGCGGCGGTGGAAGATATCATGGTAATCTAGGGGATGTTAAAAAAATAAAATATCTAGGAAATGTTCGTGGTAGCCCTGTTATAAAGAAAAACAAGTATGATTTCGCATTAAATCTTTTAACCAGTAAGGTTGGATCAAGTAGTTAAGACCCATGCCTTTCGAGACAGAGGCCAAGGATTCGATCCTCACTCCTTGCCAGTGGGGGTGCTTTTATACCTTAGGTAGAACCTCAAAGCTTCTTTCTACCTTAGGTAGGGGTAAAACTATCTACACCTCCCCATAGACCGTCGTAGGGGGTGTTGGCACTTAAAACCCGTGGAAGACGGTAATGGGTGTTACTTATTTTGTAGTTAGGCTCTTAATTAAATGAAATGGGGCTGATTACTTGTGACAAATACAACGGAAACTAAAAACTTTGATCAGAAACATGACATGTTGCAACAGTTGTTGTTTTTGAGAATCAGAAACAAGAGTCATTAGAGAAGAAATTTAGTTGCAAAGGTGTCGGAAGAGAAGTTCATTATGAGGATGACTACCCATGGGATCTTGGAATTACTTGAGGAAACTTTTTTAAAGCTAACACCTTGAGGACAAGGTGGTGTTTGAGGGCAGGTTAATGGTATGACCCACAAAGTCAAGGGGGTTAAGTGGCGTTTATATTATTAGTTTATTTTTTATTATCGTATAATTACTTGTTCACTAAGTTGGGGTTTTGAGTAATTAGTAAGTCTTTTCTTATAAATAGGGGCATTAGGACTGTAATATTATGATGTTAAATATAATTGGTGATTTGGTTATCAATTAGGAGAGTTGGTTTACCTCTCGAAAGTAGAATGCTGGAGAGTTAATCGATCTCTCGAGTATCGGTTATCCATCTTATTTATAATATTATTAGTTCCTTCTCGATTTGAGCAGCAGGTTCATATCACATCTCAACATAATATAGTAGCTTTAAAGAATCTGTGGCGGTACTTTTTGAACCCCTTTAGGTAATTAATAGTGTATATACCTCTTTTTGGCTAAAAGGGATTACCCTGCTTATATACCTTGAGATGCGTTTATATACCTCTTTTTTGCACTGAGGTCCGTTTACCGGCTTCGCTTGCACGATTTGCACTCTGGATCTTCGTTGGAAAGTGCAGGCGCTATAGGAATCACAGTTCGATTTTCTTTAATCCTCGTCTCGAGTCTGCCTATCTCCAACTCGTAAACTTAGCCCATACAAAGCTATATGATAGCACCCATTTTTTCCCATTCGGCGGTTCGATCTGTGATTTATCATTCTGATTCATTTCGTTAGAATGATCGAAGAACCCGCTTATTAATATGCCAACCAAATGCGTTCTAAAGTTTATAGGAGTCCACTGTTTGTTCATTAGAAAAAGTTTTGATGTGGGGATATTTCAAAAGTACTCCACATGTGAAAGTTCATTGCATGAATGCTAAAACTCTAAAAGCATATATAGACTAAAATGGTAACATGACTTGCAGTGTTATAATCGGTTAGTTGGTGCTAGCTTTAAACTTTAAAGGGTGAGTTTGTTGTGTAGGTGGTGACCTGTGGAAATGTGCCTTTGGAGTCGGCCTTCCAAAAGGTGCCCAGATGTGTGTATACTTGCACAAGTTTATACGAGTATCGAGGTTGGGATTCAAAAGCAGCCAATCCTACGCATCGACGATTCACTTGGGGACTTAGGTCATCAGATGTGAGTAGCGCTTAGCTCTGTCTTTATGTCATTGTTGGGAATAATGTGTTGTTTAATTGGCTTTTTATTTATTTATCAGAGGCATGTGGTGGATTTCTACATATCCGATTTTCAATCTGGATTAAGAGCGCTGGTAAAGACAGGGAATGGAGCAAGGGTGACCCCTTATGTGGATGAATCAGTAGTGATTGAAGTCAACCCTTTGAATAAAGACTTGTCCCCAGAATTCATCAGGTGGTTGAGTGAAAGAAATCTGTCAAGCGATGACCGTGTCATGAGACTAAGAGAAGGGTAAGTGTGTTGATTACTGTATGATGGAGCCTGCAAAGCTCAATAATTTCCTGTAACAATAATTATTAATATCTAAATGGTGATAGGTACATCAAAGAAGGGAGCACGGTAAGTGTGATGGGAGTAGTGCAGAGGAATGAGAATGTGCTGATGATAGTTCCTCCAGCAGACGCATTTACAACAGGGTGCCAACTGACAAAGTGTATGCTGCCAGGAAGCCTGGAGGGCATAGTCTTGAGATGTGAAGATGCATCTAAAGTAGATGTGATACCGGTGTAGGAAGTGGTGGTCTGTGTTTCAAACTTGCAAGTGTTTTTAATGATTTTCAAAAAAAAAATATAGGTGGTAGATACTAGTGGGTTGGTCGTTGAAGTTGTACGTTATGGTGTATAGGTTTTTGATGGGACATGGTGGGTTTACTGAATATTGATGTGTGATACTGTGGCGAGGTTGGTTGGTTCAACCTGAATACTTGTTGCTTTCAGCACTATCATTTTTGCCCACCTTTGTTGTCTCTTTGTTTTGATATAAAGAAAATTAAAGTACTTGTATCACAAGAAAAGCATCTAAATTGGGCTCTCAGAGTTGAGTGGTGGTGGAGATTTTTCGGTTGAAGGGGACTTCATTTGGGATAAAATATTTAAAAAACGTATATGGTGAAAATGGGGGTCAAAAAGATAACGGTTTAGAAAATGTTGGGTCGAAAGGAGTTTGGGATGTTGGAAGCTGGAACTTGGAAGAGGTTTGGAATATATTGGAAAGTTTACCTTCCATGATAATTGATAAGTGCCAAAGACCTTTTAGACGTGCAAATACCAAACTTGGTTGTGGTGGTGGTGGAGGTTTAGGTGGTTTACGTGCAAATACCAACTTGGATATGCTAACCATGGTTTAGGTGGTTATTTTTAGTTAAAAGCCAATTAATTAACCTTTTTGTTTTTAATTTTATTTTACTTTTTACAATGAGTCTCGGGATAATGTGTTGATAAATGTCAGTTATACCCAATCAGGTCATGGGCGGGGTTTGAAATAGGCGAGATGGAGATAGTGTTACCTCTATCCGTGGATAAAGACACTGCTCGCAAAAGGACTTTCCGTTGGAGGGAGTGGAAACTTTATGACGACTAGTTATGAAATATCTTTTTTATAAACATGCAAAGTGTAGGGGTTCATATAATGATTGTTAGTTAGCAATGATAAGCTTAATCATAGTGGACAATGGTTACTCTAGAAAGAAAGACCATATATGGATACAAATATACATAGATCTGAATATTGTGTGCACGGTAAACATCTAATGTCAACTATGCAATGACTCGTATGGATATTAGAGGAAACAATGTCGCCTGAGAAAGAAATTAGAGGGCCATATCCACAATAGGACCACTGTGTCATAGGAGTATAGTATAATTTGAAGAGGGGCCCTTGATATTTTGTTGGCAAAAGGAGATGATTATGAATGCAATGATGTCTCAAATAAGGACCACACTGGCCTTACAGACAGGCAACCAGCAGCCACATACTGAAAGCAGGTACCCTACACTCACTCGCACTTGTGGCTGCTTCCTCCGTCGGCAACTGTCAGCGTACATATATATTATATAATCTAGCAACAAGTTAAGATGTAGTGATGTGGCCACCTTCCTACCCCCCTTCAAGTTGAGTTTATACACATGAGAGATTCACCTTTTTCCGCCACCATCCAACCTTAGTTTACACTTCATTTTCTTAATTTGGCTGATAATATAAAACTAATACTAGCAAAAGATAACAAGTTTGATCATGGTACGTATATACAATGACAAAGAAGCATTAAACATATGACATTAAGCCAATTGTAAATTTTTAAACAAAAATACCAAAACCTAATCTCATTACCAAGGGGATATATACAAGACTAACAAGTCGTCGTGTCCCTTCATATGCAATGCTAGAAACATTACGAATACTAACAGGATACACTTTGTTGGACTATACGAGAAAAGGGGACATACATTACGTTTAGAAGCCGATGATCAATGGTCAACTTGGGGCCTTGCGCGATGACAGACAACCTCTCACCTCATAGAAACATCATTTACCATCAACAGCTAACGTATCCCCTGTTTTCAAGTAGTCATAATTGTCTGTGGTCAAGCTAATTCTGGAAGATCCAAGATCAAAACCACGACTCACCACACCAGGTGGCTATCGGTTAGTACTAGTTGTTTTACAGTAGAAGCTTTACGGCAAAAAGTTCTCCATCAAACCTGAGGCCCGTAGGTTGAGCAGGCTGGAGGACCCCATCCACCATTCCACCAAAAACATACAGATAACATCCGGATTCATCTGCACAAGCTCGATGGAATGACCTGCTTCTGGGCTGATATCCGTCATCACATTTCAGCCTTCTCCATAACATCCCCTGGTCGTGACCCAGCCTTGATGAACTAGTGATGTCTAACAACCAAAAGTCATTCTTCCTGTGCCTGTATGAATCTTCTCCTCCGTAAATAAGCACTCTCCCTCCTAGAATCAAGGTGGCCGAATGTCCAACACGTGGGAGGGAAGTCCCAGCACCACCAGTTATATCGGCTAAATCAAACAGTACGGGTACCCATTGAAAATGAGGGGGTTGAGAAGAATCAAAATACCAGACATCATTAAGAACCTCATAACCCATTCCTCTTCCCCCAAACAGAACAGTCCTACTACCGATATAGGTCAATGTGTGTCCTGAGCGAGGCGAGGGAGAGGGATGGGTGATGGATTGATGCCAGGTGCCAAAAGAAAGATTGTCAGAGAGATGTAACACCCAAGTGTCTCCTAGTCTCATCCCAGATAAGCCGATACCTCCATGGATTAGCATGGTATGATTATCGAGAGAACAACAAGCATGGGCTCCACGAGTGGGAGGTGAAACGGGACCGACATCAAGTAACGTCCAAGACAAAGTGTTAGCATGGTGTCGTGCTACCCATGTATCGTTCTGACGGATGCCGCTGTCATTGATACCTCCAAAGAGAACAAGGGAGTCCCCTATGACAACACAAGAATGACCAAAACGACCACTAGGGGTGTTTGATGATGATGATACAAGTCGTTGCCAATGAATGGTCCTCGTAAAAAACCCATTATTACCTGTATATGCCATCCAAGTGTCGTCAAGATGACGCCCTAAAAGCACACACATGATCAAGAATTAGAGTTTAGTAAGTAGGTTTAATCAACTAATTTCGTATCCTAACAAAGAAAGAAACAAGCAAACATGAAACATGTATGTAAATCTAAATCTAACAACAACAACAACCACCCGGGCAGATGGATAATAGTAAATAAAAAAAGGAGAGTGAGTGAGTGACTGACCTCCCTCGGAACCACCACCGAAAAGGAGGAGACATCCTTTGAGAAAATTGAGAGAATGGGAAGCTCTTGGGGTGGGAGTACAATTACTATGGAGGAGGAGGTTAAAGCAAGAGACTCGATCCAGGTTGCGGAGGCGCCTGTAGAGTCTGTTCCAATCATATTCCCCCACAAAATCAGAAGAAGAATCTGATTGTTGTTGAAGGAGGTGTTGGTGTTGAGCGGGAGTAATCCCCCAATCCCTGAAGCAGATTGATTTCCAAAGAGCATTCGAGCGAGTGAGACGTCTGGCCTTCTTGCAACTCATCCCGAATGATAATATGGATTCCGCTGGTAACAACATTAATATGGATAACATTTGGTCATCTGTTATCCACCTTATCATCATCATCCTCATCATATCTCCTCCATCATCCCCTCCCCCCATCATTCTTTTTTTCAATTTCTTCTTCTTCTTCTTCTTGTTTGATTTATGGTGATATTTCAATCAGAAGACCTCACCTTAATCAATCAACTATTCAGTCAGTCGGTAATAATCAAGTTTATATTTTATTTATTTTATATTAGAGTAAACGGGAAATCGTCCATGTGGTTGACCCTAATAATCAAGTTTCGTCCTTATCTATTTGAAATGACATTACGTTATCACTTCTCCGTTTTCTCTTTCGCACACGAGGGTAATTGTGTCATTTCTCACGTAAAGGACCAAATTTGATAATTTGTTCTTACATCATCTCTGAATCCATAGCTCTTTATCTCTAATGTTTTTTCCCAACCCCTAAAAACATCAACACAATTTACTATACAAACCCTAAACTAAACTATATTAAAAAAAACCCATCATCATCTTCATTATCAATTCACCATCAACAAATCCTTATCCAAAATTAATTTTAAAAAATCCATCTATATCTATATGTATACATATGTATAGATCTGTGTGTAGATCTATTATGTGAATTCAAATAACAACCATTACCAGACCACCACAGCGCCGCCACACTACCCACATCGACACCTTCATCATCAAGAACCTTAAACACCTCCCTTCCTTATTTTAAACAACTCGACCACCACTATCCACCACCAAAACCGCCGCTACTGGTCATCACTACCACCGAGCCACCCTACAGTCGTCATCCCCATGAACCACCACAGGACCAGAGATACCGGAATGATGGCCGGATACGGCGCTGCTACGATGGAAGGATGATAAAATGGTTTCTTTGTTTGCAGATCTGAAAGTATTTTTTGTTGGGGATCTTTATAGTGGTGTATGTATGTGTATGAATAGAAACAATTATAGATCTATGTGTATATGTATAGATATGTCTGCGTGTTTGTATAAATGAAGAAATCACTGTTGTTGACATTCACCATATATACCACATTCAGTTGTTTTTTTTTTTTTGCTATTAATATTTTTGGGCTTGACTTGATTTGGTGCAATTTTTGAAAGAGAAGCATTTAGGTTTGAAGTGTCAAATAAGGATAAACTATTGAATGTGGTTATTGTTAGAGTGAAAAATTGATGTCGGATTCTATCAAAATGAGTGTTATAACTGATTATGTGTTTTGTTTTTGATTTTGGTATAAGTATTTTAGGTTTGCGGATAGTGGAAGAAGGAAAGGGAAATTTTTTTAGCACTAGTAGTCCTTTAGTTTTGGAAATGACATAAATACCCTCACGTGGAAAGCACGTGAGGGGGTTAACGGATTTGATATAACGTCCGTTTGAATAATGGACTGAACATGAACCTTATCCTCCCAGAAAGGACTGCCATGTCATTTTAAATAGATAAGGATGAAACTTGATTATTAGGGTAAACCATAGGGACGATTTCCGCCGTTAACTCTATTTATTATCATCATTATTATTAGTGGGAGTATTCGTGTCTTTTTCTGATTTTTGTTTCTTTCACCTCCTCTGGCCTTCAAAAATCATCATGCAGCAAAAGGTAAGGTCTTTCACAAAATCATCAATTTTTTCTTCAAAAGAAACGTTTAATGAAAATGATTTATCCTCAAAAGCCTTTAGTTTTTAATAGCATATTCTAAACTCTATTGCAATACCATAAAATAAACATAAGAGCTAGCTTTGAATTGAAAAAATTAACATACAACTAATTTATACAAACATGTTTCGGACAAAACTTATACTCATAACATATATATAAAAAAACACATAAAATTTGGGAAAGAAATTTCATCTATATAATTGAGTATATGTTTTCGAAAAAGTAGTTAAAAGATTTACATGGATTTTAAGAGTATCCAAATTTTTTCTTTTATTTATTGTTTTGAATGATGTCATAAATAGATTGTTTTATTTATGCCAACTAAGGCTCTCATCTAATTTATAGACTTCTCATGCCTTTCATTCTGCTCACACAACTGTCTCTATAGATCAGCAAGGCCCAGACTAGCCTCGTACCAGCAGCAGCAGAAGTCTCTTGTATATCTAAATCAACAAGTCTCCTTCTCTTTGGTACTTGCTACTCGGGTACATAATCAGCATTAGTCTCTCGTACCTTCTTCTTCCTATGAAGTATGAACAGTCTCAACTAGAATAGTCACCATCTGTGATCTCACTCTAAGTGAAAGGATCATCATCATCATCATCATCACTTTCAGAATCACTATCGAAATGAACCGAAGTTACAATGGACTGTTTGCTTCGTCATTGTTTTGGGGTGTCCTCTTATCTTATGTTAAATATAAATTATGTAACATGGGAGGGGGCAAGGACGGAGGGGGGGTCAGCTGTCTGCCTCAAATTTTAGTACAATGTAATTTTTTAAAATTTAAATGGTATATTTGTAATTCTTTTCTAAAAATAAAAAAAAATAAGTAGGAAATAAATACAAATGTTACATTCGTTGTCATAAGCTTATTCTTTGGAAGTCATTGGTCATCGAAACATTAATTTTGAGATAGATCTTTTCATTGGGAGAATAAAAAACTTGAGTTGTTTTGATTTTTATGAAAGAATGAAAAAAAGTTTAAGAAAAAGCTCTCTTTGTTTGGTATGTAAATGTGTAGTACATTAATAGTGTAGCTGTTTGTGAAAAAAATATATTTTTTCACATTATTATATATATTTATCACAAACAACTAATTATAATAATCATAATAGTTATGTAAAAAAATTATATATACAAGCTAACTATATTATAAATATATTTTTTGGGTTTCTTGCATGATGATTGAATACGTTTTATTTAATAAGACCTTGTCCAACACATGTGGTCTTTATTTATTAAAAAAGGTATTATTAAATATGAGTGTTACACCTCTGTGAGGAACAAATTCTTTTGAGGTTCTATTTTCTATTCTCGAGCTAGGGCCCTTTTTTTTACATTCCCGGATACGACTCTTATAAATATGACAAACAACTTTTAAAATTACCCCTGGCAAAAAAATTTCTGGCTTCGTCTCTGGGAGAGGGAGGAGGGGTGGGGAGGTTGGGCAATAAATTATGATATCAAGGAACACAATTAAAAGTAGTGAATAAACATATATATGAGAATAACAATGAAGTAGGAGTAGCAAGAAACCAACAATGAAGTGGCAAGAACTATTACAGCTTAACGAGTAATATTTCTTTTGTTTAAGGTTTGGGGATTTGTATAATATATCAAGTATTTGTATTTCTTTTGTTTAAATTTTGTATAATAAAACCTATGTTTGTGTTTGTTTATTTAGCATTTAAAGGAACAAACATAGACAAACACAAACAAGTTCGTCTAAAGTTAAACAAACAAACTCGAACGATCTCAGAAGGTTCCTTGCATCTTGGGGTCAGATCAAATCTTACATCTTGATTTCATGTAAAAGAAACATGAGTTTGTTCCCTGAACAAGTCATGAGTAGCACTTCCATATTAGTAAAATGGAACAGGCTGTAAAAACATGCTCAATTATGTATTTGCAGGTGTGTTATTATTATTGGAAACAAATACCCTACAACACTTGGAACATGACCACTTTGGCTCGTCTTTTCTTCCTTTCTAAACATGAAACATGACGCTAATACAAATACCAATTGGAGAGAGAGAGAGAGAGAGAGAGAGAGAGAGAGAGTTGGTGAGATGAAGTAAAAGCAAGAGTATGAGTAAAGGCATGGCAATTAGGCAGTGAAGTTTGGTTTGAATATTCTTGCAAACTTCATTTGGTAAGTTTGGTGAAGAAATTACATAACTTAACACCACTCAGCCAACAAAACATCACCACCCACCCCTCCCTCTTTTTAGCTTATAATTCTGATGTCTTCATCATCACATGTCAACAATACTTATGCTTTCATATAATTAACTTCCGACTTAAATGGAACATCTCATACACACCAGGGATCTTCTCAATACTAGCTTACACCAATCAAGACAGATAGATTTTGAGATTCACAAAACTGCTGCCAATGTCACCCGTATCAATCATGCATTTCCATCTTTGGAAGCAGCGATCAGAAATATGGCATGCAAATGTGCCACTTTTGGCATCAGGAACCATGTTGATCGTGCACTTCCAACTGTTTCTGCGGTTTTCAAGGTCTGCCAAGTAGTAGATGAGCTCGGGAAGTTGGTCTCAACCCACTCTGCCGCTGACCTCAATCTCTACCTGTCTCTCGTCAAACGCTTCCGGCAGGCGCTTACACTTCTCACCAACACCTGCAAATTAGCAATCCCGTGGGTGGAAGATGTCAAGCAATTTCTCCTAGACGGGACCACAGACCTAGGTGTAGGTGTGGATCATGACCACCCTTACCAATCCAATGTCTGCAAGACCCTACATCTACTGGAGGAGTTGCAGGGAACAGAGGAGCGTTCCCTACTCGATCAAGGGATTTTAGGTGTTGCTTTCAATAAGCTGGAAGATGAATTCGGACGTCTTTTAATCCATAACAGTTTGCCTTTCTCATCTGGTGATGAGGAAAGTGATGCATCTGATCCATTACCACCACCACCTTTGCCTTTTTCTGTTGTCCAGAACCTCAGAGCTATTGCCGTGTGCTTTGCATGTGACAACCAACTAGACGAGTACATGTCTATATATATCAAGGTTCGTAGCACAATTGTTAAAGCAAGTTTACAAGGTCTTGATTTGGGGTATCTAGACATCTCATTATCAGAATTTGATAGCGTGCAAGAGATAGAAGGTTACATAGACGAATGGGGGAGGCATTTGGAGTTTATAGTGAAGCATCTACTTGAACTGGAGTACACACTCTGTCACCAGGTGTTTGGCCAACTAGATGTGTGGACAGATTGCTTCTCCAAGGTTGCACTCCAGTCAGGAATACAGGGTTTTATCAAATTCGGGAATACAGTCACAAAGGGTAAAAAAGAAGCAATCAAGCTATTCAAGCTTCTGGACGTGTTTGCAGCCCTCAACAATCTGAGACAAGATTTCAATAGGATATTTGGTGGGACACCATGTTCAGAAATTCAAGCTCAAACCAGGGATCTCATCAAAAAGGTTGTGAATGAGGCTTGCGAAATTTTCCAGGATCTCTCAGCACAAGTTGAGCTGCAAAGGCCAACAGACCCTCCTCCCGATGGTGCCGTTCCAAAATTGGTACGCTTTGTAACAGAATATACCAACGAGTTGCTGGACAATGATTACAGACATGTACTGAACCAAGTTATCAAAATCTACTCCAGTTGGTACGACGACAACAAATTCACTAAGAGACTTGTCTCGATTGAGGTTCACAACATAGTAAAGTCACTGGAACTTAACTTAGTGACATGGGCAAAGAGATATGAAGACACCGCTCTGTCTTATATATTCATGATGAACACGAGTTGCTACTTTTCCAAACATGTAACAGGTACAAATCTAGGGGATCTCATGGGGGAATCTTGGATAAAACGACACCAGAATCACGTGGAATACTACGCAACACTCTATCTGAAAGAGAGTTGGGGAAAGATCTCAGCTCTGTTAGACAACAATGACGGAGATGTCAAGAAAAGAATCAGAGGCTTCAATGAAGCATTTGATCAAGTGTATAGAAAACAATCGGGGTGGGTGTTGTGTGATAGAGGTCTGAGATGGGAAACTTGCCAGCTAATACTACAATTCATAATCCCTGTCTATAAGAGACACATACAAAATTACTTGGCCTTGGTAGAAAGCGAGGTTAGTCCTAACAAGTATGTAAAATACAGTGCAGAGAGCCTAGAAAGTATGGTGACCTGCATGTTTCAGCCAAAGTTGGATAAGTATGAAAACAGCACCAAGTATACAAACTTGATGGGTAAGATCAAGAATGTTGTTGCAGGTCGCTTCTCACCAACTGCTGCAGCTTGATTGATATTTCATCCAGGCCAAGCCTAGTTGCACATAATCATGTACATACTAGACACAACTTACAAGTGTAGTACATTAACATAATATGTACATATATTTATATATAGCAAAGACATATCTGGTGACTTGCACACCTCTTCATAAATAAAACAGTTTCAATCATGATCTAATCAGGACACCTAATAGACAGCATACTAAACTTTCTTAGCATCGGTTAATATTTAAACAGTCTGGCAAAGTTTATGAAAACCAAAACAAATTGGCTCATTACTTTACCTGCTAATTCGTGAACAGCATGTGGGAGCATTTCTATGTATATGTTACAGCAAACAACCATCACGTTCAGTTGGAAAGGGGCTTTAGAATCTACATGCATTTTGATGAAAGAAAAAGTAGATAGTAAATTTGAGCAATATGTTGGACACCGCTCCATTGAAATAGTAAATAAATACAAGGGATACTGCTCCATTGAAAAGCAAAGGAGCAATACGTTGTCAATGAATTAGTATAACTATCCAAAAGGTAAATTTGAGGCAGCAATGTTACAAAATGGTATAGTCAAAATCATGCTGCAGGAGCCAGGATAGATTAATTATGAAACATCCCACCATCAGATTCATCAGCATGAAGCTCATCCATTAAAACACTAAATTTTGGAAGCGATCTTGTTCAAGTGTTTGACTTTTTCACATTCTAGGGGATGATAATTTTTTTCAACTTCCCATGCTAGCTGGGCCATACCATTAAAAGAGGATCTTGCACCCTTCTCATTGGTGACTTCTCTAGGGAAAGGGATGCGGACCTCAAAGACATCATTTTGGGGAGAATAGAGATATATATCAAGCCCTAACCTATCAACCCACACCATCTTTGCTTGTGACACCTAAACAACAAAAGACGATAGGCATTTTATTAAATAGAGCAAGAAGCCACTATGAGAACAACAAAAAGACAGGATGTTTTTAGTAGAAAAGGCTTGCATAAATAATAAATGCAGCATGTTTATATGAAATGATATGGAAAGATGACCTCGACATGTGAATGGACATAGATATTGCAAAAGCGGAGAAGATCTTCCATGTTATGAGTGTTAATTTCATGAACAAGACGCTGAGCGACATCTCGGAGAGGATCGGGGTTAGAGAGTTGATAGTCTGAAGAAGAAACCCAGACAGCATCCTGGTTTCAATAAGAAATGGGGTTGAGTCGGCTAATCAAAAAAAAAAAAAAAAATGTTTGCGTAATAATAGCGTAGCATATGGGAGAAAAGATGGAGGGAGGGAGAGAGAGAAACATACGTCCATGAAGTTATTGATATGTAGAACCCGTTGAACATCAAGAATATGAATAAATTGAGGTTGTGCTTTTTCTCCAAACTTTTTTTCCCATAGGGACTGCTTGCTTAACATCATCCAAATTCAAAAGTGTGAGTGAGCGAGTGTGCACATATGACAATAACAATAATAATAGTATTATAGTAATAATGATAATAACAATAATAGCAAGTGGTTAACAACCTTGCCTCAAAGGTCAAGGGTTGTATGCTCATGTCTTGCAAGGCTGGAAGTCGTATTCTATCTACCTTAGGTTAGGTAGGGGTAACGAGCCTCGGTAGGGGTAAGGCTGTCTACATCTCAACCTCACCCGACATTGGGTGTTACTTGTTTAACTTACTAATGATAATAATAATAAGTAAAGTAAAGTGAAGGGGGGACCTGGAAAAAGGGGATTTGATGATGGGGAGGAGGGTGAAGGGAACCTTGGATGGTGCATTGTGTTGTTCGAAGCCCACATTGATCCAACTAACGAATTTAAAATATTTTTGGATTAATAAGAATACACTGTAATAATAATTAGGGTTAAGAGCGCCGGAATGCAATAAACTATGACCAAAAAGTTATAGTGTGCACGAACTAAAGTTTTTTTTATTGTATGCATAAACTTAGTAAAAATGTTCAAATCATGCAATGTGTATACGTGGCAACCCATATGAGCTGCCACGTGCAAATTTTTTTTGAACAAGCCACGGGTAAGATTTTGATTGGTCGGTCACAAAAAGTTACATGATTTAAACTTTTTTATTAAGTTTATGCATACAATAAAAAAAACTTTAGTTCGTGCATACTATAACTTTTTGGTCATAGTTTATTGCATTCCGGCGCTAGACAGTAAGTAAGAAGAAGTGATAATGAAAGAAGTAGGATTTAAAGAAAACCTGGACGTTAAGGGTGGAGAGATGAGTAGGATTAAGGAGGAGGGGGGCATCATCGAAGAAGGGAGAAGATAAGGAAAGAATAGGAGTGCCGTTTTGAGGTTCGACTGCAAAACGAACAGCAACAGAGCAGCCGCCGCCAACATCCGAATGATGATGAAAACTCCCAATCGATGACAACTCCATTATTGTTCTCGAGACCTCTCCTGCTGTTGGTTTCTTCTTTGATTCTTCTGCTAATTGGATGGTGGTGGTGGTGGTGGTGGTTTCGGTTGTTACCCAACATCTTGTATTTCTTTCCTTTGATTTTGAATGGATGTTTTGTGGGGGTTTCCAACAATGAAAATGAGGAGGAGGAGGAATGATAGATGACGTTGCTGTTGCTGCTAACATTATTGAACAACTACTACCACTACTACTCATCATCATCATCGTCATCATACTTCTTCTTCTTCTTCTTCTTCTTTTTCTATTCCCCCAATTCCCCAACGAGATAACGATAATGATAAAAGGATTCCGGATGGATGTTCGGGTTTATAATTTGGGCAACCCGGTTTTTACTTTTATATTTTGGTCAAAAATGCCTCAAAACAGTTGGTATTATTATTAATCTGTATTATTTCTTCAGGGGAAAAAAAACTATTTGGAAATAAAGATATCAAATTTATATTAAGTAGTTGAGATATTTTATCTATATCTATACTACTTATTAAAGAAAATACCCCCATATTGAAAGTTATATAGGGGGAATGTCTAAAATGTCCACCCATTTAATATTTTTGTTAGGACCAGTTTACTGGTAAACTGGCCAGTCTCCAGTTGCACCTGGAGACCCAGTGAAACTGGAGACCCAGATGATTTGTCCAGAAATATATTGAAGTCCAGTTGCACCGTACAGTTAACGCAACTGAAGACTTCCTCCAGTTGAGAACTGACCAGTTGAAGAATCCTTCCAGTTGGAGTCGAAGACAACAAGTGGAAGATAGAGAATGACAATGGCAGCGAAGCCCAGTTGACATTCTAGTCAGTTACAAACTGGAGACCGTCAGTGGAAAGCTCTTACAAAGCTTTACACTGATTACGAGGAATTGACTTTTATGCTTTATGTGCTTTTACCCGGATAATAAGATTTATCTTATTATTTAAGTAATAAAAGGTACATAAAGCTGGTTGAGTAAAGTTGCTTTATACTGCAACTTTACACTGCTTTTTAAGGAATTAAATGTTATTCCTTAAATGATCTCAACCACATTTGTACGGCCAAAGTTAATATCCCAATGTTAACTTTGCCTATAAATACAAGTCATTGCACAACAAGAATATTAACTTCTTCGAATACACTTCGATAGAATTCACACTTTGCATACCTGCAATATTCTTGGTGAACTTGTGCAATATTCTCTCAATCGTTAAAAGGAACATTTCACAGCCTTAAGTGTTTCCATTGTTTAGAGAAATTCCAAGTGTAGATCATTTGTAGTTCATAGGTTGTTAGGATATTTACATACTTTGTATTATCTTGGTTCCGCAACAACCTTGTAATTTATTTAAAGTTAATAAATAAATTACACTTGAAAATTACATATTGTCTCACCAATTTACTTTACAAGTTATTTGTATTATTGCATTGTTCTTTACTTATTGTCACTTAAATAAGTAATCTATCTAGAACTTGGTATATACTCTCTGTAACTGGTCGTCTCCAGTTCAGGGCTTATATTGCAAAGTAACTCCACCATCGACATTGAGGTGTCTTTAGGTAGTACCATCTATTGAGTTGGGACTTACAAGTGGTATCAGAGCAGAAGGCTAATAAACTTGCCTAGATCTGCTTAAGATGAACACTACTGAAGGTGGAGATGGTTCTGGTTCAGGTGAAAACCCCTTGAATACTAATGCACAACCTTTTCAAAATGTTAATACAAACCCTCCTCCTCCTACTACCCCAAATCACGTCCATGTACATTATTCTAACACTCCTGTTCCAAAATTTGATGGAAACAGTGAGACTTTTGGTACATGGAAGGCTAGAATGCTTTTGCATTTTGGTGGGATAGAGAGGTATATGTTGAAAATCCTTAAGGATGGACCATATATACCCATGTCTCTTGGGGTAAGTCCTCTTCTTGATCCAACTGGAAGAAGAGGTTCAAGAGAAAAGCTCGAAGACCATTGGTCTGATGAGGATCGTAGACTTGTAGATCTGGACACCAGACTCAAGAACATGATCCTTGGAGCTGTCCCTGAAGATCTAATTCCAACACTTGTGTTGTTCCCTAGTGCAAAGTCAATGTGGGATGAATTAGTTATTCAGTTTGAAGGAGGTGATGACACTATTGTCACCAGAAAAGTTGCCTTGAACAAGAAGTATGAATCCTTCTTTGCCTTGCCCAATGAAAGTCTAACTGGTACATACACCAGATTTTCTAGCCTCATTAATCAGTTGAGAGGCTTGGGTGTAGAGAAGGATAAGGATATTCTTCTTGAGAATTTTTGTGATATTCTCCCTTCCAAATGGGAAAACATGGTTCTTGTCTTAAGATAAGGTAAAACCTTGCATAGCCATACTCTTGCATCGCTCTATGGAGCCTTCAGATTTACTGAAGATAACAATGCTGCAAGACTGGTGGCTGAGCAGGATGCCATGAACCATGCCCAGAGTCCCAAGGTTGCTAGTGTAACTGAGCGACCTTGTGCTGCTTTAATGTCTGCAGAGAGTGTCCAGGTACACTCAATGAAGGAGATGTTAAACAGTTTCTTGAACTCTGGCCTGACCACTGAAATCAGTGATGGTTGTGAGGAAACTGACGATGATGATCTGGTAGCCATGATTGCTAAAACCTTTAACAGATTTAAGCATAAATCTAAAAGATTTAATGGCCCAAACAATGCTTCCAGCTCCAGCTCTCTGGATAAAACCAATCTTACCTGCTATAAATGCGGTAAGAAAGGTCACTTTATGAAGGAATGCAGATCTAGTCAGTTGAACAACCAAACTGGCCCCCTATCCCTAATTTCAATCGGCCTGATGATAGCTACAAAGCTAAATATAAGAAGCTTAAGGCCCAGATTGCCCTCCTGTCCATGGAAAATGAAAAGGATCAGTGCTTAATGGCACAAACTGAGGGAAAATGGGAGTACTCTGATGACTCATCAGCTGATGAAGAAGAGGAAAGGGACATGTGTTTCATGGCCTTGGAAGATCAACAGCAACATGTGGCAAAAGAAGATGTCATCACTGGAAGATGGGTGGACATCATCTTGAAAAAGGTATGTGATTATGACAACCAAGTTGACCCTGAACTGAAACTGGACCTGGCTGAATCATTAAGTGGTGATTTAGCTTTTGTGGAAACTGTAAGAGCAGATAGTGAAAGATATCTTGACACTATCTTAATTGAACTGAACAATGTCAAGCCACAACTTAATGATTTACAAAGTGTCCAGTTGGCTCTCAAGGAGTCAGTTTTAAAAATTGAGGCTTTGGAACTTGATAATCAAAAATTATTTTCTGATCTTGAAAAAGAACAAAAGATTATCAAGTCATGGGTAAAAGCATCTGGTAAGAACTATGATGCATTTTCTAGAACTATCGATGCCCAGAAGAATGCATGGAAATCTGGAGATCTGGAGATGGCAGCTCTCATACCAGATCTTCATGCATTGCCTCCAGCTCTCAGGGTTGAAACTTCTTATGATCAACCTGAAGCTGTTGAAACTGAACCCATTGAGACCACCCCCATTGAGGTTAAAACTGGAGCCAAACAGGCTAAAGCTCCAGTCAAAAAGGCCACTGGTAACAAGCCTTTACCTCAAAAGTCTAAGGAGCCCAAGACCCGACAGACTAAAACTCCAGCTGAACCAAGGTCCAAGGTTCAGCTGCCTGATGAAAAAGATATTTTGTTTAAACTGGAAAGTCAACTCCAACTTTTGTCTCGACAGGTTCAGAGTTGTACTGCCCGGATTAAAAATCTGGAAGGAGGTTCATCACCTCCAGTTTTGAAACAAAATATTAAAACCCCCTTCAAAACTAAAACTGATAAGAAAAAGGGGAGTAGGTATCAAATACCAATCGTTTTTACTCCTGCACCTGGATCTGGTGAAAAAGATCCAGATGCAGCCTCCAGTTCAACACCACAACAATCAACTGTGACTTCTATAGAGAAGTCCAGTGAACCCATCAAGAAAAGATGGGTTCACAAAAATAACTGATGATTTTTGTGGGTGTGCAGGGCGATCGAAAGAAGAATATCTGGTATCTGGACAGCGCTGCTGGCCGGACTATGACCGGATGTAAGCCCCTGCTCGAAGAGTTCACTGTCCAAGATGGACCGACAGTGACGTTTGGTAATGATCAATCTGGAAAGACTGAAGGATATGGTGTGCTCAATAATGGACAAGTCAAATTCAAAAGAGTTGCATTTGTGAATGGTTTGAAATACAACCTGATCAGTGTCAGCCAACTTTGTGATGATGGCTTCAGAGTTTTGTTCGATATTGCTCAAGGCACCATATTTAACAAGGATTGGAAAGTGGTGATGGTTGCACCAAGAAAAGGTAATGTGTACATCATGGATATGGAACCAGCTCCAAAAGAGCAGTGTTTCTATACCAAGGCTGATGAGGACACCAACTGGCTGTGGCATAAAAGATTATCCCATCTTAATTTCAAAAATATTAACAAGTTGTCTCGCAAGCAACTGGTTGATGGGATACCTCAAATTTCTTTCAATAAAGAAAAGCCATGTCCAGGGTGTGAGATGGGCAAGCAGAAAAGGGCCAGTTTCAAAACTAGGCAAAACTTTAGCATCACTGAACCTCTTCACATGCTTCATATGGATCTTTTGGGTCCAGTGAATGTTCAGACTAGAGCTGGAAAGAAGTACACTCTAGTTGTGGTTGATGAATTCACCAGATACTGCTGGGTGGTATTCCTCAGATCCAAAAGTGATGCACCTGCTGAAATCATCTCTCTCATCAAAAGAATTGAACTCAAGCATACTCGAAAAGTTTGTCAGTTGCGAAGTGATAATGGTACTGAATTTCAAAATAAGGTACTTGAAACATTTTGCAATGACACTGGCATCTCTCAAAACTTCTCATCAGCACACACTCCAGAGCAGAATGGAGTTGTGGAAAGAAAGAATCGCACACTGATAGAAGCAGCCAGAAGTATGCTATCTGAATCAGGTCTTCCCACCAGTTTTTGGGCTGAAGGAGTTGCAACTGCTTGTCACACCCAAAACCGGTCAGTCTACATCAAAAGACATAAGAAGACTGCCTATGAAGTACTCAGGAATCGTAAACCAAATATTGGATACTTTCATGTATTTGGTTGTCCAGTTTATATTTTAAACGATTCCAGTCAGCTTGGAAAGTTTGATGCAAAAACTGATGAAGGGGTATTTTTAGGTTATTCAGATATTCGAAAGGCCTTTAGAGTTTATAATTATAGACTCCAAAAGCTTCATGAGACAATTCATGTCACATTCGACGAATCAACTGAAGCAATCAACAAGAGACCAAGCCTTGATATTACTCCAGTCGTTCCAATCAATTTTGGTGAAACTGACCAAGTTCATTAGTCAGTTGTTTCACCAAAAGATGTTTCCAGTTACAACAAATTGGAACCAGTTAAGAAGAAGAACACCACCAGTGACACATCATTCTATCCCTCCATCAATTTTAACTTACCACAAGAATTGGTGATTGGATCTGATGTACGTGCCACTCCAATATCAGCACCAGTTCAAACTCCAACTTCTCAAGTTCTTCAAGAAATGCCTTTGAATGAAGAATTTCATGATGCAAATCGTGACCTCATTGACTCTGATGAGGATGTAGAAGTAGTTTGGATTGATCCTCCTCCAGATGCTACTGCAACTGAAGAAGATCACCAGGTGACTTGCACTGATATTGTTTTACACCAGCCTAGTCAATACACTAGATGGACTCGAGCACATCCAATTGAACAGATTGTGGGAGATCCAAATAGTGGGGTTCAGACAAGAAGAGCCACCAGTGAGCAATGCTTAAACGTCACCTTCTTATCTCTAATTGAACCAAAGAAGATTGACGAGGCTATGGCAGACCCAAGCTGGGTGGAAGCTATGCAAGAAGAGCTCGTCCAGTTTGAAAGGCACAATGTTTGGGAGCTTGTTCCTTGTCCACCAGGGTTAAAGAAAGAACCCATTGGTACCAGATGGGTCTACCGAAACAAGATGGATGAAGATGGCCATGTTGTAAGAAACAAGGCCAGATTAGTTGCCCAGGGTTATTGTCAAGCAGAGGGCGTTGACTTTGATGAAACTTTTGCTCCAGTTGCAAGACTTGAAGCCATCAGAATATTTCTGGCTTATGCAGCCCATCTGCAGTTCAAGGTCTTCCAGATGGATGTCAAAAGTGCGTTCCTAAATGGAACATTGGAAGAAGAAGTTTATGTTAAGCAGACTCCAGGTTTCATCGATGAGAAGGGTCTATAGACTGAACAAAGCTTTGTATGGTCTAAGACAAGCCCCAAGAGCCTGGTATGATACTCTAACTAAACATCTTCTTAAAAATGGCTTTCAAAGAGGTGCAATAGATAATACCTTATTTATCTTGAAAGAAAGAGGTAATATCTTATTGGTACAAATTTATGTTGATGACATTATATTTGGTTCAACTGATGATGCAATGTGTAAAAAGTTTTCTAAAATCATGTCATCTAAGCAGACTTCAGTCTCTATGTCCACTGCTGAGGCAGAGTACATTTCTGCGGCCAGTTGTTGTACCCAGATTCTCTGGATCAAGAACCAGTTACTAGATTATGGTCAAAAGTATACAAGGACCCCAATCTTTTGTGACAACACCAGTGCAATTGCTATATCTCACAACCCAGTGATGCACTCCAAAACAAAGCATATTGACATCAGGTATCATTTTATTCGTGATCATGTTATGAATGGAGACATTGAATTACATTTCATCCCCACTGACAAACAGTTAGCTGATGTTTTTACAAAACCTCTCGATGAGAAAACCTTTAAACATCTCATCAGTGAACTGGGAATGTTAAATCCTTAAAACTGGAGATTTCTTTGTTATTGAACGCGTCAGTGACACTGATGAAGTTCTCCAGTTGAGAAGGTCCAGATAATCTTTGCTCGCCAGGCTATCGAACGCCTTTGTGATACTATCCTGGCACTAATCGATTTCTGGATCATCATTTTAGGGGGAAAGACTCAAAATAATTTTCTGACTAAAATTCGTTTTTGTTTGAAAATGGCAACTGGAGAACTCTCCAGTTGGAAACTGGCACTGGACTGATCCTCCAGTGACCAGATTCAGTCTTGTCTCAATTTTTTTTATAACGTTAGAAATACTTGGTCAATATGTGTGACACGTGATGGTACTCGAGTGTTTTAAACCACTTGATACCGTCATCTGACATGTTTAAAGTCATTTTGGTATTTGACAACTGTTTGTATTGGGAAAATAAAAAGTGAGTGGGCGCGTGGGTAAGATAAGTCGTCGTAGCATTTAATGCTGACATGGTAACATTTAATGCTGACATGGTAAATTATGTTTTTATTTCAAAATTCAAACTTATTTTGTAAAAATATCTACAAAATTGATTTTGTTAATAAAATATAATTTTTGGTATTACATTGGGATCTTGAATTCCTTATAAATACCCTTATTTACTCCGAATACATTTACTTTTCTTCACATTCTTTCATTTACTTCCCAATCATCTAAAATTGCTTCATTTCTCTCTGCTTCATAAATCAAGAACCCTAATCCCTAAATTTCAATTTCATTTTCCAATGGCACCTAGATCATCCCGTTCAAGAGTTGTAAATCTCTTGACTGTTCCATATGCTCCTTCACCAGATGTCAAACCGGCATCTGATGCTCCTAGTAACGCTTCGGTCATCAAACTCAATCCAAATAATCCGATGACAAGCTTACAAGGATCTCAAGGGTCCAATACCCTTATTGGTAGAATCCAAATTTTTTGAAGGATTCTCCAATAGGACCCTCATTCTCTCTAAACCCACGCAAGATGTTTCACGACTACTTGTGTGAGTTTTGGTACACTGCTACTCTTTCTTCAGATTGTTCTTCCATCACTTTCACACTAAAAGGTGGAACAATCCAGTGTACCTTGTCCGCTGACGTATTGAGGGATGCCTTACACCTCAACTACTGGAGAGAGGGTGAATCTCCAGTTGTCTTACCCCCAAACATTAATTTTCGCCAAGTCCTCCTTGAAATGGGACATAAGGAGTGCTTGGAGAATGGAGTGTTGAAGACAAAGGGTGCGATGACCATGAAGGGTCTTACACCTTCATGGAGGTATTTTTTCATTCACCTGGTGGAGAGTATGGGTGGGAGTTCTGGTGGTCTTGACCAGATTAACTCTTCACAAGCAGAAATGGCTTACTGCTTGTGGAATGGATTGAGAGTAGACTTTGCAGATATCCTGTTTAGAATAATCCAGTGTACCTTGTCCGCTGACGTATTGAGGGATGCCTTACGCCTCAATTACTGGAGAGAGGGTGAATCTCCAGTCGTCTTACCCTCTAATGTTAATTTTCGCCAAGTCCTTCTTGAAATGGGACACAAGGAGTGCTTGGAGAATGGAGTGTTGAAGACAAAGGGTGCGATGACCATGAAGGGTCTTACACCTTCATGGAGGTATTTTTTCATCCACCTGGTGGAAAGTATGGGTGGGAGTTCTGGTGGTCTTGACCAGATCAACTCCTCACAAGCAGAAATGGCTTACTGCTTGTGGAATGGATTGAGAGTAGACTTTGCAGATATCTTGTTTAGAAGCCTAGTACAAAAGCTGAAGGGCACAAGGGGTGTTTGTATCCCCTTCTCAAGGTTTCTCTCTCTCTGTTTTAAACATATTCTGGGCAGAGAAGCATACTTAAGTACAGATTCACCGTACACTGCTCCAGATATGTTGAGGAATTTAGACTCTCTGGTATCTGAAGCTGGAGAGGTCGAAATTCCAGAACGAATGCAACTGGCATTCGCTTCAACTGATGCACCAATTGAAGGTGAGTCAGAAAGACAACTGGGCGGGCCTCAAAATAATGAGGGACCCTCCAGTTTGTCTAATGTTGTGGTTGAGGATAGAGCAACCATAACTGAAGCAACTCCAATTACATCTATCCCTGGTGAAGATACTTCGGTATCTGATCCTCCAACAGATGCACCCATCCAGGAAACTGGGGAAGGTCATCTGGAGACTGACCCTTCTGGTCAGCCCTAAGTTACATTCATGGATCTGGACATGAATGTTAATGACGAGGAAATCCTTATTGAATCTTCGGATTCAGAAGGTACTGAAACAGACTTGGAGACTTTTGATTCTGCTGTACCAGATCAAAACCCTTCATCTCCAGTCTCACTTCCAGATGCATCAATTTCACTTTCACCACTCCAAGAAAATGTGCCTACTGATATATCTTTCCAAACTTATACCGCTCCTTCACCAACTGGGCAATTCTCATTTGCTCGAGAAATGCCACCCCCACCGACGTCGTTGTTCACACCTGAGCATTCTCAGCATGAACAACACATTGATTTTCTAGTCCTTTCTTCATCCACCACTCCTATTATATCTTCAACTGCTGGCATGACAACTGGGGAGACTTCTTTAAGTTTGCCTCCTCCAGTTGCTCTAGTAGTAACTGCTGCTGGTCCAGTGACACCTTTTCCTTCGTCACTGGACAGTCAAGTTGTCTCTTTACAAGCCGATCTCCAAAACCTTCTTACCAGGGTGGAGGAGATTCAAAAGATACTTGACAAAAACACCAAGTCTTTCTCCAGATACCACAAGGATCACTTGACAAACATTAAAGTGGTTGATCTGAGGGATTAACAAGTTTTCATCTAATGAAGACTTGGTGTTCAACAAGTTAAATGAGTTGGTCACTGGCTGCAATAATCTGGCTGGTACTTTGAAAGAAGCCTTTGACCTTACTCAGTCCAAGGTTACAACCTCAATCTCCAATCTGCTTGGCAACACTGTAAGAACATCTGAAGTAGATTTGAGGGAGATTGAAAGGCAGGTGAAGGAACTGATTGAAAAACCTGGCCTAGATGTAACTGAACTTGGACAGCAGTTGATGACTTCAGTTGGTCAGAAGATAGAGGATACGCTGGGTGCTAGAGAAGCACAATTGATTGAAAGGGTGATGTCTGAGATCACCAGGCTGGCCACTCCTCAGGTTGATCTGGCCCCACTCACCAGTGAGATCAACCAGTTGAGAGGCAGCATTGAGAATTTAAACACCCAGGTATCTCTACATGCTCAATCTTTAGATAAACTGACAACTGAAGTAGAGAATTTGAAGAAGAAGGATGATGAAGTGAAGGAAAAGGTTGTCTCTGGTTTGGATGAAGACTCCAAGATCTTAAATGAATTGAAAACTGGTCAAGAACAAGTAACTGCAAATGTCTTGACCCAGTCAAAGGAGACCAACCATTTATGGAGGTCTTTCAGGATGATGTGTGGGATTTTCAAGGAGTGTAAGGACATGCAATCATGGCAGCCTCTTGACCGGTTGCCATCTCACCCCTCTGAATGGGAAGGTATTCGGGCAGGTCTAGATGCTGCCAAGGGGCAAAGAAGTGCAGTCCTTCCACCAGTTGCATCTGGAAGAACTTCATCTGGAAGTCAAGTTGGAAGAGAAATGGTTGTAGCTGCCAGTACTGAAGCTGGTGAGCAAGATGTGAGGGGGAATGTGTTGGATAAGGGAAAAGGTTTAGCTGTTGATGCATCTGCCCAGCCGGCCACTGATGTAATGTTAGAAACTGGCAATGCTGATATACTTCCTCCAGTTTCAGATAGTGATAGCAGAAGACTGGCTAGACTTGGCAATGATATTAAAGAAAGAAAGAAGATGAAACAAAGAAACCAAGTTGAAGCCAGGGCACATCTTGCACAGATCAAGTTGCTTGATATGAGTGATGCCAATCTTTTGGGTATCACTAAGGAGGAGTATGCCAGGGTTAAGAATGATCCCAGGATAGTTGACTAGTTGAAAGAAATGCTGGATGTAGAACTGGACAGACACTATCCTGAGGATGAAGCTGAATTCGATGCCAGAAATTTGAACATATCAGTGGAGAAGGCTAAGGAGAATAGGGCCAGTGGGATTCTAAAACGAATTGCAAATGTTAAGAAGGTTGTGAAGAAGGTATTGAATCCACCAAGAAGGATTCCTCAACCAAGAAGACCACTGACAAGAGATGCTGACCTTAGCACATTTATTGAACCAACTGGCGAGGTATCTAATGAAGACATTCAAGTCCGCTGTACTGGCTGCTGGTGCTGGGAGTATAAAAATAACAAATGAATCTGAAGCAAGAAGCTATTACTCCCAGATCATGTCAACCAGAAGACATAGTGGTACTATCAATGGTGTCAATGTAACAATCAAGCCAGGCACCAAAGTCTTTCAAGTTGAAGTTAGTTATACCAGAGGGCCACTGGTTAAAACTGACAATCCTGGTGCTATGCAGTATGGGTTCAGTGAATGGGTTGAAATGGTGAATGTGTTGGATGCGAAGGCACAAAAGAATAGGTTTGAGAAAGCATGGGTGAACTTCTTAAGGGGCAAGATTCAACACAAAGAAAATCTGGAGCTAAAGTTGAATATTGACCCTGAAGACTCACAACCTATATCTTCAGTGACCAAGAGAAGAAGAACTGGCGAAGGGCCATCTAATTAAGTTCTTTCTTTTCAGTTATCTACTTGTATTTTGTTTTACATTCTGTAACTTGTATAAATTTCATTTCCTTGTATAAATGAAGTTACCAGTTTGTAACCACAAGGTAGATAATAGATTAAAATCTAACAAACCTAAAAGGAAAACCTAAGGCATTTATTGATCTATAAAAAGCCTTGGAAAACTTAGATAGATTTAAATCGAACAAGTCTCTTCAGTTCACACTTGTATAGATACAAGAACTAGAAAAAGACTTGACAATATTTCTAGACAAATAGGGGGAATTTGTTAGGACCAGTTCACCTGGTAAACTGGCCAGTCTCCAGTTGCATCTGGAGACCCAGTGAAACTGTCCAGTGAAACTGGAGACCTAGATGATTTGTCGAGAAATATTTTGAAGTCCAGTTGCACCGTACAGTCAACGCAACTGAAGACTTCCTCCAGTTGAGAACTGACCAAGTTGAAGAATCATTCCAGTTGAAGTCGAAGACAACAAATGGAAGATAGAGAATGGCAATGGCAGCGAAGCCCAGTTGACATTCTAGTCAGTTACAAACTGGAGACCTTCAGTGGAAAGCTCTTACAAAGCTTTACACTGATTACGAGGAATTGACTTGTATGCTTTATGTCCTTTTACCCGGATAATAAGACTTATCTTATTATTTAAGTAATAAAAGGTACATAAAGCTGGTTGAATAAAGTTGCTTTATCCTGCAACTTTATACTGCTTTTTAAGGAATTAAATGCTATTCCTTAAATGCTCTCAACCACATTTGTACGGCCAAAGTTAACATCCCAATGTTAACTTTGCCTATAAATACAAGTCATTGCACAACAAGAATATTCAAGTGAAAAACATACATCACTTCATACTTTGCAAACCTGCAATATTCTTGATGAACTTGTGCAATATTTTCTCAATCGCTAAAAGGAACATTTCACAACTTTAAGTGTTTCGATTGTCTTGAGAAATTCCGAGTGTAGATCAATTGTATTTCATAGGTTATTAGGATATTTACATTCTTGTATTATCTTGGTTCCGCAACAACCTTGTAATTTATTTAACATCAATAAATAAATTACACATTGAAAATTACATATTGTCTCATCAATTTAGTTTACAAGTTATTTGGATTATTGCATTGTTCTTTACTTATTGTCATTTAAATAAGTAATCTATCTAGAACTTGGTATATACTCACTGCAACTGGTCGTCTCCAGTTCAGTGCATATATTGCAAAGTAACTCCACCATCGACATTGAGGTGTCTTCAGTAGTACCATCTATTGAGTTGGGACTTACAAGAAGCCTGGTACAAAAACTGAAGGGCACCAGGGGAGTTTGTATTCCTTTCTCAAGGTTTCTCTCTCTCTGCTTTCAACAAATTCTGGGCAGTGAAGCATACTCAAGCACAGATTCACCATACACTGTGCCAGATTTGTTGAGGAATTTAGACTCTCTAGTATCTGAAGCTGGAGAGGTCGAGATTCCAGATCGAATGCAACTGGCATTCGCTAAAACTGATGCACCAATCGAAGGTGAGTCAGAAAGACAACTGGGCGGGCCTCAAAATAATGAGGGACCCTCCAGTTCGTCTAATGTTATGGTTGAGGATAGAGCAACCATAACTGAGGCAACTCCAATAACATCTATCCCTGGTGAAGATGCCTCGGTATCTGATCCTCCAACAGTTGCACCCATCCAGGAAACTAGGGAAGGTCATCTGGAGACTGACCCTTCTGCTCAGCCCTCAGTTACATTCATGGATCTGGACATGAATGTTAATGACGAGGAAATCCTTATAGAGTCTTCGGATTCTGAAGGAACTGCTTCAGACTTGGAGATTTTTGATTCTGCTGTACCAGATCAAAACCCTTCATCTCCAGTCTCGCTTCCAGATGCATCAATTTCACTTTCACCATCCCAACAAAATGAGCCTACTGAAATACCATTCCCAACTTATAACTATATGTCTGGAAACAGACGTATGACACCTTCACCAACTGGGCAATTCTCACTCCTTCGAGAAATGCCACCACCACCGCTGCCGTTGTTCACACCTGAGCATTCTCAGCATGAACAACACATTGAACTTCCAGTCCTTTCTTCTACCACCACTCCTACTATTTCTTCAACTGCTGGTATGTCAACTGGGGAGACTTCTCTAAGTTTGCCTTCTCCAGTTGCTCCAGTAGAAGCTGCTGCTGGTCCAGTGACACCTTCTTCTCCGTTACTAGACAGTCAAGTTGTCTCTGTACAAGCCGATCTCCAAAACCTTCTCACCAGGGTGGAGGAGATTCAAAAGACACTTGACAAAAACACCAAGTCCTTCTCCAGATACCACAAGGATCACTTGACCAACATTAAAGTGGTTGATCTGGGGATTAACAAGTTTTCATCTAATGAAGACTTGGTGTTGAAGAAGCTGAATGAGTTGGTCACTGGCTGCAACAATCTGGCAGGTACTTTAAAAGAAGCCTTTGACCTCACTCAGTCCAAGGTTACAACCTCAATCTCCAACTTGCTGGGAAACACTGTTAGAACATCAAAAGTTGATTTGAAAGAGATTGAAAGGCAGGTAAAGGAATTGATTGTGGCTGCCAGTACTGAAGCTGGTGAGCAAAGAGTTGTTGAAACTGGTGATGTAGGTGATAGGGGAATGTTGTTGATAAGGGCAAAGGTTTAGCATGTGATGTATCTGCCCAGCCGGCCACTAATGTACCAATGTTAAAAACTGGCAATGCTGATGTACTTCCCCCAGTTTCAGATAGTGATAGCAGAAGATTGGCTAGACTTGGCAATGATATTAAAGAAAGAAATAAAATGAAACAAAGAAACCAAGCTGAAGCCAGAGCACATCTTGCACAGATCAAACTGCTTAATATGAGTGATGCTCATCTTTTGGGAATCACTAAGGAGGAGTATGCCAGGATTAAGAATGATCCCATGATAGTTGACCAGTTGAAAGAAATGCTTGATGTTGAACTGGACAGACACTATCCTGAGGATGAAGCTGAATTTGATGCCAAAAGTTTGAACATATCAGTAGAGAAGGCGAAGGAGAACAGGGCCAGTGGGATTCTAAAAAGAATTGAACATGTTAAGAAGGTTGTGAAAAAGGTTGTGAATCCACCAAGGAGAATTCCTCAACCAAGAAGACCACTGACCAGAGATGCTGACCTTAGCACGTTTGTTGAACCAACTAGCGAAGTATCTAATGAAGACATTAAGTCTGCTGTACTGGCTGCTGGTGCTGGGAGTATAAAAATAACAAATGAATCTGAAGCAAGAAGCTATTACTCCCAGATCATGGCAACCAGAAGACATAGTGGGACTATCAATGGTGTCAATGTAACAATCAAGCCAGGCACCAAAGTCTTTCATGTTGAAGTTAGTTATACCAGAGGGCCACTGGTTAAAACTGACAATCCTGGTGCAATGCAGTATGGGTTCAGTGAATGGGTTGAAATGGTGAATGTTTTGGATGCCAAGGAACAAAAGAATAGGTTTGAGAAAGCATGGGTGAACTTCTTAAGGGGAAAAATTCAACACAAAGAAAATCTGGAGCTAAAGTTGAATATTGATCCTGAAGACTCACAACCTATTTCTTCAGTGACCAAGAAAAGAAGAACTGGCGAAGGGCCATCTCATTAAGTTCTCTTTTCAATGTATCTACTTGTATTTTATTTACATTCTGTAACTTGTATAAATTTCATTTCCTTGTATAAATGAAGTTACCAGTTTGTAACCACAAGGTAGATAATAGATTAGATCTAACAAACTTAAAAGAAAAACCCAAGGCATTTATTGATCTATAAAAATGCCTTGGAAAACTTAGATAGATTTAATCGAACAAGGCTCTCCAGTTCACACTTGTACAGATACAAGGACTGAAAAAGACTTGCCAATATTTCTAGACAAATAGGGGGAATTTGTTAGGACCAGTTTACTGGTAAACTGGCCAGTCTCCAGTTGCACCTGGAGACCCAGTGAAACTGGAGACCAAGATGATTTGTCCAGAAATATATTGAAGTCCAGTTGCACCGTACAGTCAACGCAACTGAAGACTTCCTCCAGTTGAGAACTGACCAGTTGAAGAATCCTTCCAGTTGGAGTCGAAGACAACAAGTGGAAGATAGAGAATGACAATGGCAGCGAAGCCCAGTTGACATTCTAGTCAGTTACAAACTGGAGACCGTTAGTGGAAAGCTCTTACAAAGCTTTACACTGATTACGAGGAATTGACTTTTATGCTTTATGTGCTTTTACCCGGATAATAAGATTTATCTTATTATTTAAGTAATAAAAGGTACATAAAGCTGGTTGAGTAAAGTTGCTTTATACTGCAACTTTACACTGCTTTTTAAGGAATTAAATGTTATTCCTTAAATGATCTCAACCACATTTGTACGGCCAAAGTTAACATCCCAATGTTAACTTTGCCTATAAATACAAGTCATTGCACAACAAGAATATTAACTTCTTCGAATACACTTCGATAGAATTCACACTTTGCATACCTGCAATATTCTTGGTGAACTTGTGCAATATTCTCTCAATCGTTAAAAGGAACATTTCACAGCCTTAAGTGTTTCCATTGTTTAGAGAAATTCCAAGTGTAGATCATTTGTAGTTCATAAGTTGTTAGGATATTTACATACTTTGTATTATCTTGGTTCCGCAACAACCTTGTAATTTATTTAAAGTTAATAAATAAATTACACTTGAAAATTACATATTGTCTCACCAATTTACTTTACAAGTTATTTGTATTATTGCATTGTTCTTACTTATTGTCACTTAAATAAGTAATCTATCTAGAACTTGGTATATATTCTCTGTAACTGGTCGTCTCCAGTTCAGGGCTTATATTGCAAAGTAACTCCACCATCGACATTGAGGTGTCTTTAGGTAGTACCATCTATTGAGTTGGGACTTACAAGTGGTATCAGAGCAGAAGGCTAATAAACTTGCCTAGATCTGCTTAAGATGAACACTACTGAAGGTGGAGATGGTTCTGGTTCAGGTGAAAACCCCTTGAATACTAATGCACAACCTTTTCAAAATGTTAATACAAACCCTCCTCCTCCTACTACCCCAAATCACGTCCATGTACATTATTCTAACACTCCTGTTCCAAAATTTGATGGAAACAGTGAGACTTTTGGTACATGGAAGGCTAGAATGCTTTTGCATTTTGGTGGGATAGAGAGGTATATGTTGAAAATCCTTAAGGATGGACCATATATACCCATGTCTCTTGGGGTAAGTCCTCTTCTTGATCCAACTGGAAGAAGAGGTTCAAGAGAAAAGCTCGAAGACCATTGGTCTGATGAGGATCGTAGACTTGTAGATCTGGACACCAGACTCAAGAACATGATCCTTGGAGCTGTCCCTGAAGATCTAATTCCAACACTTGTGTTGTTCCCTAGTGCAAAGTCAATGTGGGATGAATTAGTTATTCAGTTTGAAGGAGGTGATGACACTATTGTCACCAGAAAAGTTGCCTTGAACAAGAAGTATGAATCCTTCTTTGCCTTGCACAATGAAAGTCTAACTGGTACATACACCAGATTTTCTAGCCTCATTAATCAGTGGAGAGGCTTGGGTGTAGAGAAGGATAAGGATATTCTTCTTGAGAATTTTTGTGATATTCTCCCTTCCAAATGGGAAAACATGGTTCTTGTCTTAAGATAAGGTAAAACCTTGCATAGCCATACACTTGCATCGCTCTATGGAGCCTTCAGATTTACTGAAGATAACAATGCTGCAAGACTGGTGGCTGAGCAGGATGCCATGAACCATGCCCAGAGTCCCAAGGTTGCTAGTGTAACTGAGCGACCTTGTGCTGCTTTAATGTCTGCAGAGAGTGTCCAGGTACACTCAATGAAGGAGATGTTAAACAGTTTCTTGAACTCTGGCCTGACCACTGAAATCAGTGATGGTTGTGAGGAAACTGACGATGATGATCTGGTAGACATGATTGCTAAAACCTTTAACAGGTTTAAGCATAAGTCTAAAAGATTTAATGGCCCAAACAGTGCTTCCAGCTCCAGCTCTCTGGATAAAACCAATCTTACCTGCTATAAATGCGGTAAGAAAGGTCACTTTATGAAGGAATGCAGATCTAGTCAGTTGAACAACCAAACTGGCCCCCTGTTCCTAATTTCAATCGGCCTGATGATAGCTACAAAGCTAAATACAAGAAGCTTAAGGCCCAGATTGCCCTCCTGTCCATGGAAAAGGAAAAGGATCAGTGCTTAATTGCACAAACTGAGGGAAAATGGGAGTACTCTGATGACTCATCAGCTGATGAAGAAGAGGAAAAGGACATGTGTTTCATGGCCTTGGAAGATCAACAGCAACATGTGGCAAAAGAAGATGTCATCACTGGAAGATGGGTGGACATCATCTTGAAAAAGGTATGTGATTATGACAACCAAGTTGACCCTGAACTAAACTGGACCTGGCTGAATCATTAAGTGGTGATTTAGCTTTTGTGGAAACTGTAAGAGCAGATAGTGAAAGATATCTTGACACTATCTTAATTGAACTGAACAATGTCAAGCCACAACTTAATGATTTACAAAGTGTCCAGTTGGCTCTCAAGGAGTCAGTTTTAAAAATTGAGGCTTTGGAACTTGATAATCAAAAATTATTTTCTGATCTTGAAAAAGAACAAAAGATTATCAAGTCATGGGTAAAAGCATCTGGTAAGAACTATGATGCATTTTCTAGAACTATCGATGCCCAGAAGAATGCATGGAAATCTGGAGATGGCAGCTCTCATACCAGATCTTCATGCATTGCCTCCAGCTCTCAGGGTTGAAACTTCTTTATGATCAACCTGAAGCTGTTGAAACTGAACCCATTGAGACCACCCCCATTGAGGTTAAAACTGGAGCCAAACAGGCTAAAGCTCCAGTCAAAAAGGCCACTGGTAACAAGCCTTTACCTCAAAAGTCTAAGGAGCCCAAGACCCGACAGACTAAAACTCCAGCTGAACCAAGGTCCAAGGTTCAGCTGCCTGATGAAAAGATATTTTGTTTAAACTGGAAAGTCAACTCCAACTTTTGTCTCGACAGGTTCAGAGTTGTACTGCCCGGATTAAAAATCTGGAAGGAGGTTCATCACCTCCAGTTTTGAAACAAAATATTAAAACCCCCTTCAAAACTAAAACTGATAAGAAAAAGGGGAGTAGGTATCAAATACCAATCGTTTTTACTCCTGCACCTGGATCTGGTGAAAAAGATCCAGATGCAGCCTCCAGTTCAACACCACAACAATCAACTGTGACTTCTAGAGAAGTCCAGTGAACCCATCAAGAAAAGATGGGTTCACAAAAATAACTGATGATTTTTGTGGGTGTGCAGGGCGATCGAAAGAAGAATATCTGGTATCTGGACAGCGCTGCTGGCCGGACTATGACCGGATGTAAGCCCCTGCTCGAAGAGTTCACTGTCCAAGATGGACCGACAGTGACGTTTGGTAATGATCAATCTGGAAAGACTGAAGGAATGC
>CM067171.1:42333614-42395876 GCA_034093135.1 Erigeron breviscapus | reverse complement strand
ATAACTTGGTATAACCCTTTCCTCATATGCTGGATGATCAAAGTCAAGTGGGACATACACATTCGGAGTGTTCAGGGGATTAGTTGTCTGAGTGAATTGAGAAGGTTGTTCTTGAACATTCACTTGAGTAGGATTCTCAGGAGAGGATGGTGGAATAGAATCATTTGAAGATGATTTTTGCTCAGAAAAATTTGATGACGATTCATGAGTGTTGTTAGGAACTGGATCGTTGTTATGAAGAGGTTCATCGCTTTGAATTGGTTCAACGATGTTTGGAGGTTCTTGATCATGAATCGGTTTTGACTTATAGAATTCTTCAAAAAGAATATCTAATTCATCACTGGTTGGAGTTGGAAACTTCTTGAATTTAGAAGCTAAGGAAGAATTCCTTGTAGAAGTACTTGAAGCACTTGAATCCATACTTGTTGGTAGCAAGCTTTCTTGCTCAAAAATCATGCCTGACATCTCATCGAACCAAACATTCATCGTCTCTTGAATTGTGTTTGTTCGACGATTATAGATTCGGTAGGCAATAGATGTTTTGGAATAACCAACAAAATATCCTTCATCACCTTTCTTCTCGAATTTTCCAAGATTCTCCCGATCATTCAACGTGTAACAAACACACCCAATATGTGGAAGTAGTTGATGTTGGGTTTCCGTTTGTTAACAACCTCATAAGGAGTCTTTTCAAAACGCTGATTGATGATGGACCGATTCTGAGTGTGACAGGCAGTGTCAACAGCTTCAGCCCACATATTGGATGGCAATTTGGAATAAGCAAGCATTGTCCTTGCTGCTTCCACCAGCGATCGATTTCTCCTTTCAACAACACCATTTTGTTGTGGGGTGCGAACTGCTGAGAATTGATGAGTAATACCTTTGTATTTGCAGAATTCATCAAAAACAGCATTCTTGAATTCAGTACCGTTATCCGAACGGATGTAACGAACTGGAAGTTGAAGATTTACTTGAGTATTGGTGATGAAATCTATCAACATCTGAGTTGTTTCATCTTTGGATGCTAGGAACTTAACCCAAGTATATCTTGAATAATCATCAACAATAACTAGGATGTATTTCTTCCCATTTCGGCTTTGAACTTTCATCGGCCCACAAAGATCCATGTGAAGCAAATGAAGAGGTGCTAAAGAATTTGGAGATTTCTTCGGTTTATGAGAAACTCTCTTAATCTTCCCAACAGCACAAGAAGGACAGACATGCTCACTTTCATACTTATAGTCAGGTAAGCCTTCAACAAGATGCTTATTGACTAAAGTATTGATTGTTTGGAAATTCAGATGAGAGAGCCTTCTATGCCATAACCAAGAATTCTTTGAAGTAGCCTTTGAAATGAGACAGATATTATCGGTTGGTTGGTTATCATCGAGATTGACGGTAAAAAGGTTATCGTCACGATCGCCACAAAGAATATCAACTCCATCTAAGGTTTGGACTTTGCAAAGAGATTTTCGAAAAAGAACTTGAAGATTGTTATCACAGAATTGTCCAACACTGAACAAGTTGTGACTTAAACCTTCAACATAGTGAACTTTCTTGATTATAATCCCATTTCGTTCAATGTCCCCATAACCTAAGATAGGAGCGAAATTGTTGTTTCCAAAGCGAACCGTTCCCATGAATCTTTCAACAAAATTCTTCAGCAAAGATTTATTTCCAGTCATGTGCTTCGAACACCCGGAATCGAGTATCCAAACACAGATGGTTATTTCCTGCAATCAAAGAAATTTAACCGTTTTTAGGTACCCACTTGAAAACGGGTCCTTTTTGGTTAGATAAAACAGGCAGGGTATATAACTTAGGATGCGCATTCAAACATGTTATTGAATCAACATAAGCATCAACAAGCATATTATCAACAAACATATTTGAATAAAATGTACGAACATTCACACGAGAATTAAAAGTAACATGTCTACAAGCATTCATATCAACCACACAAGAATTAAAATTGTTTACAAGCTCACAAGGCCTTGCCTTGGCACATTCAACATTTATTAACAAAGATGAATTGTTTTGATTAACAGAAGCACTTTTCTTCTTCTTAACAGCATTTCTCCTCCTTCTTTTCTTCATTTTCTCAACATTCTTTTGATTACTAGTGATCTTAGGTACTAAAGTTTTAGCAACCCATTTAGCACCACTAGTTAAGCTCTTTCCACCTGTTGAATTGAAACTTTGAAAATTAGAACTAGGAGTTTTAAACACTTTCATCTTTTTGGAATCTTTTGAAGGTGAGGAAACTTCTTGCTTCTTTGGTTTATCATGAGAAAACCACCCATATCTATCTCTATATCTAGTTGAACCATTTGATGTATCTTTAGTTAGCGAAACTGAGCTAGACTTAGACACCTTAGGTATAAAGCTAGATTGAGAGCTAGATTTAGAAGCATTTGAGCAGTCTTTTGGAAGTTTCACTTTGGTGTACTTTGTTTTGTGTGGGATCTCAGCTTGTTCTTCTATGACATGTTTCACAGGTGTAGCCACAAAGGTTTCTAACTTAATGGTCTTTGGTTCATTCTTGACGAGTTTGGTCTTAACTCGTTTCTTTGAGTAATATGAAGTTGGAGCTTTGGACGATGGTTTTTGAGATTCCATTTCTGTTTCCACTTTGATTTTGGTAGATTCAATCTTTTTCTCAGTTTCTGAATCAAAAATATATTCTCCCTCCATGAATTTATCAAAATCAACCTTCGTGAAATCTTTTGAAAAAGAAAATTTCAATGGAGATTGATTAATTTTAGATTTATTTGAAAATTTTGAGAAATCAGGAATCTTGGTGTCCAACTTCACATTATGGGTAGTCTCAGAAATTAGGTCAACTTGAACTGACACATCTTTGGTTTCACCAAAAAATTGAGTAGACGTATCAACACCTATACTAGCACTAGGCTTAGGGTTAACAACTAACTCATCAATATTTTTGCATGTGAAAAACCTATAAAAGTACCATATCAAAACTAAACTATGTGCAAGTTCTTCATCAGAAAGATCAGATTGCACACAATCATCAGCTATAAAAGTACCATATCAAAACTAAACTATGTGCAAGTTCTTCATCAGAAAGATCAGATTGCACACAATCATCAGCTATAAAAGTACCATATCAAAACTAAACTATGTGCAAGTTCTTCATCAGAAAGATCAGATTGCACACAATCATCAGCTATAAAAGTACCATATCAAAACTAAACTATGTGCAAGTTCTTCATCAGAAAGATCAGATTGCACACAATCATCAGCTATAAAAGTACCATATCAAAACTAAACTATGTGCAAGTTCTTCATCAGAAAGATCAGATTGCACACAATCATCAGCTATAAAAGTACCATATCAAAACTAAACTATGTGCAAGTTCTTCATCAGAAAGATCAGATTGCACACAATCATCAGCTATAAAAGTAGCAGTATTTTGACAAGTACATTCAAGAGAATCAGTCAAGGTCTGGGTAGAGGTATTGGTGGATGAATCACAAGTAGTTTGGGTAGAATTTTCTACTGAGGCACTTTGGTCAGTTTGAGTAGAAACATTCTCACAAACTTTCTTAGTATTAACAACAATACATTTATCCTCTGAATTCGGACTTTGAGACTTGAGATGATTAATAACTTTTTGTTGAGATTCCACCTTTTGTTGTAAACCCTCTATTTGTTTTTCCAAAAATGTGGTTGGAAAGTACATTTTAGTTGGTTTGGGTGGATTACCGACAGATTCTTGGTTTTGAAAATTTGATTCAATTTCTTCCAATTTGAAAATTGAAGATTGTTTTGTTTTGTATGAATCATTGATTGCATCATAATTAACCAAAAAATCTTGATTAGGTATTCTCTCAACTTCATCAGTCTCAAATTCGTCATCCAATGGACGAATAAATTGTTGTATCATACCAAGGCGAAGAAATTTTTCATCATACAGGGGTTCGATTTCTTCTTTGGCCTTTTGTAATGGTGTGATATTCTCAAATCCCAACCCGAGAAGAAGTTCTGTTTTGTCAATTTTTGACTTGTTGAAATAGGCAGTGAAATTCAAGAGAGGATTTTGTTCAACTTTATATAACTTTTCTTGATAGAAAAGTATATTCTTTTTAAATTCCTCAACTTGTTTTTCAAGATTCGCAATCTCAATGCCTTTTAGAAAACAATTATGATTTAAATCAGAAATCTTCCTTTCGAGTTCAACATTGTTTGGTTTAGCTTCTTGGAGCTTCTTATTGAGAATATCAACGTCCATTTGTCTCGCATTTGCCCGAAGCCATTCATTGGTCTTTTGAATTTCAAGATCTTGATTGGCTTTTTCAAGATCATGAATGGTCTTCTCAAGATTTTGACATCTTTGTAATAACTTAGAATCAGGAGTGACATTCATCTCACATTCTTTAACCAACATTTTGTCTTTGTATGCTTGAAAATCTTGTTTAATAGTAGCATGTTCAAAAAGTAATTTTGAGTGTTCTTCAAGAAGATTTGAAAATTCACTTTTTGAAAATGAAATACTATTTTTCAACTTTTTGTTTTTGTTGGCTAAAGAATTGATATGATTTGTTAATTTAGATAAAGCTAATCTACAAGACTCTTTGTCCTTAACCAAAGAAAAAGTAGAGTCGAGATTTACCTCATCATCTGGGTATTCATCATCAGTGCTTTCTGCTTCAAGGACTTTGTTCTTGGCCAATCTCGCCATATAGCAAACATTAGCGGAGAGATCTTGATCTTCATCATCAGTGAGCAACAGCCATTTGTCATCTTCGGCAAGCAATGCATGTCCTGCTTCGACCTGTTTGGCTAATAGCATCTTCTGCTTGTAGTACTCATAGTTCCGCTTCTTGGGTTGTTTGCAATCAACAGCAAAATGTCCAGGAACTCCACAATTGTAGCACCTTTTGTCTGATGTCTTCCCCTTCTCAACTGCTTGTTTCTCATAAACATCCTTCTTTTCACCATACCTTGATCCATTGGCTTCACCTTGCTCATTGTTCCTTGGATGATAGTGTTCCTTCTTGGGAAATGCACTTGTTGAAGAAGTGCGGAGATTGTTGTTTGTTGGCCTCGCTTTATAAAATCTCTTCTTGAAATGCTTAGTTACTGCGGCAAGAGCTTGATATAGTTCATCTGATACACCATCTCTTGTAGCCATCACATCATCTCCCTCCTCATCAGACGAAGAAACAACTACCATTTGCCTTTTGAGAGCTTCAGAAATCTTCTTCTCAACGATCAATGCCAAAGGATCAGAAGATACAACTTCTGGCATTTTGTTCGATGAAGCTTTGCTTAGGACTTGGTTTTCATTGAGCTTGAAGGATTCATATAGAGTATGAATGGTGAACTTGGTCAGGTTTTGATGTTGCTTGATTTGGGTTCCAAAATCTTCCCATTCTTGACCAAGTGCTTTGATGAACTTGATGTTTAACTCAATCTCAGTTTTCTTGACATTGTTCTTTCTCAGTTCATTTATGACATTGCAGAATCTGTAATAAACTGCCTCAAGAGATTCATTTGGCATTTTGGAGAAGTTGTCAAACTCAGTCAAAATGTTGGTCAATCTGATTGTTGAAGTCACATCAGCTCCTTCCATCTGTCTAGCCACCTCATCCCATATCTCTTTTGCTGTATCATAAGAATCAACAGACCCATAGATTTCATCCGGTAGAGCTCTGTATAAACATGACCTTGCTCTGTTATCTGCAGCTGTTCGATCCTTTTGCTCAGCATTCAAAAGTTCATGAGTTAGAATAACTGCATTAGTTGTGGGATGGCGATGAACAGCAAGTCCATTCAGAATGGAATCTTTCATCATATGACCATTTGTTTGACTCTCCACATAGTCCATGAATCGTTTCTTCCATAGTCCGTAAGAACCACGGTAGAGAACTGGAGGTCTTGTATCTGAACCCAATGCCAACGCTTCACGAGAAGCCATTTGAGATTGATTTGAATTGAAAGATTGAATTGAATTAAGAATGGCAAATGAAACGATCTTGGTAAGATTATGAAATGAAACGATCTTGAATTAACCAGGAATTGAAACGATCTTGATTGAACCAGGAAATGAAACGATCTTGAATTAAACAGGAATTGAAACGATCTTGAAATGGATAGAAAATGAAACGATCTTGACAAAATCGTTCTGGGTGAGATCGTCTTTGAGTAAGATCGTCTTAGAACTTTAAAGAAAATTTGGTTAAGTATAGAAAGTGAAACGGTCTTGAAAACTGGGACGATCTTGATTGAAGATCGTCTTGGAAATTTTGGTGAAATTTGGCTAAGTATGAAAAGTGAAACGATCAGAAAATGAGACGGTCTTTGATTTGAACAATGATCTTGGTTTGAAATTATTCAAGGAAATGAGACGATCTTGTTGAAGATCGTCTTGGGTTTTGAAGGTATGACACGATCTGGATGAAAATCGTCTTAAAAAATAAAACGATCTTGGTTTGAGAATCGTTCTGGGTAAAAAGGAAATGAGACGATCTTGGTATGAAGATCGTCTTGTTTTCTTTCTTCAAAACTTCTAAGTGTTTGAAATGACCAAACCAATCCTTTTGGATTAATTAGCCAGAATCAACACTTCCACAACACACTCTTTACTAAAACGATCTTGTGAGGATCGTCTTAATCAAGCCACAACTCACTGAACTAAAACGATCTTAGGAAGATCGTCTTGGTCATCTTCTTCATCTGAACATATTTCCAGAAAAACTCCATTAACAAGTTTAAAAAACTTCGATATCTTATGAATTTCTAGGAGTTAGATCACGAAATCTCTTGCAAACTGTTTTAATTCACGTCCGCAACACGATTATGAACAAAAATCAACACAAAACACAACAGATTCAAATCCCTGAAATTACGCGCCAAAACTCAAAATTCAATCTCGAGTTTTAGATCGAATTGGAACTTGAAAATTGACAGGATTATGTTATCAATAACCACGAATCTATTGATGAACAAACAACTGTGATTTTATGAGATTAGATGTGTGAATTTTGAAGAACCAGTAGGTGAACTATTACGAACAGAATTTGAGATTAAAATTGATTTTGATGAAATTGTGATTGAATTCAGTTATGGATCGACATCAGATTGATGTTTCTCTCTGATACCACTTGTTATAACACGATTTTAGCTACTGAATTCAATCCATTAATGGCGGTTTGATAGTGTGTGTTCTTGGTGTGTGTGTGTGTGTTTTGAGAGAGAATGATCGATTCAACTGAAAGATTGGGATTAATGTGTGTAAAGAATGAATTGTTGGTTTGTTGTTGTTATGATTTCTAAGGTATGAGGGCTATATATAGTCTAACAATACAACTATGCTAATTATCACAATTAGCCCCTCAACCTTAGTAATCATTTATCTATGACTTAACAACAAGAATGTCTTCTAATCTTAATTACAATTTATCACTATTTTTGGATTTCTAACAAATAAGCCTTATCTTATTATTTAAGTACTAAAAGGTACATAAAGGTGGTTGAGTAAAGTCACTTTATCCTACGACTTTACACTGCCTTTTAAGGAATTAAATGCTATTCCTTAAATGCTCCCAACCACATTTGTACGGCTAAAGTTAACATCCCAATGTTAACTTTGCCTATAAATACAAGTCATTGCACAACCAAGAATATCAAGTATTCAGAATATTAAGTATTCGAACTCACAAGTTAAATACTTCACACTTTGCAAACCTGCAATATTCTTGGTGAACTTGTGCAATATTCTCTCAATCGCTAAAAGGAACATTTCACTACTTTAAGTGTTTCGATTGTTGAAGAGAAATTCCGAGTATAGATCAATTGTATTTCATAGGTTGTTAGGATATTTACATTCGTGTATTATCTTGGTTCCGCATCAACCTTGTAATTTGTTTAATATCAATAAATAAATTACACATTGAAAAATACATATTGTCTCATCAAGATTGTTTACAAGTTATTTGTATTATTGCATTGTTCTTTACTTATTGTCTTTTATATAAGTAATCTATCTAGAACTTGGTATATACACACTGCAACTGGTCGTCTCCAGTTCAGTGCATATATTGCAAAGTAACTCCACCATCGACATTGAGGTGTCTTCAGTAGTACCATCTAACGAGTTGGGACTTACAGGGGCTTCAACCAACTTTTCTTTCAAGGTTTCAAAAGCTTTCAAACATTCATTATCAAACACAAAAGGTACATCTTTTAACAACAAATTGCACAATGTTGGTGCATGTTTCTCAGTGACAAAAGCATTCTAGATGTGTTGTGTGTTTAATATTCAAGTCTTGTAATTTATCTTGTAAATTACCGTTTGTCAATGTTATTACCTTGGCATATATTGTTGATCACATTGGGATCCTTTTATGTTTATGTGTTTGTTTATTATTTATGTTTTGCAGGTACTTGACATGAATGTAGACATTACATGTAAAGAGTAATTAAGTTAATGTTGTTTCTGCGTTTTACAGCAGTAGAAACATTAACTTAATGTACTTCCAAAGAAGTTAAGTTAATGTTGTTTCTGCGTTAAACAGTAGAAGAAACATTAACTTAATATATACTTCCAAAGGTAATGTAAACAATGTTGTTTCTGCGTGTCAACAGCAGTAGAAACATTGACTGAGTTAATGTTGTTTCTGCGTATCAACAGCAGTAGAAACATTAACTCAAATATTCCTAAGTGTCATTTGAGAGTTCTTAGGAACAAGCAAAAGTTTGCTTGTTCAGAAGAACACTCAAATGGTTTGAGAGTTTCTTGGGAACAAGCAAAAGTTTGCTTGTTCAGAAGAACACTCAAATGGTTTGAGAGTTTCTTGGGAACAAGCAAAAGTTTGCTTGTTCAGAAGAACTCTCAAACAGTTTGAGAGTTTCTTGGGAACAAGCAAAAGTTTTCTTGTTCAGAAGAACTCTCAAACAGTTTGTGTGTTCAGGGAAACACACAAACAGGCCAAACCCTAATGGGCTTTATGGGCCTGACATGGAAACACTCAAACCCATAGGGTTTTGAGTGTTCCTGGCCCTTGCCTATAAATAGGGGTGTGTGTTTATGCGTGTTCCAACAAGAGTGTAGAGAGAGAAATGAGCAAATCTTGAGAGAGAAACTACTAGAGCTAAGAACACACAAATCTAGTAGATCTTGAGGGTGCTACTCGTCTCACGCACGAACCGCAAAACACACACCCGGTTTGGTTGGCTTGTAGACTTAGATTACCACGTTGGTAAGGTTTGTCCGGAAAGCCGCCTCACTATATTAACCAAATACGGGTGTTTATGTTCACGCAAAGATATATATATATATATATATATATATATATAAAAATATATATATATATATATATATATATATATATATATATATCATATATAAAAAGGTAGATATAAAAACCGTGGGTTATCTCGAGGAATTCCGCACCTCGACATATCCTTAGTCAATCTCGGTTCGATAGAAGAAGTAGACCCGAGGGACTTACAACTGGTATCAGAGCCAAAGGTTTTTATACCTTGGTTCGGGATTGATTACGGTTTGGATATCCCTTATTTTGCGTGTTCTTAGGTTGAGATTGTTTTCGGATGTGTTTGAAAGAAAGGTTCAAACTTGACGCCAAAATAAGACATATCTCAATCCTAAAACTGTTATCTCAAACTTTCCGGGGTCAAGAAACAATATCGGGTTCGGTATCTAAGAAAGATTGAAAAACAGTCGTGTTTTGCGTGTTCTTGTATAGTACTTGTGTGTTCTTGAAGTACTGTACTTTGCGTGTTTCGGTACATCCCAGATATGCGTGTTATTCAAATTGGTTTGCGCATTCTAGTGGTTTGCGTGATCTAGTTTGAGTGTTCTTCAGTTTGAGGGGTTTTGGTTTTGAGTGTTCTCGTTTGCGTGTTCCTATATAGTACTTGCGTGTTCTTGAAGTACTGTATTTTGCGTGTTCTTGTGTACTTGCGTGTTTATAAGTTGAACCACATACACAATGGCAGCAATTTATCTTAACCAATAATACTAATGGACCATGAGACCGGTAAGGGTAATTCACCACCCAAGCTAATGATCATAGACCAATACTTTTCTTGGAAAGGTCGATTCGAATCCTTTATGCAATTCACGGACATTAGAATGTGGACTTGTATGACAGAAGGATATAGTGCCCCAACATATGAGGATAGTGGTGTTAACAAAGTATATGCTTACCAAGACATGACTGAATCTAATAAAAAATTGTATGAGGCAGAGAAAAAGGCACTATCATGTTTAAAAATTTCATTGCCACAAGAAATATTACATTTATTTAATGGATTCAATACATCTAAAGAACTTTGGTTAACATTAAAGAATCATTGTGAAGGGGATGAAACACTTAAAAAGAATCGTAGAGACCTTTTAAAGCATCAGTATAATGTATTTAATGGGTTAAGAAGTGAAAACTTAGATCAACTAATTACAAGGTATTATCATTTGCTAGCAGAATTGCAAGCATTTGAGGTTACCTACTCTGAGGAGGAAAAAGTCGAGAAATTTTTGAACTCCTTGCCGGAAAAGTGGAGTAATTACATTACCACTTTGCAGGAGAAAGCAGATTTCTCAGACATGTCCTTGACTCAGATAGTTGCTAAGTTTCGGGGACAAGAAATGAAACTAAAGAGGAGGGAAGCAGGATATAATAATGCTCAGATTCCCGAGCTTTATTACGGTAGGCCTTCGATCAATGTGGGTCCAGGTTCCTCTGATGGAAGCACAAGTGCCTTCATGAGTGAAGATGTTGACTTACAGAAAATCTCATTTGACTCTGAGGGGAACATATGTCTTGGTTCAAGTCAGAGCAAGACAAGGAGAAAATTCTTGACACAAGTATTCTTTCGGAAGATGATGAGATATTGGAGTCAGAAGAAGACAAAGATTGTCAAAAGGTGGAAATTCCTCAAAGACTCAGTACAGAGGAACTTATTGATTTCATTTCAAATTTAGACGTACCTGAGCAATTAGTGGAGTTCTCACTACAATCATTGGTGAAAATTTGCAAGTTCAACAATCTACTATCCTCCAAAGTCAGTAATCTTCAGAATGTTGTTAGAGATACCAAGACATTACTTGATGATTCAGTCAAAGATAGATCTTCTCTCAAGCAGCAAGTTGCTATGTTGACCCAAAAGGAAGGTGAGTTAAAGAGACAAGTTAAAGCAGACCAAGGCAGAATGACCGCTATGAAAGAAGAGCTCAGAGAAGTAATTCTTAGAAAAGAGTTATGTCAAGAAAACTCTGGAAAGATATCGAAGAAACTTACTGAGAAACAAATTGAATTGGCGGATGCTAAAGTTGAAATAACTCATCTAAATGGGAAACTCAACAGAATGAGAGATATGAGATGTATGATAAACTATTTGTCTAAATCTAAAAGTTTTAGCAATCATCAAGACCTCGAGCACACATATGAAGATATGACTCAAGAAAAAGAAACATCAACCTTGATCACAGAATCAACTAAGCAACTTGAAGAAAAGGAGTTGGATGTTACAGAGGAAGTGCTAAACCCTAAGTTGATAACAAGAAAAAGGAATGTCCCTCTTGTACTAACTCCTGAACAAGAGAAATTCTTGACACAAGTATTCTTTCGGAAGATGATGAGATATTGGAGTCAGAAGAAGACAAAGATTGTCAAAAGGTGGAAATTCCTCAAAGACTCAGTACAGAGGAACTTATTGATTTCATTTCAAATTTAGACGTACCTGAGCAATTAGTGGAGTTCTCACTACAATCATTGGTGAAAATTTGCAAGTTCAACAATCTACTATCCTCCAAAGTCAGTAATCTTCAGAATGTTGTTAGAGATACCAAGACATTACTTGATGATTCAGTCAAAGATAGATCTTCTCTCAAGCAGCAAGTTGCTATGTTGACCCAAAAGGAAGGTGAGTTAAAGAGACAAGTTAAAGCAGACCAAGGCAGAATGACCGCTATGAAAGAAGAGCTCAGAGAAGTAATTCTTAGAAAAGAGTTATGTCAAGAAAACTCTGGAAAGATATCGAAGAAACTTACTGAGAAACAAATTGAATTGGCGGATGCTAAAGTTGAAATAACTCATCTAAATGGGAAACTCAACAGAATGAGAGATATGAGATGTATGATAAACTATTTGTCTAAATCTAAAAGTTTTAGCAATCATCAAGACCTCGAGCACACATATGAAGATATGACTCAAGAAAAAGAAACATCAACCTTGATCACAGAATCAACTAAGCAACTTGAAGAAAAGGAGTTGGATGTTACAGAGGAAGTGCTAAACCCTAAGTTGATAACAAGAAAAAGGAATGTCCCTCTTGTACTAACTCCTGAACAAGAGAACATAGTTAAAAGGGCAAACTTTGAAGGGACACGTAGTCCGGCAATTAACAGATCAAAGAAGTCCATTAACAGAATCTCTTGCTTCATTTGCTGAGAAAAGGGACATGTGGCAAGTAAGTGTCCATAGAAGGGTAAATCCAGCAGATCTAGGCAGTCTAATGACTCAAGTGACAGAGATGTTGAAGACATGGATGTTCAGTTGAGAAAGAACAAACGTAAACATGTTGAAGAAAGGTCAACGAGTGTTTCACCTAAGAAGATTTCTCAAAGGAACAAACCTAAGTGGATTACCTAGTAATTCCTCGAGTTATGTTGCTAAGGAGCATGGAAAGCCAAGAATTGTATCTCCAAAGAAACCTTCAAATGGCGGCCAAGTTCGTGACAGGACTCCAAAGAGGAATCCCACTCCAAAACGAGAAGTCTTTAATCGTGTTAGTGGAGACAATACATGTTTTTATGATCGCTTCACAGGAACGGTTAAGACTGGTCGTTCCTCAATGTTTCAGAAGCATAGTCCCAGGAGAAAGATCGAGTTATCTCCTGAGAGGGTGCCAAGAAACAACAGACAGACTTGAAAATCCAAGACTCCCACTGAGAGTGATGGATATTGGACGAATGTCTCAGTGAAAGATAAGGACGGTAAATTCAAGTCTACTGAGGCTTGGGTGCCGTTTCGCAACTAGGCGCCTATCTTTCGTGTGGGGGACACAGTCAAGGAGGACCATGTATTTCGGTGATCGGTGACTGAGTCCTAGGCACATTTTAATTAGATAACATAGTGGGTTATCGAACTTTTGTTGTATTTTCTTCATTATAAATCATGGTGCAAGTCCCATGTATGTTATTTATAATTTGTTTATAAAGGAACGTATTTGGGAAAAATGAGTATATATAAGGTGTTTATGTTGATCACTTCTGATCACATGTCAGGTGAAATCTTATCTTATGAAGTTAAGATGTAATCTGAATCACGTTATTTTATGCTTGTTAATAAATCATTTGTGATAGCATTGTTATTTGTTTAACGGTTGTTATACTATGATGAATATGCAAGTTGATTTATTTATGATGTTTACACTAAGGCCTTTGATCGATCGCGTTTCGAGTTGCTAGTCCAATTGACTGGAATGAGAAACCCTTAGCTACTGTCTCTCAAGAACCTTCTTAAAATTAGAAAATGCAACACAAAAATAGAATAATGGTTTAAGGGGGAGTCGTTACTGCTAGAGATATGACGAAAACATGTGGCATTTAAGTTTACTCATTTGCTACATCCGATCTCTTCTGTAGTAATTAGTCCTTCTAACACCTGCTCAATATACAGTATTAAGCATGACTATTATAAGATTTGTTAGAGTAATTTGATTTTAAAATTACTGTGATCGATTTTATAACTTTATGCTCCGTCATGTATATTGTGAATAAAAGGGTTGTATTGCACGAGAGATAATGCTAAATAGGGTATCTGGTTTCTAGAGGGACTCAACTGCGTTCTTATTGAACACCGAATAAGCGTGTGTCGTGATAGGGATGTAGTGTAAGTCAAGACTCTAATTTGAGTGTGTTTGGTACACCTTGAATTACGTCTTGCATGTAAATTGCTCGAAAGGTTAAGTGTAATACTTAAGATTTCGGTCAAAATAGGTCAAACGGAGTCACTCAGTTGATATATTTGACAGATATTTTGATATGCAATTTACTTGAATAATTGAATAGAAAATACTTATTGTGTGGGCTAACATGATAATGGCTTAGATTCTAATCTTAATTGAGAGAATCAGCCGCTTATTATCTGTTATATATCTGTTTAAGTGTTTTCGGGTTCAATTATTTATAATTGAGATGAATACATGTGTTGTATGGATCTCATGAGTTCAATGGTGTGTTTGCAGAATTATTTATCTTAACTGGATGTGTGTCAACCGTTAAGATAAAGGGTCTCCTAAGGGTATGAAAATTGAGTCTATCCAGTCCGGAATGGAGAAAGCTCAAGCTTGTTGGTCAAGTAGAGTACACTTACACACCAACAACTCACCAATTCAAACGTAGACGAAAATGAAGATTAAAAGTTTGATTATTGTGTTACTCAATCTTATCTCTCATTTTTGTTGTATTTGAATTTATTTAAACAGCATTGTTGTGTCCAATGTGTGTTATTGTCGAATACTTAACAATGGTGCTTTGTAATTCATTAAACAGTGACATATTGGGTCTTGATTTAATGATTTTACGTTGTATGATTGTTTAACTAGTGACAATTATTAAGAATTACTTTATCGAGGAAAATATGGATAATTATGATACAAAATAGGGTTTGTATCTGTCTTATCGTGTTCTATAAAGAATTCTTTTCGTTAATCATACCGGTTTCAGAGAAAATTCTTTGTAAATTTTCAAAGTGTTAATCAAGTTCGTGAAGGTTGACTTTTTGGAAAGTCAAGGTTCACTTGAATCGAAATTTAAGCTAAGTGTTATATGCGTGTTAAGCAAAATTGTAACACCCGTCGTTTAAAAATATGGATTTCCAAAAATTTTTGCCTAACGGCGTCAAAAGAAAACGGAAGTAAACTTTAAAAGTTCAAACCACAGAATCTGTTTGATTCTTTTAATAGTTGGTGTTACTAGCCATATCATCAAAATAAGCTTAATTGGAAACCGATCGGTTACCCAACATAAAGTAACCGACCACAATACAAATACAAGTCATAAATATCCGAACATAATGCAAAAGTCTAAAGTGAGCAGTCACTATGGGTAAACTATAGCCATCTTCAAATCAATCTACCCATGCCTCGCTCTTATTCGTCATCAATCACATAACTTGCTAAACCTGAGGGGACAACACATTTCAAGAAACAAGTGTTAGCTAACGAATTAGCTAAGTAAGATAACACATCATTATAAAACATTTGTCCAATTAAAACATTATATAAAAGTCGTATTACATCATTAAGGCACATATCATCTCAAAACCTCACATCTGTGCATTTCACATCTTTCATATAGGATAGATCATCCTAAATGTGCCAAATCATCTTTAGCATCTTCACATATCACATCTAAACATCTTTGTAGTGGTGACATAAGTCACACCTGACTAGATGAATAAACCTTACGGCTGTCCATCAACGTCGTTAAGGAATGGCAAGCCAATCCAGGAGTAATCCGTATGTTCATGACAAATGGGGCTGGTCAGACCTCCTGTATTACTCTTCACATCTAAGACCATGTTGCAAGGAGCCACCCGAGCAACCACATCTACGCACCCGCCGGGTAAGGGCAAGTACGGGTTAAGCTTAACACTTTCACATCTATATTACGAGCTCGATTTACATCACATATAGTTTAGGTGTCCACATTACCTAAACCTTATCACATATCATATTAATGTTTGGGCCCTTAAACGTGCACGTGTCATGGCAACCTATTAAGTCTAGTGAACTAGATGAACAAGCCATACAATCATGCACATTTCATTACATCTCAAAACATAACATATCATTACATATCATATCATTTCATTTCATATCATAGGGACTGCATATCAGGCCTCAATGGTCATTTACATAGCCCACATCACCTCCCGTGTAACCCCGAATACCCATAAGCAATCAAGATATCATTTGGGAAGTTTTTATATAAAAACCATGTTTTGTTGAACCCTCAGCGTGTCAAAGTAGTGTATCTTACATTGATACAGCTTACCAACAAGTTAAGAGTGTCTTATAGTGCTTGCTAAGTGCTCCCGACAACCTAGAATGAGTATAAGATTGGTCTATAAGCTAAACAAACTTAAGTACCAAACTGGACTCTTTTATGCGCCGCATGGAAGCCTCATGCGCCGCATAAATCCAAATCTGGGCATCTATGCGCCGCATGGAGTAAGTATGCGCCTCATATTTCATCAAATTTTGTCACAGAAAGTATCCAAAAATCTGAGCACTCAATCCATGCGCCGCATAGAATTTCTATGCGCCGCATATCGGGCTCCCATCTGAAATCCATTTTCAAAATTGGCAGATATGCGCCGCATGAAAGGCTCATGCGCCGCATATCGCCCAGTTTGACCAAAAACCCAACTTTTAATCCTTTAATCGAATTCCATACGAACACACACCATTAATTCGACCTGGAGAGATAAAATTAACCTTTTTGACAGTACTTTTGATGACTTTAATCCTTCAATCAATCCTTAAGTCCTTTAATCGAATTCCATACGAACACACACCATTAATTCGACCTGGAGACATAAAATTAACCTTTTTGACAGTACTTTTGATGACTTTAATCCTTCAATCAATCCTTTAATCCTTTAATCGAATTCCATACGAACACACACCATTAATTCGACCTGGAGACATAAAATTAACCTTTTTGACAGTACTTTTGATGACTTTAATCCTTCAATCAATCCTTTAATCCTTTAATCGAATTCCATACGAACACACACCATTAATTCGACCTGGAGAGATAAAATTAACCTTTTTGACAGTACTTTTGATGACTTTAATCCTTCAATCAATCCTTAATCCTTTAATCGAATTCCATACGAACACACACCATTAATTCGACCTGGAGAGATAAAATTAACCTTTTTGACAGTACTTTTGATGACTTTAATCCTTCAATCAATCCTTAAGTCCTTTAATCGAATTCCATACGAACACACACCATTAATTCGACCTGGAGACATAAAATTAACCTTTTTGACAGTACTTTTGATGACTTTAATCCTTCAATCAATCCTTAAGTCCTTTACAACATAATCACTCATTGAATCACCCGAATAACATGAAATCGGTAAACGTTTAATCGATTAACCCAACCCAAACCCCATGGCCTGGATTGAATACTCATCTATGACTCCAATAATCAGATTTCAAAGAGAATATTACCTATATTACCTGCACTTGATGTAAGGGATCTAAGATCTAAACAAAACTTGATCAAAACGGCACAAAACGGTTGAATCTTGAGGGGAAACTTGCTTGGAAGAGAGGGGAATCAGCTGGGGGTTCTTCACACACAAGATGCAGAAGTTTTGTGACAATTAGGGCTGCCTAATTGCCCTCTAACCCCTGGCCATCAACCCAATAAGTTACACTTAGGACCCCTCTACTTCTAAACTTAACTTTCCTTTCTTTCCCAAACGAATAACTCCTTTCCATGGGGAAACTTTCAGCATTACCATATCACCAACTTTAAACTCAACCGGCCTTCTTTTCTTGTCGGCATAAGTCTTCTGTCGTTCTCTCGCTACACGAAGTGCTTCCTTTGCAATATTAACTTTTTCAGCTGTGATCTCTATAATTCCGGGACCTGTAATTTGCTTTTCGTCGGGCTCTAACCAAGAACTTGGAGTCCTACACCTTCTACCATAAAGTATTTCAAATGGTGGCATTCCAATACTTGCATGATAGCTCTTATTATAAGCAAATTCAAACAACTTCAAATGATTATCCCATGCTCCACCATACTCTAATACACAAGCCCTCAACATATCCTCCAATGTTTGAATTGTTCTTTCACTTTCCCATCAGTTTGAGAATGATAGGCACATGCTGTCAATCACGTGCATAAAGATAACCAAGGGTCGTGCCATGGAGACGCCCATAAATATATAGTAGTTAGAGCACCGCGAGGCCAGACTGGCGATGAAGGTGGCCACCAAGGCAGACCAAACATCCCACCGTTACCTATAATAGTGGATGAGGGGACAAGTCCTAGTTGCGCAACCCTCTAACTACAGGCCTCAAATGAGTTAATAGTAGTGTACAGGGACCACTGTTTGACAGTACTCAAGCTCATCATATAACATATAACATGTTGAACATACAATATAATTCCCACATCATTATCATTGTTTCAAAGAATCATTTCATAAGATAAAGCCATTTTAATTAAACATGCTTTTCACCCCGAAAGTAAACACATAAAAGAGTTTGAAAGGGGGCTATGACTCACTTGATTAGAGGGTGAATAGGGGCTGATCAACGTGATTCCTTCGCTTAGATTTGTTGCGCCTCAAGCAAGCCTAAACCATAACGTATATATTCGCGGCGTAAGTTCGCGTGACATGAACTAGTGAGCTAGATCATGAGATGTATACTAGTACACTTGCCCATATTTGGTTGTCATTAGATTATGGAATTTAAGTGCATTATGATGTTCTCATTGTTTGGGTATAAGAGATTTGGTGGTAAGAGTCGTTTTCTCATTATACGTTTTTGTACGTTTATTGGAATTTCGGTAGTTTGGCTTGGATTTATATGATTTCCATTGCACACTTTGCTTGGTAATAATATTTGACATTAGTGGTCTTATAATATAAATATTTTATGTATATTTTCTGATTTGTAAATATATATTTAATTTAATAATATTTAATTATTTATTTATTCACTTTATTGATTTATTTGCTAAATAAATCCTTAAAAATACTTTTAAGTGTCATAATTGTCTTTATAAATTATGAATGATTTTATTTGAATTATCTTCTGATATATAAGCTTCTTAATTTATAATTTCATGATTTATACTTTTATTTGTGTATTTTCCATTTATTTTAATAATAATATTTAATTAATTGTTTTTACTTAATTATTTATCTTTAAATTATGTAACACATGTCTCTTGCCTTTTAGCTATTTTTCTCCAGTAGGTTTTAGTTATTTTTATCAATGGTTAAGTTGATTTAACTTCATTCTTGATGTACATAATTTATTTATGGATTTTTATGTCTTTTAATTACCATTTAAATTCAATAATTCATGGAAATTCATAGAAATCACCACTAAACATTTTGGCCAAAAATCTCAGGCCTTTTAGGCAACTTTTATCCATACAAAATCATATCAATTCAACCTCTCTTGTGTCTTGCTCATTTTGAGGGTTTTATGATTAAAATCGTTTACCGAAATAGTGATTTTAGCCTCATTTCTTAAGCAATTAAAGTGCTTCAAAATGGATTTTCATTCTTGTTTCTTTATTTCCAGAAAGTTCATCATATTTTGGTGTCCAAAATCGTGAGAGTGGTGGTGGTGTGATATGTGCAATTTAGTGCTTTCGGTTAGTGATTATTTGACCCGAAAAGGTGGTTTTTGAGCTTATTGTTGTCATGGACCAATAGATCTGAGTTTTGTACTTTTATTTCAACTTATTTCCAGTAGGTTTATCATATTTTCTTGTTCATAAGATTATGGTGCATGTGTGTGCTCAAAATGCATTTTTGCGTGTTTTCGGTTTGTGATTTCTAGCTTATTTTAACATGTTTTGATTCAAGCTTTATATCCTTGATATTTTATCAATTTTTCCAAAATATTAACACTAATATTAACATATTTTTCACTTATAACAAGTCCATATCCATCTCATAATCCAACAAAAGATCCAACTTTCTTAAATCTAGCATATATGCATTCGAATCAACACTTTTTACTATCAACTTTTATAGATCTAACTTTCATCAATACAAAAACATCTTTTATATGAAAAATCTCAGAATATACTCTTCAAAAATATACAAAAACATATAGATCTATCAACAAGAAAGTCACTTTAAAAGCTACGAATCTATAACCACACTTTTGAGTCTTAAACTTGTTGAATCCTTGGATCTTTCTTATTAGATTCGACATGCATGAGCATGGAAAGAAAGATCCTATCAACTTTGCCCTCATTAAGTGTATATTACAAAGAAAACAAGAAGAAAGTATGAGTTTTTGATAAAACCTTTGAATATAAACAAAAACGAGATTAGATCTAGTAAAAAGGATGAAGATTATACCCTCTTGAACTTGATTTTGGATGATGTAATAGGGCAGATTTTCGTGGCCCTTGAACCCTCAAATAACCCTTAATCTAAGCCTCAAATAACCCTTGAACCTTGCTTGATATAACCCTTTAGTAATCTAACTTAATCCTTATTATTATTAAGTGTTTAACTTGATTTTTGTTGGTGTTTGGTTGTTGTTGTTCTTGGCCGAAATCAATAAGAAAAAGAGAGAAGAGAAGAAGTTTTTCTTGAGAGAAAATAAAAGTGGAAGAAGAGTGTGAAGAGTGTAAGTGTGTGTGTGAGTTCCAAGAGTGAAATGAAGTGTATGTAATTTGAAATGGTGTGTTGGTGTGATGGGGGGAGGGGCCGGCCTCATTAGGGCATGGGAAGGGTTTTCTTTGTATTTTTTTTTTATAAAAATATGTATATAAGGTGTATATATTTGTTAGGTGTATGTATATGTATTTGTGTATGTATTGTAAGGTTAATTGTATTAGTTTGTAGTTATAAGTTAGTGTTTGTTCTAATATGTGCATATGTATATATGTCATGTATATATGCTTGTATGTATACATTTTTGTGTTTCTAATATGTTACATAAGCCTTTGATTATATAACTTGTATTTATATATTCTAAACATATATAATCAAGTAGGGATTATATATATATATATATATATATATATATATATATATATATATATATATATATATATATATATATATATATATATATATATATATATATATATATATATATATATATATATATATATATATATATATATATATATATATATATATATATATATATATATATATATATATATATATATATATATATATATATATATATATATATATATATATATATATATATATATATATATATATATATATATATATATATATATATATATATATATATATATATATATATATATATATATATATATATATATATATATATATATATATATATATATATATATATATATATATATATATATATATATATATATATATATATATATATATATATATATATATATATATATATATATATATATATATATATATATATATATATATATATATATATATATATATATATATATATATATATATATATATATATATATATATATATATATATATATATATATATATATATATATATATATATATATATATATATATATATATATATATATATATATATATATATATATATATATATATATATATATATATATATATATATATATATATATATATATATATATATATATATATATATATATATATATATATATATATATATATATATATATATATATATATATATATATATATATATATATATATATATATATATATATATATATATATATATATATATATATATATATATATATATATATATATATATATATATATATATATATATATATATATATATATATATATATATATATATATATATATATATATATATATATATATATATATATATATATATATATATATATATATATATATATATATATATATCTATATGTAACCGTATATATATATATATATATATATATTATAAACTTGTATTTATTTTAAGCATATATGTATATATATATATATACTTATTATGATTTAAACGCTTTTATGCGCATACGAACTTATAACATATTTTGAAGTAGAGATTTTATTTTTGTGACCAAATTTACTTTAATTAGCTAAATGATTAAGTTGTTGGACCTTCGTAAGGATTTTTGATAGTTATCTCAACTTGTGAGACTTACATTATTATTTAGATAATCCGATTGATCATAAATAAATTTTTGTTCGATGGTACTTTATAATTCATATTTAGTATTGAACAATAGCTTTAGATTGCTAGCTTAGGGGCATTATCTACTAGCTTTAAGTGTAACTATGGCTTGCGAGATCATAGGCAACATAACTAGCTCATATATGATATTTAAAAGTAGGGTTGTTACATTGAATCACCCGAATAACATGAAATCGGTAAACGTTTAATCGATTAACCCAACCCAAACCCCATGGCCTGGATTGAATACTCATCTATGACTCCAATAATCAGATTTCAAAGAGAATATTACCTATATTACCTGCACTTGATGTAAGGGATCTAAGATCTAAACAAAACTTGATCAAAACGGCACAAAACGGTTGAATCTTGAGGGGAAACTTGCTTGGAAGAGAGGGGAATCGGCTGGGGGTTCTTCACACACAAGATGCAGAAGTTTTGTGACAATTAGGGCTGCCTAATTGCCCTCTAACCCCTGGCCATCAACCCAATAAGTTACACTTAGGACCCCTCTACTTCTAAACTTAACTTTCTTAGCTTAATTCTCTTACCGGGAGACTTAACACACCAACAAGCACTTAATTACATCACTCTACCTTATTTACTTTCATTAACATCATATTAATCATTTCACATTAATCATATAAGCATTTAATCACATATGGACTCATAGACTTAACGAACCTAACGTTAACTAACGGGAATGTCAAATAGTCAAACACGAAAAGTTTGGGATGTTACAATTATCTCCCCCTTAAGAGGATTCCGTCCCCGGAATCTCATCAGAAATGAACAATTCTGGATACTTCTCTTTCATCACAGATTCGGTCTCCCAAGTTAGACTTTCACCATGATTATGCTTCCATTTTATCAATACAAGATCAATCATCTTCCGGCGTAGCTTCTTTTGCTTTCTCCCAAGTATTGCTACTGGTTCCTCAATCATTCTTTTCCTTGGGTCAATACTCACATCCTCAATAGGAATAACACTAGACTCCTCCGCTAAGCACTTCCTCAAATAAGATACATGAAATGTGTTGTGAATTCCATCCAATTCCGGAGGCAATTCCAATTGATAAGCTACATCTTTGATACGCTTCAGAATCTTAAATGGTCCAATAAATCGTGGACTTAACTTTCCTTTCTTTCCAAAACGAATAACTCCTTTCCATGGGGAAACTTTCAGCATTACCATATCACCAACTTTAAACTCAACCGGCCTTCTTTTCTTGTCGGCATAAGTCTTCTGTCGTTCTCTCGCTACACGAAGTGCTTCCTTTGCAATATTAACTTTTTCAGCTGTGATCTCTATAATTCCGGGACCTGTAATTTGCTTTTCGTCGGGCTCTAACCAAGAACTTGGAGTCCTACACCTTCTACCATAAAGTATTTCAAATGGTGGCATTCCAATACTTGCATGATAGCTCTTATTATAAGCAAATTCAAACAACTTCAAATGATTATCCCATGCTCCACCATACTCTAATACACAAGCCCTCAACATATCCTCCAATGTTTGAATTGTTCTTTCACTTTGCCCATCAGTTTGAGGATGATAGGCCGTGCTCAAATTTACTCTAGTACCTAACTCTCGTTGAAGACTTTTCCAAAAGCTAGATACATACCTCGTGTCTCGATCCGAAACAATAGACAATGGAACACCATGCTTTGAGACGACTTCATCTATATACATCTTTGCCATCTTGGTCAATGGTACATCTTGACGTGTTGCTAAGAAATGAGCACTCTTCGTCAACCTATCCACAATAACCCATACCATATCATTTCCCTTCGGTGTTCTAGGTAGCTTGGTCACAAAATCCATAGTAATATGATCCCATTTCCATTCCAGAATCTCTAACTGATGTAACATTCCATATGGCTTTTTGTGATCAGCCTTTACACGAGCACAAGTCAAGCATCTTCAACAAAATGCGCTACTTCTCCCTTAATGTTCGGCCACCAATAAATAGGCTTCAAAACTGCATACATCTTTGTAGCACCAGGGTGAACTGAATATCTTGACCTATGAGCTTCTTCAAGGATCAACTCTCGGTTACCATTAAGCAATGCTATCCAAATTTGACCCTTATATGTCCTAAATCCACGGTTGTTCATTTCCATCACAAGACATTTCTTCTTTCCAATACTTTCCTTGTCAATGTTATCCTTCATCAAAGCCTTAACTTGAGCTTCCTTGATACGGTCAAGTAACCCCGACTTAGCTTGTACAACCATACTCATCAATCTACAAGAAAAATTATGCACCTTTATACTCAATGCATCCGCCACCACATTAGCTTTACCGGGATGATACTTAATTTCACAATCATAATCTTTCAGAAGTTCCATCCATCTCCTTTGTCTTACATTCATTTCCTTTTGTGAGAACACATATTGCAAACTTTTATGATCCGTGTACAAGGTACACTTAGTGCCATATAAGTAATGCCTCCATAATTTCAAGGCAAACACTATAGCAGCCAACTCTAGATCATGGGTTGGGTAGTTCCTTTCATGAGGCTTCAACTGACGTGAAACATAGGCAATAACTTTGTCCCTTTGCATAAGAACACAACCCAAACCTGAAATAGAAGCATCACTATAAACAACAAGATCATCGGTACCTTCGGGTAAGGCAAGGATCGGAGCTTCACATAACTTAGTCTTTAACGTTTGAAAGGCCTTTTCCTGAGCTTCGGTCCACACAAACTTCACCTCTTTCTTTGTCAATTCAGTCATAGGCTTAGCTATACGGGAGAAATCCTGAATGAACCTTCGGTAGTAGCCCGCTAAACCAAGAAAACTCTTGATTTCCGTGGGTGTCTTTGGTTGTTCCCATTTAGAGACAACTTCGATCTTTGCGGGATCAACTTTAATTCCTTCAGAAGAGATGACATGCCCGAGAAATTGAACTTCTCGAAGCCAGAATTCACACTTGGAGAACTTTGCATATAACTTTTTCTCCCTAAGAACCTCAAGAACGGCTCTTAAGTGCTCACGGTGCTCCGCTTCAGACTTAGAATAAATCAGAATATCGTCAATAAAGACAATCACAAAATGATCTAAGAATGGGCGACATACCCGATTCATTAAATCCATAAAAGCGGCAGGAGCATTTGTCAACCCAAAAGGCATGACAAGAAACTCATAGTGCCCATATCGTGTACGAAAAGCTGTCTTGGCTACATCTTCCTTTTTAACCTTTAACTGATGATAGTCAGACCGTAAATCAATCTTAGAGAAGTAAGAAGCACCATGAAGCTGATCAAAGAGATCATCAATACGCGGGAGAGGATACTTATTCTTAACCGTTCGCTTATTCAGCTCACAGTAGTCTATGCACATGTGCATAGAACCATCTTTCTTTTTGATAAAGAGAACCGGAGCTCCCCAAGGCGAGGAACTAGGTTATATAATGTAAAGTGAAGAATTTGAGCTTATGTGTGTGTTAGTGTGTGTAACAATGGTGGTTTGAAGAGAGAGAAAGTAGAGAGAGAAAGTGTGTTTGGCAGGAGAAGATTTTGCATAAATGGGGTGAAAGGTTACAAAGTTCATAATGGAGGGGGTTTATATACATATGAGCTATTTACACTATGCCCCCTTCCATATTAACAAGTTTACATTATAAGTACAAATTAACATAAAGGTACACAAATCAATTACTACATTTATATTTCTAACAATCTCCCCCTTAGTAGTGATTTGTGAAAAATATCCAGTCTTTGTCATTCTTCAAGCTCTTGTATTCGGTCTATCTTTGTTTGGATGCCAGAACCAACTATCTCCTTCAGGTCTGTCATCAGGAACAATCATGTTTGCTTCATAGTTTCTTGGTGGAATGTTTTGTGGGCCTGGAAGATGACTTGGCTCGTACTTGATCCAACAACCTCCTCTTCAACGTACGACGTACTTAGACTTCTGAACATTCTTTGCCTCTCTCATCATTCTGATACTGTCTCTGTACTCGAGTCTTTGATTGATCTTGGAGATTACTTTATCAAATACTTCCTTTTTCTTTTCATCTTGATCATCTTCTTTCAAGCACAACAAAACATTCTTACAAAATTCTAAAGTTCCATCTGAATAAGAAGCAAGTTCATCCATACGAATGAAAATCTTCTTCTTTCTGCTATTCAAAAAGACAACACCGAAGGATGGTTCTTCTATGACATGACCAATACTGAGTTCTTCGATGTTTCCGGTGTAAAGACTTTGATCTGGATATGGTACATTAATCTTTCTCTTAACAACTTCAAAACCAATTTGAAAGTCTTCCAATGAAGCGTATTGAATGCAGCTTGACATGTATCTTTTAACAGCTTCAAAGGCAATAACATCTTCTTTGTATCTTTGCATTGCATTCAAGAAATGGTTGTAGAGAAAGATAATGTCATCAACTGGTAGCAGCTTGAACTGAGCTTCTGTTAATCTGTACATCTTATTGTTATCTCTTTTCACATGAAAGCAAGGTACAGAGATAGAAACCCTTTTAACCAAGATTACTCTGACAAGCACCAAAATCTTGTGGTTTCTTTTTTCTTCGAGAAGCTTTGGATTGTATTGCTTAGTGAGTTTAAGAAGCTCTTTGTATTCTTCAATTTGCCTTGCTTCCTTAAACTTGTACATCGAATCCAATTCTGGTCTCTTTGTTTTGGTCACTTTGGTAGCTCCACAAAAGATCGGATAAGCTCTTTCTTCCAGAAATCTAGACTTCTTAGCTGCCTCCTTTGGCTTAACACCCAGAGCAACCATTCTTTCTTTATCCCTCAAGAAGTATCCCCGATTAATAAATCTCCTTTGTTCTTCAGTCAATTCTGTTGGAAAGTAATCAGGAAGAACTTCCTCGGATATGATTGCTTCTTTCAACACTTGTTTATATGTTGACTTCTTGAAATTCTGAGATGCAGCTTCAGGAGTCTTTCTCAATTCATCAAAACTATTGAAGTCTTCAAAAGTGTAATGCTGTGGAGTTGTGCCAGCAGGAACAGAAGATTCTCCAACTTCAATTCTGCTTGAAGAACCTGTTTTAAAGTAGTCAAGATCTGGAAATTCTTCAAACATTGGTTCTTCATCAGCTTCTACATTCGCTGGAGTCTCAACTATTTCTGGCTCATCCAAGATTACATTATCTTTTCTTGCCTCATCTTCTGCTTCGCCTTCAACATATTCCATCACTTCATTTTCAATCACAAACCCTTCTTCTTCATCAACTACAACATTCTCATTCTCTTCTTCTTCTTCTTCTTCATCACTATCAGCTCCAAACACTTCATAAAATTTTCTTTTTATTTCAGCAATTCTTTCAATCTCCTCTGGATCATCTTCATTGTTTCTTTCATTCAATCTTTCAGTGAATTCTTTAACAATTTGATCAACTTCTCTTTGAGTTTCATCTTGGTTTCCACCCTCAGTTCTATCTTCCATTACTACATCCTCAACATTCACATCAACTCTTGCGAAGAATTATCAATATTAGTTTGACCTTCTCCTTGGTTCTCCCCCTCGGGGTGATCATCAGAATCAGGATCATCCCGTCGAGAAGCAACCGAGGCCGGTCGGTAAGATTCTAACGCTAACAATCTTAATTCAAATGCAGCAAGTTTAGCATCGTATACAGCTTTCTGAGATTGAAGTTGATCTTGTAAATCTTTAACTCTTCTTTCATTAGCAACTTCTCTTTCTCTCACCTCAAGAGCATTCAAAACACCCTTCTCAATCATAGTCAACAAATCTCCTTCAGAACGTAGAATGCCAAGTAAAACTTCACATGCTTGATCTTTGGTTGGAAGATTTGTTGTGGTTGATGATGTTTGAATAGGTGTTGGTGTTCTTTGTGTTTGGGTAGGAGGTGGAGTAGCCAACCCGGGGGTTGTTTTCACATTTGTGGTGTGACCTAAATTCAGCGAAGCTGATTCAGGATTTCCTGCGGATCCTCGGGTTATACCCTCACCAGCAGTTTCAGATTCATGGGCTTTGCAACCCGAATCAAGTTGTGTCCTAGACTATGATAAATCACTGTCCGGGACTTGTTGTTGTTGGGCAACACCTCTCACAACATCGGGGTCACTGAGAATGCCCGTTAATACAGTCTCAGGTTGATCCTGAGGAACAGCAGTGGCACTACGGCGTTCATACTGTCCCCCAGTCTCGGTTTGAGAACTGTTACCTGCGGCTAAAGCTGGCGTGATGTTAGCTAAGGCAGGATTTCCAAGCTGTCCTTGAGGGTCACACAAAGTGGTCCCCCTCCGCTTGTTCCGGCATCAGTACTCAACTGAGCTTGTGAATCCGTGTACCTAGGAGATCTAGACTCATGTGCACGAAATGAAGGCGAGAGGTGGGGCTGATCCTCTCTTATTTCAACACTCTCATCCTCCAAATGAGGAGAGTGTGGTGAACGTGGCTGTTCCCCGTGCATTTGTGAGACTAACTCCTGTTGTGAGGAGTCAGAATGGCGAGGAGATTTCGGTGCAAGCGAGAATGGGGAGTTCTCGACTTCTACCCTAGGGTTGACATCCCGGCTAGACACATTGGTTTCAACTATCGGAGGGCCAACATTTTCTTTATGCCCTTGTCCTAACCCGGACCTCTCAACCTCTCTGGTATTTTCAACTCCGCCCCCATTCCCTCCTTGTTCCTCCTGCACATCTGCATCTCCTGTGCTAACATTCTCAGATTGCAGTTCAGATAAAACAGTATCAACAATTCGTGTTGCTTGCTCAACATCCAACTCTGCTGAGGCACCAATATGTTCAGATCTAGCAGACTTATGCTTTCTTTTGGATTTCTTCTTTGATTTCTTTGGTGACCTTCGAGCAATCATTTTTATTCGTCTACCAGGTATTACCGGTGGTTCATTTGGTAGTGCTGAAGCAAGCGGTGTAGGATTAAGTACGGGTGATAAACGAGGTGGTGTTAGAATTGGTGGATTTGGTGAAACAACGGATGGTATTGGTGTAGATTGAGAAGGTGAAGATTGTGAAAATTGAGCGGTTGGTGGAGATTGTGTTGATTGAATATTCGGTGAAGATTGTGAAGTAGGTGAAGTAATCGGTTCAGGTGTTACAACATCTTGGTCAAATACAACTCTTTTTGACTTTCTTTTCCTCTGCTCAGAAGTCCCTTCATCACTAACCCCTCTTTTTCTTTTTATAATCCTAGGACCCTCACTTGGCGACCTATGCACAGCTTGGGTAGGAGTCTGTTGGCTTTCAGACCCCATTGCTGAGACTAACCACTCGAGATAAGCCCTAAGGTGAGGACTTTTAGCAGGAACCAGATTAATCAGGAATGGTGGAATCGGAAAAGGTCTTGCAGTTTCACTTCCTGTGCCTCTCAAGTTGGATTTATACATTGCAATTACACACTTGAAGCTGTCTTCCAATTTTGGAATTTCTTCTGCATTATCAAGAACGTCTTCGATAATCAATGTGAAGAATCTGATAAAGGGAATATATTTTCTTTCTTGTGCATTCTTTCCCTTGACAACTTGAATCATCTTATCCCATATAATCTTCGCAAAGTCACACTGCACATTGTGAGTGACTGCATAGTAAATTGATAATGAATGCTTCGTCATGAGATCAATTCCTTTCTGTGATGGCATCAAACAAGTGCTTAGAACATTGTACATCGTATGCCAGAGAGTTGCTACATTCATTCTTCTAAAATTTCTCATCGTTGCCAACTCTCCTTCATAACCCAACGAATGAACTCCAGCCAACATTTCTTCAACTGATGGTAGTTCTTCGTATTCTTCATGTTCAGGAAATCCAATGATAGTTCTGAACTCATCCAGAGTGATTACAATTGAAAATTTCAATTTTTACTGTTTGCCGAGCAAAATGCTCTGCAAACAGTTGATTTTAAAAGACTTGGTGAAAAATTTTCACTTTGTACTGTTTGCCGAGCAAAAAGCTCTGCAAACAGTTGATTTTAGACTTGTAAAAATTTTGGAAAACCAATTTGCACTGTTTGTCGAGCTAAAAGCTCTGCAAACAGTTGTTTGAACTTAGTGAAAAATTTTCACTTTGTACTGTTTGCCGAGCAAAATGCTCTGCAAACAGTTGTTTTTAGAACTTAAAAAAAATTGGAACCAATTTGCACTGTTTGCCGAGCTAAAAGCTCTGCAAACAGTTGTTTTTAGAACTTAAAAATTTTGGAAAACCAATTTGCACTGTTTGTCGAGCTAAAAGCTCTGCAAACAGTTGTTTTTAGAACTTAAAAAAAATTGGAATCCAATTTGCACTGTATGTCGAGCTAAAAGCTCTGCAAACAGTTGTTTTTAGAACTTAAAAAAAATTGGAATCCAATTTGCACTGAATGCCGAGCTTAGAGCTCTGCAAACAGTTGTTTTTAGAACTTAAAAAAAATTGGAATCCAATTTGCACTTGCCGAGCTAAAAGCTCTGCAAACAGTTGTTTTTAGAACTTAAAAAAAATTGGAATCCAATTTGCCGAGCAAGAAGCTCTGCAAATGACTATTTTGATTCAAAAATTTGTTTAGGAAAAATATGAACATGTTTTCCAGAAAATTATGAAGATTTGAAGTTTTTCAAGAACAAACATCGCATTTGCCGAGCAAAATGCTCTGCAAACATTGTTTTTAGAACTTAATAAAAATTTTGGAAAACCAATTTGCACTGTTTGCCGAGCTAAAAGCTCTGCAAACAGTTGTTTTTAGAACTTAAAAAAAATTGGAATCCAATTTGCACTGAATGCCGAGCTTAGTGCTCTGCAAACAGTTGTTTTTAGAACTTTAAAAATTTTGGAAAACCAATTTGCACTGTTTGCCGAGCTAAAAGCTCTGCAAACAGTTGTTTTTAGAACTTAAAAAAAATTGGAATCCAATTTGCACTGAATGCCGAGCTTAGTGCTCTGCAAACAGTTGATTTTAGACTTGTAAAAATTTTGGAAAACCGATTTGTATTGTTTGCCGAGCAAAGATCTCGGCAAACACGAGAAAATCTCAAGTCTGGCACCAAGTCATCGTGTATGGGAGTTGAACCTCGTAAATGCCGAGCTCAAAGCTCTGCAAATGAGCAGTTCAGATTAACTCCTTTTAAATGTATGAAATTTCCTTTTATTGAACAACAATAATGTTGTCAATTGATAAAGAAAAATTTCAATGAAAATTTCAATTTTGTACTGTTTGCCGAGCAAAATGCTCTGCAAACAGTTGGTAAAAACTTGGTGAAAAATTTTCACTTTGTACTGTTTGCCGAGCAAAATGCTCTGCAAACAGTTGATTTAAACTTGGTGAAAAATTTTCACTTTGTACTGTTTGCCGAGCTAAAAGCTCTGCAAATGCATGGTTCAAGTCTTGACAAATTTGAAAATCCAATTTGTACTGTTTGCCGAGCAAAATGCTCTGCAAACAGTTGTTTTTAGACTTGGAAAAAAAATTGAGCAAAATGCACTGTTTGCCGAGCTCAGAGCTCTGCAAACAGTTGATTTTAGACTTGTAAAAATTTTGGAAAACCAATTTGCACTGTTTGTCGAGCTAAAAGCTCTGCAAACAGTTGTTTTTAGAACTTAAAAAAAATTGGAATCCAATTTGCACTGAATGCCGAGCTTAGTGCTCTGCAAACAGTTGATTTAAGGACTTGGTGAAAAACAAGTTTGTTTTGATAAAAACAAGCATTTGCCGAGCAAGAAGCTCTGCAAATGACTATTTTGATTCAAAAATTTGTTTAGGAAAAATATGAACATGTTTTCCAGAAAATTATGAAGATTTGAAGTTTTTCAAGAACAAACATCGCATTTGCCGAGCAAAATGCTCTGCAAATGGCATTTTTCTTCAAAAATTCATTTATTACCCAGCCCTTCAACAATTCATACCCAGAAAAATCAAACACGAGCAGATTAAGGCAATAAAAACAAATTAACAACAAAGATAATCCCTAATCATGCATCTAATATCAATAAGACACAAAACAAATTATCACAGAATGCATAAGGATCATGGCATTTGATTCAAGCATTTAATCAAACAGTTTAAGTGCAATAAGAAAACAAGAAATCTTACCTCAAAGTGAATGAAATGATCGATGAACTGAGATGATTATCAACCCAAATTAGAGAATAATACCACACCCACTTTGATTCTTACAAGATAGATGAAAAAGTTTGATTGAATGATGGATAATTTGATCGGTTTTAAGAGAAAAGATAAAGAAAAACTGATTTGAATTTTAAATGAATGATTTGGCCCGCCCGTTTTCCTTTTAAAACTCAAATCCGGGTCACGGTTCTGGGTAAGACCCGCGTGTCAACCCGGATACCAACCAGTCTTGGGCTTAACATGAATGTTGGGCTCATTTGATTTTGGGTTTTAACAAACTAAAAAAACAAAATAAACAAAAACTTATATAAACAAAAATAAGGGGAAAAAAAAATTAACAACAAAAAAAATAAAAAAAATTAATACAAAACAAAAGCAAATAAAAAATCTTTTTATCTTTTAAAATTTTCTAATTTTGTATTTGGTTTTTCAGATTTTAGAACAAACACACATACAAAGCAAAATTAAACAAACACATAATAACATAAAAAAAATTTAAACAAATAAAACAAACAATTAAAACAACTATATAAGCAAACAAAAACACATGGCATGAAAGCATTTAGGTTTGTAAATCTAGCATCCCCAACTTGGTTTTAAGAAAATTAAACCTTTGTTCATCCAGAGGTTTGGTGAAAAGGTCAGCAAGTTGGTAGTCTGTCGGGACAAAATAGAGTTCGATGTTACCTTTCTCGACATGATCTTTAAGAAAATGGTACCGAACATCTATATGCTTGGTCTTTGTGTGCTGCACCGGGTTACAAGAAATAGCAATTGCACTCTTTGAGTCACAGTAAATGGGAATTCTGTTGAATTGAAATCCATAATCAGTCAACTGCGTCTTCATCCAAAGAACTTGTGAACAACAGCTTGTTGCAGCAACATATTCAGCTTCTGCAGTAGATGTGGATACACAATTCTGTTTCTTTGAAGACCAACAGACCAATCTATCCCCTAGAAACTGTACACTCCCAGAAGTACTCTTTCGATCAAGCTTACAACCTGCATGGTCAGCATCCGAGTATGCAATTAATTGAAACCCGGTATCCCTTGGATACCAGAGACCAAGGTTCACTGTGCCTTTCAGGTATCGGAAGATCCATTTAACGGCCTGGAAATGACTTTCCTTGGGATTGGCCTGGTACCTGGCACACATGCATGTGGCGAACATAATATCTGGGCGACTTGCAGTCAAGTACATGAGTGATCCTATCATACTGCGATATTTCTTTTGATCAAAAGTTTTTCCATTTAAATCAGCATTGATCTTTGTTCGAGCTTCCATGGGTGTACCAATTGTTTGACAATCCATCATATCAAACTTTTTCAACATGTCAAGAATGTACTTTGTTTGACAAATAAATGTGCCATTTGACAATTGTTTGACTTGAAGACCAAGGAAAAAGTTTAATTCACCCATCATGCTCATTTCAAATTTCTTGATCATTAAAGCTGAAAAATTCTTGCAGTATTTAGGATTTGTAGACCCAAAAATTATGTCGTCAACATAAATCTGGATTAGAATGATGTCACTCCCTTGTCGTTTGATAAACAAAGTAGTGTCAATCGAACCTTTGTTAAAACCAGATTTCACAAGATAAGAGGATAGAACATCATACCATGCACGAGGCGCTTGTTTCAGACCATATAAAGCCTTATCTAACCTGTAAACATAGTCCGGATGTTTGGAATTCACAAAACCTTCTGGTTGTTCAACATACACTTCTTCTTTGAGAATTTCATTCAAGAAGGCAGTTTTGACATCCATTTGGTAGACTGTGAAGTTCTTGTAGGCAACATAGGCAAGAAACATCCGAATAGCCTCAATTCGTGCAACTGGTGCGAATGTCTCATCGTAGTCAATTCCATCTTGTTGGCAGTATCCCTTCGCAACCAATCGTGCTTTGTTATGTACAACAACTCCAGTTTCATCCTTTTTGTTCTTGAAGATCCATTTGGTTTTAATTGGCTCCTTATTCTTGTAAGGATTGGGAACCAATTTCCACACCTCAAGACGTTCAAACTGATTAAGTTCTTCTTGCATTGCTTTCACCCAATCTGGACAACTTAGAGCTTCATTCACTGTCTTTGGTTCAACAATACTCAGAAAATTCACAAACAGGCATTCATTCGCGGATGCGGATCTTGTCTGAACTCCAGTTGTTGGGTTACCAATGACTTGAGAAATTGGATGAGCTCTTGTCCATTTGGTTGTATGAGGAATTGGATCAATTGGATCACCAGATTCTTCAGAATCAATAAAATCAGGAGAATGTTGTTCTGTTAATTGTTCAAACGAAGTAGCAATTGGTTCAACAAAGTCGTCAAGATCATAAACTTCAGGATTGGTTGAAAGATTTGTCACTTGAGAGAAATTATAAGGTTGAGTATGCAACTCTGAAATATCGGTAGGTGGAGGAGAATCAGATGATGAATTAACATCTGATGATTGTGATGGTGAAGACTCATTTGGATCCATCTCTTTTGAATTTGAACTGGATGGTTCATTTTCATTTACTTCAGATTCAGGAACTTTCTTCGGCACTTGGAAAAATTCTTCAAACAAGATATCCAAATCTTGTGTTGTTGGAGTAGAGAATGATGATTTGACATTTGAAGCTGTAAGTCCCAACTCAATAGATGGTACTACTGAAGACACCTCTATGTCGATGGTGGAGTTACTTTGCAATATATGCACTGAACTGGAGACGACCAGTTGCAGTGTGTATATACCAAGTTCTAGATAGATTACTTATTTAAATGACAATAAGTAAAGAACAATGCAATAATACAAAATACTTGTAAGATAAATTGATGAGACAATATGTAGTTTTCAATGTGTAATTTATTTATTGATGTTAAATAAATTACAAGGTTGTTGCGGAATCAAGATAATACAAGAATGTAAATATCCTAACAACCTATGAAATACAATTGATCTACACTCGGAATTTCTCAAGACAATCGAAACACTTAAAGTTGTGAAATGTTCCTTTTAGCGATTGAGAGAATATTGCACAAGTTCACCAAGAATATTGCAGGTATGCAAAGTGTGAAGTGTTCAATGTTTTTCACTTGAATATTCTTGTTGTGCAATGACTTGTATTTATAGGCAAAGTTAACATTGGGATGTTAACTTTGGCCGTACAAATGTGGTTGAGAGCATTTAAGGAATAGCATTTAATTCCTTAAAATGCAGTGTAAAGTTGCAGGATAAAACAACTTTATTCAACCAGCTTTATGTACCTTTTAGTAATTAAATAATAAGATAAGTCTTATTATCCGGGTAAAAGGACATAAAGCACAAAAGTCAATTCCTCGTAATCAGTGTAAAGCTTTGTAAGAGCTTTCCATTGATGGTCTCCAGTTTGTAACTGACTAGAATGCCAACTAGGCTTCGCTGCCATTGCCATTCTCTATCTTCCATTTGTTGTCTTCGACTTCAACTGGAATGATTCTTCAACTGGTCAGTTCTCAACTGGAGGAAGTCTTCAGTTGCGTTGACTGTACGGTGCAACTGGACTTCAATATATTTCTCGACAAATCATCTAGGTCTCCAGTTTCACTGGACAGTTTCACTGGGTCTCCAGATGCAACTGGAGACTGGCCAGTTTACCAGGTGAACTGGTCCTAACAAATTCCCCACTATTTGTCTAGAAATATTGCCAAGTCTTTTTCTAGTTCTTGTATCTGTACAAGTGTGAACTGGAAGAACTTGTTCGATTTAAATCTATCTAAGTTTCCAAGGCATTTTTATAGATCAATAAATACCTTAGGTTTTTCTTTTAGGTTTGTTAGATTTTAATCTATTATCTACCTTGTGGTTACAAACTGGTAACTTCATTTATACAAGGAAATGAAATTTATACAAGTTACATAATGTAAATAAAATACAAGTAGATACTGAAAAGAGAACTTAATGAGATGGCCCTTCGCCAGTTCTTCTTCTCTTGGTCACTGAAGAAATAGGTTGTGAGTCTTCAAGGTCAATATTCAACTTTAGCTCCAGATTTTCTTTGTGTTGAATCTTGCCCCTTAGGAAGTTCACCCATGCTTTCTCAAACCTATTCTTTTGTGCCTTTGCATCCAACACATTCACCATTTCCACCCATTCACTGAACCCATACTGCATAGCACCAGGATTGTCAGTTTTAACCAGTGGCCCTCTGGTATAACTAACTTCAATGTGAAAGACTTTGGTGCCTGGCTTGATTGTTACATTAACACCATTGATAGTACCACTATGTCTTCTGGTTGACATGATCTGGGAGTAATAGCTTCTTGCTTCAGATTCATTTGTTATTTTTATACTCCCAGCACCAGCAGCCAGTACAGCGGACTTGATGTCTTCATTAGATACCTCGCAAGTTGGTTCAACAAATGTGCTAAGGTCAGCATCTCTTGTCAGTGGTCTTCTTGGTTGAGGAATCCTTCTTGGTGGATTCAATACCTTCTTCACAACCTTCTTAACATTTGCAATTCTTTTCAAAATCCCACTGGCCCTATTCTCCTTAGCCTTCTCCACTGATATGTTCAAGCTTCTGGCATCGAATTCAGCTTCATCATCAGGATAGTGTCTGTCCAGTTCTACATCAAGCATTTCTTTCAACTGGTCAACTATCCTGGGATCATGCTTAATTCTGGCATACTCCTCCTTAGTGATTCCTAAAAGATTGGCATCACTCATATCAAGCAGTTTGATCTGTGCAAGATGTGCTCTGGCTTCAACTTGGTTGGCTTGTTTCATCTTCTTTCTTTCTTTAATTTGATTACCAAGTTTGGCCAGTTGTTTGCTTACACTATCAGAAACTGGAGGAAGTACATCAGCATTGCCAGTTTCTAACATAGGAATATCAGTGGCCGGCTGGGCAGATACATCAACAGCTAAACCTTTTCCCTTATCCAACACATTCCCCCTCACATCTTGCTCACCAGCTTCAGTACTGGCAGCTACAACCATTTCCATACCAGCTTGTCTTCCAGATGAGTTCTTTCAGGTGCAACTGGTGGAAGGACTGCACTTCTTTCCCCCTTGGCAGCATCTAGACCTGCCCTAATTGCTTCCCATTCAGAAGGGTGAGATGGCAACCGGTCAAGAGGCTGCCATGTTTGCATGTCCTTGCACTCCTTGAAAATCCCACACATCATCCTGAAAGACCTCCACAAATGGTTGGTCTCCTTTGACTGGGTCAAAACATTTGCAGTAACCTGTTCTTGACCAGTTTTTAATTCATTTAAGATCTTGGAGTCTTCATCCAAACCAGAGACAACCTTTTCCTTCACTTCCTCATCCTTCTTCTTCAAACTTTCCACTTCAGTTGTCAGTTTATCCAAAGACTGAGCATGAAGGGATACCTGGGTGTTCAAATTTTCAATACTGCCTCTCAACTGGTTGATCTCACTGGTGAGTGGGGCCAGATCAACCTGAGGAGTGGCCAGCTTGGTGATCTCAGACATCATCCTTTCAATGAGTTGTTGTTCTCTTGCACCCAGCGTATCCTCTATCTTCTGACCAACTGAAGTCATCAACTGCTCTCTAAGTTCAGTCACATTTAGGCCAGGTTTTTCAATCAATTCCTTTACCTGCCTTTCAATCTCCCTCAAATCTACTTCAGATGTTCTTACAGTGTTGCCAAGCAGATTGGAGATTGACGTTGTGACCTTGGACTGAGTAAGATCAAAGGCTTCCTTCAAAGATGTTGCCAGAATATTGCAGCCAGTGACCAACTCATTTAGCTTATTGAACACCAAGTCTTCATTTGATGAAAACTTGTTTATCCCCAGATCAACCACTTTAATGTTTGTCAAGTGATCCTTGTGGTATCTGGAGAAAGACTTGGTATTTTTGTCAAGTGTCTTCTGAATCTCCTCCACCCTGGTAAGAAGGTTTTGGAGATCGGCTTGTAAAGAGACAACTTGACTGTCCAGTGACGAAGGAGAAGGTGTCACTGGACCAGCAGCAGTTACTACTGGAGCAACTGGAGGAGGCAAACTTAAATAAGTCTCCCCAGTTGTCATACCAGCAGTTGAAGAAATAATGGGAGTGGTGGATGAAGAAAGGACTGGAATATCAATGTGTTGTTCATGCTGAGAATGCTCAGGTGTGAACAACGGCGGCGGGGGGGTGGCATTTCTCGAACAAGTGAGAATTGCCCAGTTGGTGAAGGAGCCATACGTCTGTTTCCAGACATATAGTTATAAGTTGGGAATGGTATTTCAGTAGGCACATTTTGTTGGGAGGGTGAAAGTGAAATTGATGCATCTGGAAGTGAGAGATGAAGGGTTTTCATCTGGTACAGCAGAATCAAAAATCTCCAAGTCAGTTTCAGTACCTTCAGAATCCGAAGATTCTATAAGGATTTCCTCGTCATTAACATTCATGTCCAGATCCATGAATATAACTGAGGGCTGACTAGAAGGGTCAGTCTCCAGATGACCTTCCCCAGTTTCCTGGATGGGTACATCTGTTGGAGGATCAGATACCGAAGTATCTTCACCAGGGATAGATGTGATTAGAGTTGCTTCAGTTATGGTTGCTCTATCCTCAACCACAACATTAGACGAACTGGAGGGTCCCTCATTATTTTGAGGCCCGCCCAGTTGTCTTTCTGACTCACCTTCAATTGGTGCATCAGTTGAAGCGAATGCCAGTTGCATTCATTCTGGAATTTCGACCTCTCCAGCTTCAGATACCAGAGAGTCTAGATTCCTCAACATATCTGGCGCAGTGTACGGTGAATCTGTACTTAAGTATGCTTCTCTACCCAGAATATGTTTAAAACAGAGAGAGAGAAACCTTGAGAAGGGGATACAAACACCCCTTGTGCCCTTCAGCTTTTGTACTAGGCTTCTAAACAAGATATCTGCAAAGTCTACTCTCAATCCATTCCACAAGCAGTAAGCCATTTCTGCTTGTGAGGAGTTGATCTGGTCAAGACCACCAGAACTCCCACCCATACTCTCCACCAGGTGGATGAAAAAGTACCTCCATGAAGGTGTAAGACCCTTCATGGTCATTGCACCCTTCGTCTTCAACACTCCATTCTCCAAGCACTCCTTGTGTCCCATTTCAAGAAGGACTTGGCAAAAATTAACATTAGAGGGTAAGACGACTGGAGATTCACCCTCTCTCCAGTAATTGAGGCGTAAGGCATCCCTCAATACGTCAGCAGACAAGGTACACTGGATTGTTCCATCCTTTAATGTGAAACTGATGGAGGAACAATCGGAAGAAAGAGTGGCAGTGTACCAAAACTCACACAAGTAGTTGTGAAACAACTTGCGTGGGTTAAGAGAGAATGAGGGTCCTATTGGAGAATCCTTCAAAAAAATTGGATTCTACCAATAAGGGTATTGGACCCTTGAGATCCTTGTAAGCTTGCCATCGGATTATTAGGATTTAGTTTGATGACTGAAGCATTACTAGGAGCACCAGATGCCGGTTTGACATCTGGTGAAGGAGCATATGGAACAGTCAAGAGATTTACATCTCTTGAACGAGATGATCTAGGTGCCATAGGAAAATGAAATTGAAATTTAGGAATTAGGGTTCTTGATTTGTGAAGCAGAGAGAGAAATGAAGCAATTTTGATGATTGGGAAGTAAATGAAAGAATGTAGAAGGAAGTAAATGAGTTCGGAGTAAATAAGGGTATTTATAAGGGATTCAAGATCCCAATGAAATACCAAAAATTATATTTTATTTAACAAAATCCATTTTGTAGATATTTCAACAAAGTAAGTTTGAATTTTGAAGTAAAATCATAATTTGCCATGTCAACATTAAATGCTACCATGTCAGCATTAAATGCTACCATGTCAGCATTAAATGCTACCATGTCAGCATTAAATGCTACGATGGCTTATCTTACCCACGCGCCCACTCACTTTTTATTTTCCCAATACAAACAGTTGTCAAGTACTAAAATAGCTTTAAACACGTCAGATCACAATACCAAGTGGTTTAAAACACTTGAGTACCATCACGTGTCACAAATATTGACCAAGTATTTCTAACGTTATAAACACAAGACAAGACTGAACCTGGTCACTGGAGGATCAGTCCAGTGCCAGTTTCCAACTGAAGAGTTCTCCAGTTGCCATTTTCAAACAAAAACGAATTTTAGTCAGAAAATTAATTTGAGTCTTTCCCCCTAAAATGATGATCCAGAAATCCATTAGTGCCAAGATAGTATCACAAAGGCGTTCGATAGCCTGGCGAGCAAAGATTATCTGGACCTCCTCAACTGGAGAACTTCATCAGTGTCACTGACGCGTTCAATAACAAAGAAAGCTCCAGTTTTAAGGATTTAACATTCCCAGTTCGCTGATGAGATGTTTAAAGGTTTTCTCATCGAGAGATTTTGTAAAAACATCAGCTAACTGTTTGTCAGTGGGGATGAAATGTAATTCAATGTCTCCTTTCATAACATGATCATGAATAAAATGATACCTGATGTCAATATGCTTTGTTTTGGAGTGCATCACTGGGTTGTGAGATATAGCAATTGCACTGGTGTTGTCACAAAAGATTGGGGTCCTCGTATACTTTTGACCATAATCTAGTAACTGGTTCTTGATCCAGAGAATCTGGGCACAGCAACTGGCCGCAGAAATGTACTCTGCCTCAGCAGTGGACATAGAGACTGAAGTCTGTTTCTTGCTGGTCCAACTTACCAGTTTTCCTCCAAGGAAATGACAACCACCAGTTGTTGATTTTCTATCTATCTTACAACCTGCATGATCATAATCTGAATAACCCATTAGATCTAATCCTGAGCCTTTGGGGTACCAAAGACCAAGATTAGGACACCCTTTCAGGTATCTAAAGATACGCTTTACAGCGTGCAAGTGTGATTCTTTTGGGTTAGCCTGAAACCTGGCGCATAAACATGTTGCAAACATTATATCTGGTCGACTGGCAGTTAAATACATCAATGAACCAACCATACCACGATAGTCAGTTATGTTCACTGGTTTGCCAGTTGGGTCAGAGTCCAAATTTAATGGTGCTGCAATAGGTGTGTTTTTCGATGGGATTGAATCATATTTGTATTTTCTTAACAAATCTCTGACATATTTTCCTTGGTTTATGAAAATTCCATTTTCAGTTTGCTTAATCTGAAGACCTAAGAAAAATGTTAATTCACCCATTAAACTCATCTCATACTCAGATGACATGATTTTAGAAAACGTTTTACACATTGCATCATCAGTTGAACCAAATATAATGTCATCAACATAAATTTGTACCAATAAGATATTACCTCTTTCTTTCAAGATAAACAAGGTATTATCTATTGCACCTCTTTGAAAGCCATTTTTAAGAAGATGTTTAGTTAAAGTATCATACCGGGCTCTTGGGGCTTGTCTTAGACCATACAATGCTTTGTTCAGTCTATAAACCCAATGAGGATGCTTCTCATCGATGAAACCTGGAGTCTGCTTAACGTAAACTTCTTCTTCCAATGTTCCATTTAGGAACGCACTTTTGACATCCATCTGGAAGACCTTGAACTGCAGATGGGCTGCATAAGCCAGAAATATTCTGATGGCTTCAAGTCTTGCAACTGGAGCAAAAGTTTCATCAAATTCAACGCCCTCTGCTTGACAATAACCCTGGGCAACTAGTCTGGCCTTGTTTCTTACAACATGGCCATCTTCATCCATCTTGTTTCGGTACACCCATCTTGTACCAATAGGTTCTTTCTATAACCCTGGTGGACAAGGAACAACCTCCCAAACATTGTTCCTTTCAAACTGGACGAGCTCTTCTTGCATCGCTTCCACCCAGCTTGGGTCTGCCATAGCCTCGTCAATCTTCTTTGGTTCAATTAGTGATAAGAAGGTGACGTTTAAGCATTGCTCACTGGTGGCTCTTCTAGTCTGAACCCCACTATTTGGATCTCCCACAATCTGTTCAATTGGATGTGCCCGAGTCCATCTAGTGTATTGACTAGGCTGGTGTAAAACAATATCAGTGCAAGTCACCTGGCGATCTTCTTCAGTTGCAGTAGCTTCTGGAGGAGGATCGGTCCAAACTACTTCTACATCCTCATCAGAGTCAATGAGGTCACGATTTGCATCATGAAATTCTTCATTCAAAGGCATTTCTTGAAGAACTGGAGAAGTTGGAGTTCGAACTGGTGCTGATATTGGAGTGGCACGTACATCAGATCCAATCACCAATTCTTGTGGTAAGTTGAAATTGATGGAGGGATAGAATGATGTGTCACTGGTGGTGTTCTTCTTCTTAACTGGTTCCAATTTGTTGTAACTGGAAACATCTTTTGGTGAAACAACTGACGAATGAACTTGGTCAGTTTCACCAAAATTGATTGGAATGACTGGAGTAATATCAAGGCTTGGTCTCTTGTTGATTGCTTCAGTTGATTCATCGAATGTGACATGAATTGTCTCATGATCCTTTTGGAGTCTATAATTATAAACTCTAAAGGCCTTTCGAATATCTGAATAACCTAAAAATACCCCTTCATCAGCTTTTGCATCAAACTTTCCAAGCTGACTGGAATCGTTTAAGATATAAACTGGACAACCAAATACATGAAAGAATCCAATATTTGGTTTACGATTCCTGAGTACTTCATAGGCAGTCTTCTTATGTCTCTTGATGTAGACTGACCGGTTTTGGGTGTGACAAGCAGTTGCAACTGCCTCAGCCCAAAAACTGGTGGGAAGACCAGATTCAGATAGCATACTTCTGGCTGCTTCTATCAGTGTGCGATTCTTTATTTCCACAACTCCATTCTGCTCTGGAGAGTGTGCTGATGAGAAGTTTTGAGAGATGCCAGTGTCATTGCAAAATGTTTCAAGTACCTTATTTTGAAATTCAGTACCATTATCACTTCGCAACTGACAAACTTTTCGAGTATACTTGAGCTCAATTCTTTTGATGAGAGAGATGATTTCAGCAGGTGCATCACTTTTGGATCTGAGGAATACCACCCAGCAGTATCTGGTGAATTCATCAACCACAACTAGAGTGTACTTCTTTCCAGCTCTAGTTTGAACATTCACTGGACCAAAGAGATCCATATGTAGCATGTGAAGAGGTTCAGTGATGCTAAAATTTTGCCTAGTTTTGAAACTGGCTCTTTTCTGCTTGCCCATCTCACACCCTGGACATGGCTTTTCTTTATTGAAAGAAATTTGAGGTATCCCGTCAACCAGTTGTTTGCGAGACAACTTGTTAATATTTTAAAATTAAGATGGGATAATCTTTTATGCCATAGCCAGTTGGTGTCCTCATCAGCCTTGGTATAGAAACATTGCTCTTTTGGAGTTGGTTCCATATCCATGATGTACACATTGCCTTTTCTTGGTGCAACCATCACCACTTTCCAATCCTTGTTAATATTTTAAAATTAAGATGGGATAATCTTTTATGCCATAGCCAGTTGGTGTCCTCATCAGCCTTGGTATAGAAACATTGCTCTTTTGGAGTTGGTTCCATATCCATGATGTACACATTGCCTTTTCTTGGTGCAACCATCACCACTTTCCAATCCTTGTTAAATATGGTGCCTTGAGCAATATCGAACAAAACTCTGAAGCCATTCACAAATGCAACTCTTTTGAATTCGACTTGTCCATTATTGAGCACACCATATCCTTCAGTCTTTCCAGATTGATCATTACCAAACGTCACTGTCGGTCCATCTTGGACAGTGAACTCTTCAAGCAGGGGCTTACATCCGGTCATCGTCCGGCCAGCAGCGCTGTCCAGATACCAGATATTCTTCTTTCGATCGCCCTGCACACCCACAAAAATCATCAGTTATTTTTGTGAACCCATCTTTCTTGATGGGTTCACTGGACTTCTCTACAGAAGTCACAGTTGATTGTTGTGGTTTTGAACTGGAGGCTGCATCTGGAGCTTTTTCACCAGCTCCAGGTGCAGGAGTAAAAATGATTGGTACTTGATACTTACTCCCCTTATTTTTACCAGATTTAGTTCCAGATGGAACATTCTTTTGATTAGGTTTTGAAGGGAGTGGTTTAATATTTTGTTTGAAAACTGGAGGTGATGAACCTTCTTCCAGATTTTTAATCCGGGCAGTACAACTCTGAACCTGTCGAGACAAAAGTTGGAGTTGACTTTCCAGATTAACCAAAATATTATTTTCATCAGGCAGCTGAACCTTGGACCTTGGTTCAACTGGAGCTTTAGTCTGTCGGGTCTTGGGCACCTTAGACTTTTGAGGTAAAGGCTTGTTACCAGTGGCCTTTTTGACTGGAGCTTTAGCCTGTTTGGCTCCAGTTTTAACCTCAATGGGGGTGGTCTCAAAGGGTTCAGTTTCAACAGCTTCAGGTTGATCATAAGAAGTTTCAACCCTGAGAGCTGGAGGCAATGCATGAAGATCTGGTATGAGAGCTGCCATCTCTAGATCTCCAAATTTCCATGCATTCTTTTGGGCATCGATAGTTCTTGAAAATGCATCATAGTTTTTACCAGATGCTTTTACCCATGACTTGATAATCTTTTGTTCTTTTTCAAGATCAGAAAATAATTTTTGATTATCAAGTTCCAAAGCCTCAAATTTTAAAACTGACTCCTTGAGAGCCAACTGGACACTTTGTAAATCATTAAGTTGTGGCTTCACATTGTTCAGTTCAATTAAGATAGTGTCAAGATATCTTTCACTATCAGTTCTTACAGTTTCCACAAAAGCTAAATCACCACTTAATGATTCAGCCAGGTCCAGTTTCAGTTCTGGGTCAACTTGGTGGTCATAATCACATACCTTTTTCAAGATGATGTCCACCCATCTTCCAGTGATAACATCTTCTTTTGCCACGTGCTGCTGTTGATCTTCCAAGGCCATGAAACACATGTCCCTTTCCTCTTCTTCATCAACTGATGAGTCATCAGAGTACTCCCATTTTCCCTCAGTTTGTGCCATTAAGCACTGATCCTTTTCCTTTTCCATGGACAGGAGGGCAATCTGGGCCTTAAGCTTCTTGTATTTAGCTTTGTAGCTATCATCAGGCCGATTGAAATTTGGGACAGGGGGGCCAGTTTGGTTGTTCAACTGACTAGATCTGCATTCCTTCATAAAGTGACCTTTCTTACCACACTTATAGCAGGTAAGATTGGTTTTATCCATAGAGCTGGAGCTGGAAGCATTGTTTGGGCCATTAAATCTTTTAGATTTATGCTTAAACCTGTTAAAGGTTTTAGAAATCATGGCTACCAGATCATCATCGTCAGTTTCATCACAACCATCACTGATTTCAGTGGTCAGGCCAGAGTTCAAGAAACTGTTTAACATCTCCTTCATTGAGTGTGCCTGGACACTCTCTGCAGACATTAAAGCAGCACAAGGTCGCCCAGGTACACTAGCAACCTTGGAACTCTGGGCATGGTTCATGGCATCCTGCTCAGCCACCAGTCTTGCAGCATTATTATCTTCAGTGAATCTGAAGGCTCCATAGAGCGATGCAAGAGTATGGCTGTGCAAGGTTTTACCTTGTCTTAAGACAAGAACCATGTTTTCCCATTTGGAAGGAAGAATATCATAAAACTTCTCAAGAAGAATATCCTTATCCTTCTCTACACCCAAGCCTCTCAACTGATTAATGAGGCTAGAAAATCTGGTGTATGTACCAGTTAGACTTTCATTGGGCAAGGCAAGGAAGGATTCATACTTCTTGTTCAAGGCAACTTTCCTGGTGACAATAGTGTCATCACCTCCTTCAAACTGAATAACTAATTCATCCCACATTGACTTTGCACTGGGGAACAACACAAGTGTTGGAATTAGATCTTCAGGAACAGCCCCAAGGATCATGTTCTTGAGTCTGGTGTCCAGATCAACAAGTCTACGATCCTCATCAGACCAATGGTCTTCGGGCTTTTCTCTTGAACCTCTTCTTCCAGTTGGATCTAGAAGAGGACTTACCCCAAGAGACATGGGTATATATGGTCCATCCTTAAGGATTTTCAACATATACCTCTCTATCCCACCAAAATGCAAAAGCATTCTAGCCTTCCATGTACCAAAAGTCTCACTGTTTCCATCAAATTTTGGAACAGGAGAATTAGAATAATGTACATGGACGTGATTTGGGGTAGTAGGAGGAGGAAGGTTAGTATTAACATTTTGAAAAGGTTGTGCATTATTATTTAGAGGGTTTTCACCTTGACCAGAACCATCTCCACCTTCAGTAGTGTTCATCTTAGCAGATCTAGGCAAGTTTATTAGCCTTCTGCTCTGATACCACTTGTAAGCCCAACTCAATAGATGGTACTACTGAAGACACCTCTATGTCGATGGTGGAGTTACTTTGCAATATATGCACTGAACTGGAGACGACCAGTTGCAGTGTGTATATACCAAGTTCTAGATAGATTACTTATTTAAATGACAATAAGTAAAGAACAATGCAATAATACAAAATACTTGTAAGATAAATTGATGAGACAATATGTAATTTTCAATGTGTAATTTATTTATTGATGTTAAATAAATTACAAGGTTGTTGCGGAACCAAGATAATACAAGAATGTACATATCCTAACAACCTATGAAATACAATTGATCTACACTCGGAATTTCTCAAGACAATTGAAACACTTAAAGTTGTGAAATGTTCCTTTTAGCGATTGAGAGAATATTGCACAAGTTCACCAAGAATATTGCAGGTATGCAAAGTGTGAAGTGTTCAATGTTTTTCACTTGAATATTCTTGTTGTGCAATGACTTGTATTTATAGGCAAAGTTAACATTGGGATGTTAACTTTGGCTGTACAAATGTGGTTGAGAGCATTTAAGGAATAGCATTTAATTCCTTAAAATGCAGTGTAAAGTTGCAGGATAAAGCAACTTTATTCAACCAGCTTTATGTACCTTTTAGTAATTAAATAATAAGATAAGTCTTATTATCCGGGTAAAAGGACATAAAGCACAAAAGTCAATTCCTCGTAATCAGTGTAAAGCTTTATAAGAGCTTTCCACTGATGGTCTCCAGTTTGTAACTGACTAGAATGCCAACTGGGCTTCGCTGCCATTGCCATTCTCTATCTTCCATTTGTTGTCTTCGACTTCAACTGGAATGATTCTTCAACTGGTCAGTTCTCAACTGGAGGAAGTCTTCAGTTGCGTTGACTGTACGGTGCAACTGGACTTCAATATATTTCTCGACAAATCATCTAGGTCTCCAGTTTCACTGGACAATTTCACTGGGTCTCCAGATGCAACTGGAGACTGGCCAGTTTACCAGGTGAACTGGTCCTAACAGAAGCAGTCTTTGTTGCGGAAGATTGTGGACTTTGAAGTTCGGGTCTTGAACTGTGTTGTTCAAGAACCATTCCCGAGAGTTCATCAAATCTAACATTCATACTCTCTTCGATTCTCTTGGTTCTTCGGTTATATACTCGATAAGCAATGGATTCTCTTGAATAACCGATGAAATATGCCTCATCGCCTTTTGGTTCAAATTTGCCCAGATTATCTCGATCATTGAGAACATAACATACACATCCAAAAATGTGCAAGAAGTTCACATTGGGCTTTCGTTTGTTTATCACCTCATAAGGAGTTTTATCAAACCTCTTGTTAATGATTGATCTATTTTGAGTGAAACAAGCAGTAGCAACAGCTTCAGCCCATAGATTCGGAGGCAACTTAGAATAAGCAAGCATTGTTCTAGCTGCTTCAACAAGAGTTCGATTTCGACGTTCAACTATTCCATTCTGTTGAGTAATACCCATGGACTTGAAGAAAGAATCAATTGTTGAATTCTTGAATTCAGTGCCATTGTCTGAGCGAACAATTCTAACTGATGATTTAAGATTTACTTGGGTCTTCTTTATGAAATCAATAATTGCATTCGGAGTATCACTCTTTGCATGAAGAAAGAATCAATTGTTGAATTCTTGAATTCAGTGCCATTGTCTGAGCGAACAATTCTAACTGATGATTTAAGATTTACTTGGGTCTTCTTTATGAAATCAATAATTGCATTCGGAGTATCACTCTTTGCATGAAGAAAGAATACCCAAGTGTAACGAGAATAATCATCGACAATCACAAGAATGTATCGCTTGCCATGGATACTTTGAACTTTCATTGGGCCACACAAATCCATATGTATAAGGTGCAAAGGACCTTCAGTACTCAAATACTTCTTTGGTTTGTGTGAAGCTTTCTTCATCTTACCAATTGCACAAGCTGGACAAACATGTTCACTTTCATACTTGTAATCCGGAAGTCCTTTGACAAGTTGCTTATCCACGAGAGCATTGATTGTTTGAAAATTAAGATGAGAAAGACGGCGATGCCATTGTAACACCCCAACCACGGCGGAATGATGAGATGTACAGAAAGTCGAGTATTCAAATCAAAGGATAATAGATAACATTCACCATAGCTTTAGTTGATAAAAATAATTTTATAATGCACAAGCATGTGAACCAATTCCCAAGTACAATACGTCTACCATACTTGGATATTGAGTCCACGAAACAAACAACAAATACATGAGATGATATACTACAATGATCAAGGCGGATTCCATTGCCCGTCACAAGGTTTGATCTTTGACTCCAAAGTGCAATGCAAACAATCATGATGCATATAATTCCTCAAGACATAGGCTAATTCCTGAAAAGCATGAAGAAAAGAAAGTGTCAACTACGAAAACGTAGTTGGTGAGTGCATAGGTTTGCAGGTAACCTCGTTACATATCCATTTCAAAATAGTTGAGAAATCCATGGTAAATTATAAAGTTCTCATTTGTCACCTTTATCGTGAGAGAAAAAGTATGTCAATCGATTAATCATTCATCATACCAGAACCATTCGGTCATCAATATTTCAATATCGCCAATTTCCACAACTTTCAAGATTCCATATAAGATCCAATACCCAAACCGTATGTTCAAACCATAATATCCAACCATACATAATATCGATACCACTTGGTCAATGGTAAGACTACCATGACATAATTTGATGAGATTGTTCTTGAGCCACTACTAAGACCGGTTATGTCCCAATAATAATGATAATATGTCCCAAAGATATGATAATAGAAGCACATGCTGTCAATCACGTGCATAAAGATAACCAAGGGTCGTGCCATGGAGACGCCCATAAATATATAGTAGTTAGAGCACCGTGAGGCCAGACTGGCGATGAAGGTGGCCACCAAGGCAGACCAAACATCCCACCGTTACCTATAATAGTGGATGAGGGGACAAATCCTAGTTGCGCAACCCTCTAACTACAGGCCTCAAAGAGTTAATAGTAGTGTACAGGGGACCACCGTTTGACAGTACTCAAGCTCATCATATAACATATAACACGTTGAACATACAATATAATTCCATATCATTATCATTATTTCAAAGAATCATTTCATAAGAGAAAGTCATTTTAATTAATCATGCTTTTCACCCCGCAAGTAAAACATATAAAAGAGTTTGAAAGGGGGCTATGACTCACCTTGACATGCCGCATAATATATTCACTTATCCAAAATGGGTACTTCCCGTCTATCGCTTCCTTGATCATATATCCGTCATATTCCTCAATCACGTTTCAAGCCAAGACTATCCCTACGATAGGACTAATATACGTAAGTTCCTATCTTATGCCATCACTAAGAAATGCCACTTTCATTATGTTGTCATAAATTTTGGGATCCAAGTATATTGTTAATATTTGCATCTTTTTGGTTGTAGAGAGTGTTGGTGTAAAAGGGTCACTTTCATTATACATGTAGTTATAAGTTGTTAGAATTTCGGTAACTTGCCTTTGATTATCATGGTTCCCATTGTGTGCTTTGCTTAATTATAATATTTGACATTAGTAACTTCATAATATTAGTATTTATGAATACTTTCTGATTTATGACTATGTATTTAATTTAATATTATTTAATTAATTATTTATTCATTTTCTTGATTTATTAACCAAATAATTCTTTAAAAATACTTTTAAGTACCTCACTTGCCTTTATAAATTTGTGGCTAATTATATTTGGGTTATATTCTGATTATTATGCTTTTTAACTTAGAATATTGTGATATATATATTTATTTATGTAATTTTTCTATTAATTTAAAAATAGTTATTAATTAGTGATTTTCACTTACTTAATTATTTCTAAATTATATGACATTTGTTCTTTGACTTAAAATGATTTTATTCCAGTAGGTTTTAGTCACTTTCATCATTGGTTGTGATTATTTAACCAATTTCATGATTTATATACTTTATTTATTTATTTATTTATTTACCTTTTTAATTATCATTTAAATTTAATAATTAATAGAAATTCTTAGAAATCACCACACAACTTTTTGGCTAAAAATCCCAGGCCTTTTAGGCAACTTTTATCATGGGAAAAATCATATCAATTCAACCTCTCTTGTGTCTCGCTCATTTTGAGGATTCTAAGCTTATAAATCGTTTACCGAAATAGTGATTTAAGCCTCATTTTTCGAGCAATTCAAATGCGTCAAAATGGATTTTCATACTTATTTCATTATTTACAGAATGTTCATTATATTTTGGTGTCTTAAGTCATGATAGTGGTGGTGGTGTGATGTGTGCAAATTAAAGCTTTCGGTTAGTGCTTATATGAACCGAATTAGTGATTTGTAGGCTTGTCTTTGCCATTTAATAACCAAGTTAAGTTTTATAACTTTTATTTGACATATTCTCAGTAGGTTTATAATACTTTTTGTTACGAGATTGTTGGAGTTGGTTAGAGTTGCAATCTAGTGACTTTTAGCTTATTTTGTTGTGAAGAACTTTTACTTGAAATTTTCTGTTTTAACACTTATTTTCATAAAATGTTGAGTAGTCATTCTTGGTTGAGTTGAATTATTTGGACATTGGTGATTTTTATGCAGAGACATATATGTGTCCTATATTTATGTGAATTTTTTCTAAATTTTTAGACATTGTTTACTACCTCTAAAAATTACAAAACCAAAGTTGGTCAGAATGCTTGCTGCTATGCGACCCGAAATATTTTATAAAAGATTTCTATGATGAACATTTAAGAAAAATCTCCCAATTTTATTTTAGGTTAGGGACACTTTGAACTCAGTTCACACCAAGTTTAAACTTCTGAAACCTATTAGTTAAGAAATTAAAAATCGTCAAAGTTGACTCAACATTAAGGCAAAAATCCAGTTTTGACCACTTTTGGTAGAAAAATCATATCTTTGGTTTGGTTTAGTATTTTTGAGTGATTCCAGTTGGAGGTTAAACTTAACTCTTTTATCTACAACTTTTATTTTGAAAGTGTTTCTTGAAACGGCCCTCACATGTTCAGTTTATCCGTCCAAAGACAGGAGAATGATTCTGTCAGAAGGTATTTGGGTCCAAACAACTCACCAATGACCATTCTTGTTTTATTAACACTTGAGTTCATCATTTACAAGATTAATACTTTATTTTTATACCTCTTTTAACATATTTTTCACTTAATACAAGTTCATCCATCTCATAATCCAACAACAAGATTCAACTTTCTTAGATCTAACATCATTCATTCAAATCAACACTTTTCAATACCAATCTTTATAGATCTAACTTTCAACAACATAAAAACATCTTTTTAATGAAAAATCTCAGAAATATATTCTTCAAAATATACAAAAACATATAGATCTATGAAAAGGAAAATCACTTTAAAAGCTACTAATCTATAACAACACTTTTGGGTCTTAAACTTGTTGAATCCTTGAATCTTTCTCATAGATTTCGACATGCATATGCATGAGGAGAAAGATCCTATCAACTTGCCTTGTGATAAAATCTTTGAACATAAACAAGAACAATATAGGTCTAGTAAAGAGATGAAGATTTATACCCTTGAAGAACTTGGTTTTGAAGGTGAAAAATGGGCAGAATTTTCGGACCTATTTATGCTCCTAATAACCCTTAATCCAAGCTTGAAACAACCCTTAATCTTATCTTGAAACAACCCTTTTTAACCTTAACAACCCTTATTATCTTAACCCTTATTATTTACTTAATAACCCTTAATCCAATCTTGAAACAACCCTTAATCTTATCTTGAAACAACAAATGGGCAGAATTTTTGGACCTATTTATGCTCCTAATAACCCTTAATCCAAGCTTGAAACAACCCTTAATCTTATCTTGAAACAACCCTTGCTTAACCCTTATTATTAATATAGTTTAGATTGATTTTTGTTCTTGTTTTTCTTGATTATTTGAGCCAAAAATGGAGGAAGAAAAGGAAGGGGAAGTGCAGAATTTTTGAGAGAGAAATGTGAGAGACTTGTGTGTGTGTTGTGTTGGTGAAGGGTGTATGTGAAGGGGGGGGGGGCAAGTATAAGGTAGGGTTTCTCATTTTCCTTTTTTTTTTATTTATTTATTAAGTGTGTGTATATATGTATAGGTTAAGTGTATATATGTGTTGTAAGGTTAATTTGTATTAGTTTGTAGTGTAAGTAGATTTTTATTCTAGCATGTGTATACATATATATATGTCGTGTATGTAGGTATGTATGTATATATTTTTGTGTTTTTCATTTGTTACAAGGCTCATTGGTTGTAATCTTGTATTTATATTGGACTTGTACATATATACTTATTATTATTCAAGCATTCTCATGTACTTAAGGAGTTTTAATTATTTTTTTAAGGTGCTCATGGTATTTTCATGGCCAAATTTACTTTAATTAACTAAATGATTAAATTGTTGGACCTTTATAAGAATTTTGATTGTTATCTCAACTTGTGAGACTCACATTATTATTTATATAACTTAACTTCTCGAAATAAAGTTTTTGGTTTGTTGACCTTTCGTCAAGTTCGATTAGAACTAGTTTATAGCTTGAGATTGTGTTGAATGATTATAGTTATTGTTCATGGCATTTCTAAGGCAACTAGCTATCTTTGGAAATTCTACTGAACTAGATGGCAAGTATCACTATGCCTAAATATCTGGAAGGCAAAATCTCTTAAGAAACTTCTAGGAATAGATATCTAGATAAATAGAAGTAAATTGTCCTAGTCGGAAATTGAGGGTTGTTACATCATTACCCCCTTAACAGATACTTCGTCCTCGAAGTTCGCTCATTCATATGGTAGCAAAATGAATAGACTGACAGTAAGGGCGTCTACACGGAGACGTATAATGCGGGAAAGTCAAACAGGATTTTATCACGAATTCTTGGTTTCTTGCGAGCTTCTAAATCTAGGGTTGGGGGCATCCATTCCTCGGTTCCCTAAAATTCCTCTTGATTAGAAACTTCAAAAAAGAGAAAGGTTACGAATGTCGCTCACTTCTTGAGACGACTGGAGATTAATCGCATGTAATCGTTGCGGGCTGTCAATCTTGCCTAGATCAATACTAAATAATGGGATGATAATAAGAATGGCAATACGGAGGTGTAAAACGAACAAACGGCTCGTAACGTGAGTTACAATAGAGACGGTAAGAAACGTTGGAATATCGATTGTTTGTGACTACTCATTTCCATTGGTCACTTGGTGTACTTTCCTTTAACGTTTGCTTTCTCAATTTAAGAAACGTCTCAATGGCTTCTCGCCTATCTTTATCTTTCTTCAGTTTGAAGTTGGACACGCTTGCCGCTACTTGAATCTATTGACTTCGTTTGTGACTACTCATTTCCATTGGTCACTTGGTGTACTTTCCTTTAACGTTTGCTTTCTCAATTTAAGAAACGTCTCAATGGCTTCTCGCCTATCTTTATCTTTCTTCAGTTTGAAGTTGGACACGCTTGCCGCTACTTGAATCTATTGACTTCGTTTGTGACTAATCACTTGCTAAGGGATTACCCTTTTAACAAAAGTGATACTAACTGGGGTGCCAAGTTGCACTAAAATTTCAAAGGTACATCTTCGTAGTATCTCATTTTAGGGTTTTATAGTGTTGTCTTTGTTATTTTATAGCGTGCGAGGGAATCATAAATTGTATGACGATAGTTCCATCTTGTTCCTCACACTCACCTTTGTCCTTTAACTTCACTCTTATTTTCCCAAAGTCACCTCTTTCATCATTCGCTCCGTCATATCGTTACTAGTTCCTCTTGCTTTTGCCGATATCGGTTTTTCAAATCGTTTTAAGGTACCTTTAATTACTTCCTTTTACGCTAGAAGGAACATTATCTATGGCTCATCACCGACAAATCTCTTTTAACATCGCACATATAATCTATTCGGTTTCCTTGCTATACCTATGCATTCCTCATGATAGGATTTACACAATCCTTATGCTCTTATGTAACCATATCACCACCATCATTTCAAGGTAAACACTTCGATGTCCTTATTCGTATGAACTCCTCATTTAAATAATCCTTCGTAGGTCCTCCTGACCTCTACAAAACTGTCAATTACTTTGCTCTCCTGAGCCTCATATCCATTTCCAGCTTTCTAAGCTAAGCTTCTTTTCAAATACAATAACCTAATGTCCTTAGAAATTGTGATATAATATGATTTAGGGGAAACATCGGTTACTTTATCCTTTTATCAACCATTCGGTTTTCTCCATTTTCCTTTCGTTTTCTTATGGGTCACCATACTCCTTACCGTTTCGTCACTCTAATCCATCTCAAACTAGAGTAATCGTCGTCCTGAACAGCACACAAGCAGTCGCTAGTCCTTGCAGTTATCTCAAGGGTACTTATCAGATCATGGTGATACGGATCCTTTGATCCTAACTCTTCACAGATGCGAATTATCCTTATCACCCTTCCGTTCCAACATTCCATAACTAGCTCTTCACGGAGTTTGTAGTTTCTTGAGAAGTAGTTCAACGACCAACTTCCTTGATCGTTGTGGTAGTATGTGTTTTGGCTTCTAGCGTCGTATTCCTTACTTGCTTTCACTATTAACTTTAGCGATTCCATGTTGTTTTCTCCTTCACTCTTCTTGGGCGCACTGCTCCTTGGGTCGATGGTCCTTGACGATTAACCATGTGTTGCAAAATTGTTCTCACTCAGATTCATCTTGTTTTAGCTTACCTCCCTACGACTGTTGACCTTGAGGGGATGCTCTTCACGACTCCCCGTGCTTCTGAACTCGGGTGTTGATCGTATATCGCTTTCTCTTGGCTCAGTTGATATGTTCTACTAATAGCTTGTCTTTCGATAGAGGTTTTCCAATTGATATTCAGAGAATAACGTGTGGAGTGCCGTAAAGATGAGCGCTACCGGAACTACATCTGGTAAATGGCGTCAATGCCTTCACTTCATTTGTTTGAGTCAAAAGACATTTCTTCACTTCATATTCTACTCCAAATCATCTTCAATGATGCTAGTGAATAACCCTTCTTGAAAGATAAAGTATAATCTTGCACTTCATACTCCTTGTTCGAGTATCTACCTTTGCTGTGATTACCCCCTTAACATTTTTCCTCTAGAAAAATGTAAGGGATTTCCTACTTTTCACTTTATCTCACCATACTTGACGATCTTTATTTCGCCAAATTCCTGATTCCTTCATGTAGCAATTATCCGTTTGCTTTGGTGTTTTGAAAAAGAAAAGGATAGCTCAGAATCCTTTTTTTTTTGTTACTCTTCCATCTTGAGGGTTACTCGACACATTCTAATTATCTTATTGTCCTTGGTTTTCTTCTTCTAATTACTTTCGTCTTCCAACATTGCTAGTGATCTCCCCCAAGTTCTAGGGAAGTCTTATATTTATCCAAAGGTGACCTTCATGTCACACGACCTTCCTTTCGTCGGCCGCTCAATTTTTCCTTCGGTCGATCAACATAGATAGGGAAGACCTTCAATTCTTTCTCCAAGTTAAAGCTTAGTATACTCTTCGCTTGTGCTTTCATGTACTTTGACTTATACACCACAAATCTTCTCCGCCCTACTTTATGTACGTGATTCAATAACATCTTCTATGCTATGTAGTTATCCCAAGTATTTCACTTATGGACGGCCGATGTCTCACGTCTTTCGTATCCCTTGATGTCGCAGCAAGGGCAGGGTTCTAGTTACTCGATTTCGCCATTGCAGAGTGTTGCGTAAGTGAGTTGTATGTTGTTAGGTTACTAACCTTGAGGAGAAGCGGCGATGATCATTACTTTGAATAATCAAGAATATAAAGGATATAGAATTTGGTTTCGAATGAATGGAATAGGAAATAGGAAAACAAAAGATTCATTAAGGCTCGAATCAGACTCCTTGCGCGAGTTAAAGAAATCACTTTTATGTCTTTCGTTGCCCAATGGACTCCAACTTTTGATGACGTCAATATATGTCGCGCCGGCTTAGAATATAGATAGTTGTTTGCGTACCCGCGTTAGAATAGAAATATCGCACCAAATTTCAGGGTTACCATTCTCAGGACGTGTCGTCTAGAATATATGTGGGAATGCGTCCTACCAGTGTCGTTGTATCGTCATATGGCTTTAATACCGCTCGTCTTTCATAAGTCTCCCACTTCATTCGGCGTTTCCATATGTTTCGCACCATCTCAAATCGAATACAAAGGTTATGCGTAGTATCTGAGGGGATAGAGTCGCGTCATATCTTGGGGCTACAATTCTTAGAGTATATCGTCCAACGTTCGTGGGAAGATGTTCCACCAATGATATCGCGTTTTCATATGTCCATATTGAGTAGCGGTGTCATAAGAAATAGAATGTGGGATAATTTCCAAAAGAGCACAAGTGAACGAATGACGGAGGGGTATTTAATGACAACTTCCATACTTAGGAAATTATCTAGTTTCATCATGAATTTCTCAGGGACAATCATTTGTTCTCAAGCGGTCAAATCTCAACGCGCAATATCTATATCAGTAGTAAGGACTAGCCACATTATCATCATGTCTAGCAGGTACTAGTTCTCAACAGTCAAATCTTAGAGCATAATAACTATCTCAATAATAAGGCACAACTATATAATCATTAAATCCACACACTAGTCTTCAATTAGCTCAACCTCAGGGTGCAATAGTTATCTTAATTGTAAGTCCCAACTCGTTAGATGGTACTACTGAAGACACCTCTATGTCGATGGTGGAGTTACTTTGCAATATATGCACTGAACTGGAGACGACCAGTTGCAAGTTCTAGATAGATTACTTATACAAAAGACAATAAGTAAAGAACAATGCAATAATACAAATAACTTGTAAACAATCTTGATGAGACAATATGTATTTTTCAATGTGTAATTTATTTATTGATATTAAACAAATTACAAGGTTGATGCGGAACCAAGATAATACACGAATGTAAATATCCTAACAACCTATGAAATACAATTGATCTATACTCGGAATTTCTCTTCAACAATCGAAACACTTAAAGTAGTGAAATGTTCCTTTTAGCGATTGAGAGAATATTTCACAAGTTCACCAAGAATATTGCAGGTTTGCAAAGTGTGAAGTATTTAACTTGTGAGTTCGAATACTTGAACATTCTTGGTTGTGCAATGACTTGTATTTATAGGCAAAGTTAACATTGGGATGTTAACTTTGGCCGTACAAATGTGGTTGGAAGCATTTAAGGAATAGCATTTAATTCCTTAAAGGCAGTGTAAAGTCGTAGGATAAAGTGACTTTACATAACCACCTTTATGTACCTTTTATTACTTAAATAATAAGACAAGGCTTATTATCCGGGTAAAGGTACATAAAGTATACAAGTCAATTCCTCGTAATCAGTGTAAAGCTTTGTAAGGGCTTTCCACTGATGGTCTCCAGTTTGTAACTGACTAGAATGTTAACTGGGCTTCGCTGCCATTGCCATTCTCTATCATCCATTTGTTGTCTTCGACTTCAACTGGAATGCTTCTTCAACTTGGTCAGTTCTCAACTGGAGGAAGTCTTCAGTTGCGTTAACTGTACGGTGCAACTGGACTTCAATATATTTCTCGACAAATCTTCTTGGTCACCAGTTTACTGGTCACCAGATGCAACTGGTGACTGGTCAGTGTGAACTGGTGACTGGCCAGTTCCAGGTGAACTGGTCCTAACAAATTCCCCCTATTTGTCTAGAAATATAGTCTAAGTCTTTTCTAGTTCTTGTATCTGTACAAGTGTGAACTATAGAGACTTGTTTGATTTAAATCTATCTAAGTTATCTAAGGCATTTTTTATAGATCAATAAATGCCTTAGGTTTTTCTTTTATGTTTGTTAGATTTTAATCTATTATCTACCTTGTGGTTACAAACTGGTAACTTCATTTATACAAGGGAATGAAATTTATACAAGTTACAGAATGTAAATACAAATTACAAGTAGATAACTGAAGAAAGAACTTAAACAGATGGCCCTTCGCCAGTTCTTCTTCTTTTGGCAACTGAAGAAATAGGTTGAGTGTCTTCAGGGTCAATATTCAGCTTCAATTCCAGATTTTCCTTATGTTGAATCTTGCCCCTTAAGAAGTTTGCCCATGCCTTCTCAAACCTATTCTTTTGTGCCTTAGCATCCAGCACATTCACCATCTCGACCCATTCGCTGAACCCATATTGCATCGCACCAGGGTTATCAGTTCTAACCAGTGGCCCACCAGCATACTTAAGTTCGATTTGAAAAACCTTGGTTCCTGGCTTGATTGTAACATTGACACTATCAATAGGACCACTATGTCTTCTGGTTGACATGATCTGGGAGTAATAACTTCGAGCTTCAGATTCATTAGTGATTTTTATACTCCCAGCACCAGCAGCCAGTACAGCAGCCTTAATGTCTTCATTTGTAATCTCGCCAGTTGGTTCAACGAATGTGCTTAGGTCAGCATCTCTTGCAACTCTTGTCAGTGGTCTTCTTGGTTGTGGAATCCTTCTCCTTGGTGGATTCAATACATCCTTCACAACCTTCTTTACATTTGCAATACGCTTAAGAATACCACTGGCCCTTAACTCCTTAGCCCTCTCCAATGAAATGTTCAAGCTTCTGGCATCAAATTCAGCCTCATCCTCATGATAGTGTCTTTCCAGTTCAACATCTAGCATTTCATTCAACTGGTCAACTATCCTAGGATCATTCTTGATCCTGACATACTCCTCCTTAGTGATACCCAAAAGATTGGCATCACTCATATCTAGCAATTTCAATTGTGTGAGATGTGCCCTGGCTTCAGCTTGGTTCCTTTGTTTCATTTTCTTTCTTTCTTTAATGTCATCACCAAGTCTGGCCAGTCTTCTACTATCACTATCTGAAACTGGAGGCAGTACATCAGCATTACCAGTTTCAAGCATTGGCATTTCAGTGGCCGGCTGGGCTTCATCAGATACTTTACCCTTTCCTTTATCCAACACATTCCCCCTATCTCCATCTCCGCCAGATTCACTAACCCTTTGCTCACCAGCTTCAGTACTGGTAGCCACAACAATTTCTCTTCCAGTTGGAGTCCTTCCAGGTGCAACTGGTGCAGGAACTTGACTTCTTTCCCCCTTGGCAGCATCTAGACCTGCCCGAATATGTTCCCATTCAGAGGGGTGAGATGGCAACCGGTCAAGAGGCTGCCATGATTGCAAGTTCTTGCACTCTTTGAAGATGCCACACATCATCCTGAAGGACCTCCATAAGTGGTTCGTCTCCTTTGACTGGGTCAAGACATTTGCAACAACTTGGTCTTGACCAGTTTTTAGTTCATTAAGTATCTTGGAATCTTCATCCAATTCCGGAGACAACCTTATCCTTAACCTCATTATCCATCCTCTTCATATTCTCTACTTCAGTGGTCAGTTTATTCAATGATTCAGTATGTAGAGATACTTGGGTGCTCAAACCTTCAATGCTGCCCTCAACTGGTTGATCTCACTGGTAAGTGGGGCCAGATCAACCTGAGGAGTGGCCAGCTTGGTGATCTCAGATATCACCCTTTCAACCAAACGCTCTTCTCTAGCACCCAACGTATCCTCTATCTTCTGACCAACTGAAGATGCCAACTGCTCTCCAAGGCCAGTTACATCTAGGCCAGGTCTTTCAAGCAATTCCTTTACCTGCCTTTCAATCTCTCTCAAGTCAACCTCTGAAGTTCTGACAGTATTTCCTAGCAGGTTGGAGATTGAACTGGTGACCTTGGAGTGAGTTAGGTCAAAGGCTTCCTTTAGAGTACCAGCCAGATGATTGCAGCCAGTGACCAACTCATTCAACTTGTTGAACACCAAGCCTTCATTTGATGAAAACTTGTTTATCCCCAGATCAACCACCTTGATGTTTGTCAAAGAGTCCTTGTGGTATCTGGAGAAAGACTTGGTGTTTTTATCAAGTGTCTTCTGAATCTCCTCCACCCTGGTTAGAAGGTTTTGGAGATCGGATTGTATCGAGACAACTTGACTGTCCAGTGACAAAGGAGAAGGTGTCACTGGACCACGAGCAGTTACCACTGGAGCAACTGGAGGAGGCAAACTGATGGAAGTCTCCCCAGTTGTCAAACCAGCAGTTGAATATATATGAGGAGTGGTGGAAGAAGAAAGGACTGGAAAAACAATGTGTTGTTCATGCTGAGAATGCTCAGGTGTGAACAACGGCGACGGTGGTGGGGGCATTTCTCGAGCAAGTAAGAATTGCCCAGTTGGTGAAGGAGCGGAATTTGTTGGTAAGGATGTATCAGTAGGCGTATTTACTTGAGGGGGTGAAAGTGAAATTGATGCGTCTGGAGGTAAGACTGGAGATGAAGGGTCTTGTGCTTGTACAGAAGCATCAAGAATCTCCTGGTCTGTTTCAGTACCTTCAGAATCCGAAGATTCTATAAGGATTTCCTCGTCGTTAACACCCATGTCCAAATCCATGAATGTGACAGAGGGCTGACCAGTTACCTGGTCAGGCTCCAGATGACCTTCCCCAGTTTCCTGGATGGGTGCATCTGTTGGAGGATCAGATACCGAAGTATCTTCACCAGGGATAGATGTGATGGGGGTTGCTTCAGTTATGGTTGCTCTATCCTCAACCACAACATTAGACACACTGGAGGGTCCCTCATTATTTTGAGGCCCGCCCAGTTGCCTTTCTGACTCACCTACAAGAGGTGCATCAGTTGAAGCGAATGCCAGTAGCATTCGTTCAGGAATTTCAACCTCACCAGCTTCAGATACTAGTGAGTCTAGATTCCTAAGCATATCTGGAGCAGTGTACGGAGAATCTGTACCATTATATGCTTCCCTGCCCAGAATTTGCTTAAAACAGAGTGAGAGGAACCTTGAAAAGGGAATACAAACACCCCTTGTGCCCTTCAGCTTTTGCACCAGGCTTCTATACAGAATATCTGCAAAGTCCACTCTTAATCCGTTCCACAAGCAATAAGCCATCTCTGCTTGTGAGGAGTTGATCTGGTCAAGTCCACCAGAACTCCCACCCATGCTCTCCACCAGGTGGATGAAAAAGTACCTCCATGAAGGTGTAAGGCCCTTCATGGTCATCGCACCTTTTGTCTTCAACACCCCATTCTCCAAACACTCCCTGTGTCCCATTTCCAGGAGTACTTGGCGAAAGTTTATATTTGGGGGCAAGACGACTGGAGATTCACCCTCTCTCCAGTAATTGAGGCGTAAGGCGTCCCTCAATGTATCAGCTGACAAGGTACACTGGATTGTTCCATACTTTAAAGTGAAACTGATGGAGGAACAATCGGAAGAAAGAACGGCAGTGTACCAAAACTCACATAAGTAGTTGTGAAACAACTTACGTGGGTTTAGAGAGAATGAGGGTCCTATTGGAGAATTCTTTAAAAACTTTTGAATTCTACCAATAAGGGTAGCGGACCCTTGAGATCCTCGTAGGCTGGCCATAGGATTATTTGGATTAAGTTTTATGGCAGCACTACTCGGAGCACCAGGTGCCTGTGTGACATCTGGTGAGGGATTATATGGAACAGTCAAGAGATTTACATCTCTTGAACGAGATGATCTAGGAGCCATAGAATGAAAATGAAATTTAGGATTTAGGGTTTTTGATTTGTGAAGCAAAGAGAAGAATGAAGCAATGTTGATGATTGGAAGTAAATGAAGGAATGTAAGAGAAAGAAAAGTAAATGAGTTTCGGAGTAAATAAGGGTATTTATAAGGGGATTCAAGATCCCAATGTAAAACCAAAATTATATTTTATGTGAGTCCCTTTAATTACGAGATGGTTAACCAATGAAAGTGTAAAATACAACAAGTCTAATAATCACTAGATTTGGACTAGTATTACTTGTAAATAAAGATGCAAGATATATAAACAAAGTAATACAAGACTTAAATCAATAAACAAATAAAGTGGACCATTATGTATGTGTATCATGTATTTCATTTATTGATTTGTAATTCAA
>CM067171.1:42271748-42328626 GCA_034093135.1 Erigeron breviscapus | reverse complement strand
CTTTCGGTGGGATAATTGTAACATCCCAATCCTTTTATTAACGGTTGACTAGAGTCGTTAAGTCAACATAATGTGCCGTTAAGTCTTTGATAGATTTTATGCTTATATGTAGTTAATGTGTTATGCGTGTGGGACTTGAATGTCTTATTGATTGACATAGTAATGTGGTTAAGATGTAGTTAAATGCCTTTTTGAGTTGTTCAAAGTGTTTAATGAGTTGTATATAGTCCATAGAGGTGTTTTGGGCAAGAAATATGACTTTATGAAGCTTAGGGACCAATTTTGACATGGTGTGAAAGTCAAAAATGGGTTTAGGGTCTTGGAGGGAGCCATTAGTTCATCATTTGCAGAAATATAACTTTTCTCTCAAGCCCTAGCCACCCCTTTGATCCCCTCAAAATTCTAAGCCGAAAATCCTTCAAACGTGTGATTTAGGAGTGATTGATCGAGTATTTTGCATCCCCATTGTGATCTTCAGGTAATAGAGGTATATTGATTTTGATTTTATGTCTTTTTGATCATATGAGTCATTAGAAATCAGATCTAGACCATTGGAGGGTCAATTGATGTCGAAATAACGTTTGTTTTAATAATGCAAATCATGAGTGGTTTAATAAAGGAGTTATTTGCATTATAATGGTTTGAAATGAAGGATTTTGATGTATGAAAGTCATGTATTTGATTTGGAGTCTTTTGGATCTGGTTTGGGGTGTAATCGATCGAACTTGTGCAGAATCGGGGCTAGTTGCGGCGCAACTGGTTTCCAGAAAGATAAGTTGCGGCGCAACATGTAGGTTGCGGCGCAACATGGCATTTCTTCAATCTCGTATTCCTGCTCACTCTGGAACGTCGTATAACATTGTGCTAAAAAACAATTTTGTTTTAAAAGAGAAAGCCCAACAATATGGGGCATGGGCACATTAAGACTCATGTCAATGACTCGCAGCTTTCGTCGCTTGGTTGACATCGTTCCTTGTCTTCGGGGCTCATCAATATGGGGTTGAGTCAACCATTAGCTAATTAAAAAAAATTAATGTGTTTAATTGGAAAAGTAAAACATGAAAAAAAAGAGTATATTAATGAATGAAGAAAAGAGATATTGTTGGCATGAGTGTATTGATTTAGAAGTGTTGATATGATGTTGATATGATAAACGGTATGATAAAGGAAAGAAGATGTCATTGTTAGGAGAGATTTAAGATCATTAACAACCCATCACCCCACAACCTACAAATAGTACTGTCACGTCATTACCACTCCACTCTTTTAGCCGCCAACTCATCACCTTCAAATTTGACCACATCTTTATTTAATTAAATTATAATACCTAAACATAAAATATTTAGACGGTGATGGCCACCACCAAAGTGATGATGATCATAGACACCACCTACATGTTACAACCCATCACCAACCCCCGTTCAATTTTCCCCTAAGTGGATCCCGACCGATTAGGGTGGTCTAAGAAAAATTATACGAGTAGCTAACAGTGACATTTTATTATTTTTTTTCTGTAAAAGAACATGTACGTATCAGAAAATTTTATAGTTAGTCCATCATAAAACAAAAACTTATAACTCATACACTGAATAGACCAAGTCTTTTGTATTTGAAACTATACTCGTAGGATATTATTATTACTGTCAGTTAAAGTTTTTAATTCTGAACAAGTACTTACATATATCATATATGGTCACATTTCTTTTAAGATTGTATTTTTTTCTATGTAATAAGAAACCATGGATTTATATGTCGATGTTTTGTCTAACACAATGAAACAGTTTCTTATTATTTGAAGAGCGAGTAAATAAATTTTCTTTGTAATATAGTCAAAAGCAAACAGTTACAAACAATGCACCAAGACACTAGCAACAAAATTACCGACTGAAAGAAGAATCAATCTTAAAGTACTACACGCTCAAATATTCAGGCATAATAATGCGAGTACCAGTGGCTAAGAAAAATATATTTGAAACCATTTTGTACCAGTGAATGATGTATTTTAATTTACTTCGGAAACATCGTAACGATTTTATATTTAATTTCGTATCTCGTGGGAGGAAATGTGTATATCCTTATATCGATTCAACTTAATAGAGTCTCTTATTTTACTACTTTCTTTTTAATTAAGAAGCAGTAAAAGTTAATGTTCACATATATATCTAACATGTTTTTTTCTTTCTTGGAACGGCACATATACACATATAACATGTAACAACTCATTCTAGCTATATATATGTTGATATCTTAATTACTTGAACATCTTATAAGAATATATGGTTTTAAATTGTTATCTGGATTTATTATGTTAGCTTTTAACTTTATAGACGAAAGCCCGCGTGATGCAGCAGGAACGGTGATAGCGGTGTGGTATTGGCGGCGACGGGGGTGGCGGCGGTGTGATTATTATTATAAATGTAATTGATATAAAAGCGGTAATGTAGTTTTTTCAAGAGTTGAAGGATTGATTTAGTAAATTATTTAATTAAGGGTATTTTAGGTATATAGGTTAAGATATAAATAAGAAATAACTTAATTAAAAGCGCCAATTTAACTTTTTAATTTATTAAACCCATATATACTCCATATATTTTGACAAACGTACTGCCCACCAATACTTGGCCTATATAACAACAAAAATTATCTTCCATAATTTAAGAAACTTAAGACCACCCATGTCATCCCATACAAATAAGGCCTTGGATGATCTCAAGCCACCTCTCCTCGTCCCTCCGGTGGAAAATAACCATCTCGCCGAAGACGATGAACATCTACCACTAGAGCGGCTTTCCGTTGACGAAATGCTAACCAAATATTGTGGTGAGTTTGGATTTTGGCAATTCAAGCATTTTGTGCTCACATCTATTGGCTGGGCTCTTAATGCCTTCCACACAATGGTTATGATTTTTGCCGACCAGGAACCAGCTGCTTGGACATGTGATCAAGCAGCTGGTTCTGAATGCGTATGGGACGCTGACAAGAGTGTTTGTGGGCTTGAGCCGGGTTCGTGGCAGTGGGTTGGTGGTAAAGGACAGTCAACCGTTGCGGAGTGGGGACTGGTGTGTGCCCAAAAATATAAGGTTGGGTTGGTTCAGTCTTTGTTCTTTTGCGGATGCATGATTGGTAATTCTAACAAACTTAAATAAGTATATCGTGTGTATCTAACTTGTATCTCTAGATGTAACCAATTGGATATGATTTTGCAGGTGCAGGGATATTTGGTCACTTATCTGATTCAAAATTGGGTAGAAAAGGATCATTGATGACTGTATGCATTCTGAACTCTATATTTGGCCTATTAACATCCATCTCCCCTAACTACTGGACCTATGCCTTCCTCCGTCTACTCACCGGCCTTAGTACAAGTGGTGCGGGCCTATGCGCCTTTGTTCTTGCCACTGAACCCGTAGGCCCAAACAAACGTGGCATCGCCGGCATGTCTACGTTCTATTTTTTCTCCACTGGTATAGCCCTTCTATCTGGCATAGCTTATATATTCCAATCATGGCGGTCTCTTTATATCGCTTCTTCCATACCCTCCATATTTTTTCTAGTTTTCATCCTCCCTTTTCTCTCTGAGTCCCCTCGTTGGTACCTTGTTCGAGGTAAACCTGATCAAGCCATGAAGATCATGCATAGTATTGCCAAATCAAATGGAAAATATATCCCTGAAAATGTCCATATTGCCCTAGATGAAGAAACCAAGACTAATGATTACAAGGGTAGTATTGAAATTGGAATAAACAATGAGATATTAACAGGGTCGATGCTAGATGTAATCAAATCACCATTAACAAGAAAACGAATGTTTCTTGTGGCGGGAATCAACTTTTTAAGCTCAGTTGCATACTATGGATTGAGCTTAAACGTTGTGAACCTTAAAACAAGCCTTTATCTCAATGTGTTACTCAATGCCATTGCAGAGATGCCTGCATATCTTTTGACTGCAATCTTGATAGATAGATTTGGGAGGAAACCGCTTGGCGTTGGAACACAATGGTTTAGTGGGATCTTTTGCATTGTAGGCAGCTTGTTGGGAAGCCAAGGGATTTGGAAGACGGTAAGGATGGTATGTGGAGTTTTGGGGATATTTGGTATGGCCGGGACTTACAATTTGCTATTTATATACGCGATGGAGTTGTTTCCAACGGTTGTTAGAAATGCTGCACTTGGATGTGCTACACAAATGGCACAATTAGGGGCAATTCTAGCGCCTTTCGTGGTGGTTATGGGTGGTGGTTTTCCTTTTCTGGTGTTTGGGGCATGCGCTATGGCAGGCGGGATTCTTATATTATACCTGCCCGAAACATTAAACAAGCCATTATACGACACCATGAATGGAATGGAGGATGGAGAGAATGAGTTTCCAGTAGTGCTTGCATGAAAAGGCAGTGGAATCAAGAACCACATTGTAGCTAGAGATGATTAACAAAGTTGTAAAATCATCTTAATAAAAAAAATTGTGGTCTTTTTATTTAGTGTTTCAATAGCTTAAACAAAGATAATAGTATCTTTTCAAAATCTTCAAACAAGGCAAATGCAAAGAAATCACTGGCGAAGAATAAAAACGCTAACAATTTAACTATTTTTTTTCCTTCCGACTTTTAAATGTAAAACTTTTAAATTTGATCGCATTTTATGGTAATGCTATATTGAAAGAACCCAAACTCAATTTAAGAAAATAAGAGATTTTTTTTTTTTTTGTTTTTTTTTTTTTTTTTCATAAAATCTTTATTTTTTACTTTCGATCACTTATTATGAGGTTTTTAACTTTTGCAATCGAAATCTTGGTTTTTTCAACTTTGGCAGCCCACTATTTTAACTTTCTACCCATTATAGTAAACTTTAAGTGTCCAAACTTTTGGGTAATGCTATACCACTTGAAAGAACCCAAACTCAATTTAAGAAAATAAGAGATTTTTTTTTTTTTTTTTGTTTTTTTTTTTTTTTTTTGTTTTTTTTTTTTTGTTTTTTATTTTTTTTTTTGTTTTTGTATTTTGTTATATATTTTTTTCCGTTTTTTTAACTTTTGTAATCATATTGAAAGAACCCAAACTCAATTTAAGAAAATAAGAGATTTTTTTTTTTTTTTTTTTTTTTTTTTTTTTTTTTTTTTTTTTTTTTTTTTTTTTTTTTTTTTTTTTCTTTTTTTTTTTTTTTTTTTTTTTTTTTTTTTTTTTTTTTTTTTTTTTTTTTTTTTTTTTTTTTTTTTTTTTTTTTTTTTTTTTTTTTTTTTTTTTTTTTTTTTTTTTTTTTTTTTTTTTTTTTTTTTTTTTTTTTTTTTTTTTTTTTTTTTTTTTTTTTTTTTTTTTTTTTTTTTTTTTTTTTTTTTTTTTTTTTTTTTTTTTTTTTTTTTTTTTTTTTTTTTTTTTTTTTTTTTTTTTTTTTTTTTTTTTTTTTTTTATAACACTCCCACTGCGCCGCAGTGGGATATCTCGGATCTCAGCCTGCAGTTTTCCTGCAGGTCTAAAACTTTTAAAAATCATATCCCAAACTTCGATCTTGCACAATCTTCTACCAAACTTCAAAATGAGTTAAAGACACATGATTTAAAATTTCGAAAGCTTTCATTTTGATCAAGTGTAACATTTACAACGAAACGGGTCATTTTACCCAAGTTGACACATTACAAAAGACGGCATTCAAAATTGGAAATTTCGGCATGACCCATTCGTAAAATCATCATCCAAACCTGTTACGGATTATGAATTTCTCCAAAACACATTTAAACAAAATCAATACATTACAACTACTAAACGACCCATTTAAAATACCCAAAAACTCGATAATAATTTTCCAAAAAAGACAAAACAAGAGTACAAAGAGCCGATAGTTCAAAGGGGTCACTATGGGTCCTATTACCAATACCATTATCCGCATTCAGCTAAAGCAACCCATATCCATTAAGCATCTTTAACTTCAATCTTTACATTACTTAACTTTCTACCCATTATAGTAAACTTTAAGTGTCCAAACTTTTGGGTAATGCTATATTGAAAGAACCCAAACTCAATTTAAGAAAATAAGAGATTTTTTTTTTTTTTTTTTTTTTATAAGCCCCCACTGCGCCGCAGTGGAGGTGTACACCTCCCACTGCGCCGCAGTGGGAAGTTACTGAAACAGACGACCAAACTCCCCCACTGCGCCGCAGTGGAGGTGACACCTCCCACTGCGCCGCAGTGGGGTGGAAACACTCCCACTGCGCCGCAGTGGGATATCTCGGATCTCAGCCTGCAGTTTTCCTGCAGGTCTAAAACTTTTAAAAATCATATCCCAAACTTCGATCTTGCACAATCTTCTACCAAACTTCAAAATGAGTTAAAGACACATGATTTAAAATTTCGAAAGCTTTCATTTTGATCAAGTGTAACATTTACAACGAAACGGGTCATTTTACCCAAGTTGACACATTACAAAAGACGGCATTCAAAATTGGAAATTTCGGCATGACCCATTCGTAAAATCATCATCCAAACCTGTTACGGATTATGAATTTCTCCAAAACACATTTAAACAAAATCAATACATTACAACTACTAAACGACCCATTTAAAATACCCAAAAACTCGATAATAATTTTCCAAAAAAGACAAAACAAGAGTACAAAGAGCCGATAGTTCAAAGGGGTCACTATGGGTCCTATTACCAATACCATTATCCGCATTCAGCTAAAGCAACCCATATCCATTAAGCATCTTTAACTTCAATCTTTACATTACTTAACTTTCTTCCGCATCCGGGACAACCTATAAAAAGGTAAACAACTAAAAGAATAAGCCAAAGCTTAGTGAATAATCTTGCATACGTTTATACATACGAAGGAGGGCAATGCACAAGGACTGTTGCATATAGACTATGACACCGTCGTGTCATATCTATAATACTCACCTTGCACGCTAAACAAACATATATGGATCCATATAAGCTAACCAATGAGACTATCGGGGTTCTTAGGCCCCGGAGGTTCTTAGGCCTCAACAATACTATGCCCCACATGGGCTCAACGCCAAATCAATTACCATGCTCGGAATATCCACGTCTCATGGTAATTGACCCAACGTATACATAAAGGTATGCAAGAGTACTCACCTCCTTCGCGACAACCAAAATCATGATGACCATCAAACAATCATATTGCATTTCACCTAGCAATAATTCACAATTCACACATATAAGGTCATCAAGCTCAATTATCTCAAACACAAGGCTAACAAGCCATACACTACTACCTTTACTAGCATTTCAATGCCCAACCCAACTTTTACAATCTTATAATAATCTTGGGTTGGTTCACATAACATGTACTTCTTATATCATTTTCAATTGGCCAAGAGTTACTTTCATATCAAAATCGTCATTTTCATATTTGACCTAGCAGACTTCAAACAAGCATAACTCAAGTTCTACTTACTCTTTTAACATGATTCCAGTGGCCAAATTTACATGACACATATACCTACATTTTATCTTTAGTGACCAACATGTTAAATATCCCTCAAGAGCGAATTCTGGTCATTTTAAAAACACAAACAGTTGCTGTTCTTACTGACAAAACAGATTTGACGTTACCAACTTCAAAATGAGTTAAAGACACATGATTTAAAATTTCGAAAGCTTTCATTTTGATCAAGTGTAACATTTACAACGAAACGGGTCATTTTACCCAAGTTGACACATTACAAAAGACGGCATTCAAAATTGGAAATTTCGGCATGACCCATTCGTAAAATCATCATCCAAACCTGTTACGGATTATGAATTTCTCCAAAACACATTTAAACAAAATCAATACATTACAACTACTAAACGACCCATTTAAAATACCCAAAAACTCGATAATAATTTTCCAAAAAAGACAAAACAAGAGTACAAAGAGCCGATAGTTCAAAGGGGTCACTATGGGTCCTATTACCAATACCATTATCCGCATTCAGCTAAAGCAACCCATATCCATTAAGCATCTTTAACTTCAATCTTTACATTACTTAACTTTCTTCCGCATCCGGGACAACCTATAAAAAGGTAAACAACTAAAAGAATAAGCCAAAGCTTAGTGAATAATCTTGCATACGTTTATACATACGAAGGAGGGCAATGCACAAGGACTGTTGCATATAGACTATGACACCGTCGTGTCATATCTATAATACTCACCTTGCACGCTAAACAAACATATATGGATCCATATAAGCTAACCAATGAGACTATCGGGGTTCTTAGGCCCCGGAGGTTCTTAGGCCTCAACAATACTATGCCCCACATGGGCTCAACGCCAAATCAATTACCATGCTCGGAATATCCACGTCTCATGGTAATTGACCCAACGTATACATAAAGGTATGCAAGAGTACTCACCTCCTTCGCGACAACCAAAATCATGATGACCATCAAACAATCATATTGCATTTCACCTAGCAATAATTCACAATTCACACATATAAGGTCATCAAGCTCAATTATCTCAAACACAAGGCTAACAAGCCATACACTACTACCTTTACTAGCATTTCAATGCCCAACCCAACTTTTACAATCTTATAATAATCTTGGGTTGGTTCACATAACATGTACTTCTTATATCATTTTCAATTGGCCAAGAGTTACTTTCATATCAAAATCGTCATTTTCATATTTGACCTAGCAGACTTCAAACAAGCATAACTCAAGTTCTACTTACTCTTTTAACATGATTCCAGTGGCCAAATTTACATGACACATATACCTACATTTTATCTTTAGTGACCAATATGTGAATTGTCCTTCAAAGGTGACTTCTGGTCGTTTTAAAAACCAACACTGCTGCTGTTAAACAGCTTTGACCTTACTGACTTCAAATGACCATAACTTGAGTTCTACAACATATTTTGACCTCATTCCAGTGGCAAAATTTACTTACACACTTAGGTACATTTTATCTTTAGTGATCAACATGTTAAATATCCCTCAAGAGCGAATTCTGGTCATTTTAAAAACACAAACAGTTGCTGTTCTTACTGACAAAACAGATTTGACGTTACCAACTTCAAATAACCATAACTTGAGTTCTACAACATATTTTGACCTCATTCCAGTGGCCACTTCTTCTTAACACATTTTAGCACATTTTATCTTCAGTGACCAACACAAGATTCGACTCATATACGTGAGTTTTACTCGTTTTATAAACTGACACAGAATTATTTTTGCTGAAAGATCAGCATGACGACCCTGAATTCAAAAATTCATAACTAGAGTTCTACTTCGTCTTTTTAACCCATTCCAGTGGCAAAATTTGCTTAACACAATAAGCTACATTTTCTTTTTAGGACTCAACAAGTGAAAACTCTGACATGGGGGTGTTTAACTCGTTTGAAGGTCAGGGTCAGAATCTGTCCCCGGAGGTTCTTAGGCCTCATTTCATGTCAACTATAGGGGTTCTTAGGCCCCGGAGGTTCTTAGGCCTCATTCTTAGGCCCCAGGTTCTTAGGCCCCGGAGGTTCTTAGGCCCCGGAGGTTCTTAGGCCCCGGAGGTTCTTAGGCCCCGGAGGTTCTTAGGCCCCGGAGGTTCTTAGGCCCCGGAGGTTCTTAGGCCCCGGAGGTTCTTAGGCCCCGGAGGTTCTTAGGCCCCGGAGGTTCTTAGGCCCCGGAGGTTCTTAGGCCCCGGAGGTTCTTAGGCCCCGGAGGTTCTTAGGCCCCGGAGGTTCTTAGGCCCCGGAGGTTCTTAGGCCCCGGAGGTTCTTAGGCCCCGGAGGTTCTTAGGCCCCGGAGGTTCTTAGGCCCCGGAGGTTCTTAGGCCCCGGAGGTTCTTAGGCCCCGGAGGTTCTTAGGCCCCGGAGGTTCTTAGGCCCCGGAGGTTCTTAGGCCCCGGAGGTTCTTAGGCCCCGGAGGTTCTTAGGCCCCGGAGGTTCTTAGGCCCCGGAGGTTCTTAGGCCCCGGAGGTTCTTAGGCCCCGGAGGTTCTTAGGCCCCGGAGGTTCTTAGGCCCCGGAGGTTCTTAGGCCCCGGAGGTTCTTAGGCCTCTTCTCAAAACAACTATCGGGATTCTTAGGCCCCGGAGGTTCTTAGGCCTTTTCTCAAAACAACTATCGGGATTCTTAGGCCCCGGAGGTTCTTAGGCCTCTTCTCAAAACAACTATCGGGGTTCTTAGGCCCCGGAGGTTCTTAGGCCTCAATAAACAACTATCGGGGTTCTTAGGCCCCGGAGGTTCTTAGGCCTCCGGAGGTTCTTAGGCCTCATTTCATGACTATCGGGGTTCTTAGGCCCCGGAGGTTCTTAGGCCTCATTTCATGTCAACTATAGGGGTTCTTAGGCCCCGGAGGTTCTTAGGCCTCATTCTATAGGCCCCAGGTTCTTAGGCCCCGGAGGTTCTTAGGCCCCGGAGGTTCTTAGGCCCCGGAGGTTCTTAGGCCCCGGAGGTTCTTAGGCCCCGGAGGTTCTTAGGCCCCGGAGGTTCTTAGGCCCCGGAGGTTCTTAGGCCCCGGAGGTTCTTAGGCCCCGGAGGTTCTTAGGCCTTTTCTCGGGGTTCTTAGGCCCCGGAGGTTCTTAGGCCTCATTTCATGTCGAACTATAGGGGTTCTTAGGCCCCGGAGGTTCTTAGGCCTCATTCTATAGGCCCCAGGTTCTTAGGCCCCGGAGGTTCTTAGGCCTCGGGTTCTTAGGACCCGGAGGTTCTTAGGCCTCATTTCATGTCAACTATAGGGGTTTTTAGGCCCCGGAGGTTCTTAGGCCTCATTCTATAGGCCCCAGGTTCTTAGGCCCCGGAGGTTCTTAGGCCTCGGGTTCTTAGGCCCCGGAGGTTCTTAGGCCTCATTTCATGTCGAACTATAGGGGTTCTTAGGCCCCGGAGGTTCTTAGGCCTCATTCTTAGGCCCCGGGTTCTTAGGCCCCGGAGGTTCTTAGGCCTCGAGGTTCTTAGGCCCCGGAGGTTCTTAGCCTCATTTCATGTCAACTATAGGGGTTCTTAGGCCCCGGAGGTTCTTAGGCCTCATTCTTAGGCCCCGGAGGTTCTTAGGCCCCATTCTTAGCAACTAGGTTCTTAGGCCCCGGAGGTTCTTAGGCCTCTTCTCAAAACAACTATCGGGGTTCTTAGGCCCCGGAGGTTCTTAGGCCTCAACAATACTATGCCCCACATGGGCTCAACGCCAAATCAATTACCATGCTCGGAATATCCACGTCTCATGGTAATTGACCCAACGTATACATAAAGGTATGCAAGAGTACTCACCTCCTTCGCGACAACCAAAATCATGATGACCATCAAACAATCATATTGCATTTCACCTAGCAATAATTCACAATTCACACATATAAGGTCATCAAGCTCAATTATCTCAAACACAAGGCTAACAAGCCATACACTACTACCTTTACTAGCATTTCAATGCCCAACCCAACTTTTACAATCTTATAATAATCTTGGGTTGGTTCACATAACATGTACTTCTTATATCATTTTCAATTGGCCAAGAGTTACTTTCATATCAAAATCGTCATTTTCATATTTGACCTAGCAGACTTCAAACAAGCATAACTCAAGTTCTACTTACTCTTTTAACATGATTCCAGTGGCCAAATTTACATGACACATATACCTACATTTTATCTTTAGTGACCAATATGTGAATTGTCCTTCAAAGGTGACTTCTGGTCGTTTTAAAAACCAACACTGCTGCTGTTAAACAGCTTTGACCTTACTGACTTCAAATGACCATAACTTGAGTTCTACAACATATTTTGACCTCATTCCAGTGGCCAAATTTACATGACACATATACCTACATTTTATCTTTAGTGACCAATATGTGAATTGTCCTTCAAAGGTGACTTCTGGTCGTTTTAAAAACCAACACTGCTGCTGTTAAACAGCTTTGACCTTACTGACTTCAAATGACCATAACTTGAGTTCTACACAATATTTTGACCTCATTCCAGTGGCCACTTTTTTTTTTTTTTTTTTTTTTTTTTTTTTTTTTTTTTTTTTTTTTTTTTTTTTTTTTTTTTTTTTTTTTTTTTTTTTTTTTTTTTTTTTTTTTTTTTTTTTTTTTTTTTTTTTTTTTTTTTTTTTTTTTTTTTTTTTTTTTTTTTTTTTTTTTTTTTTTTTTTTTTTTTTTTTTTTTTTTTTTTTTTTTTTTTTTTTTTTTTTTTTTTTTTTTTTTTTTTTTTTTTTTTTTTTTTTTTTTTTTTTTTTTTTTTTTTTTTTTTTTTTTTTTTTTTTTTTTTTTTTTTTTTTTTTTTTTTTTTTTTTTTTTTTTTTTTTTTTTTTTTTTTTTTTTTTTTTTTTTTTTTTTTTTTTTTTTTTTTTTTTTTTTTTTTTTTTTTTTTTTTTTTTTTTTTTTTTTTTTTTTTTTTTTTTTTTTTTTTTTTTTTTTTTTTTTTTTTTTTTTTTTTTTTTTTTTTTTTTTTTTTTTTTTTTTTTTTTTTTTTTTTTTTTTTTTTTTTTTTTTTTTTTTTTTTTTTTTTTTTTTTTTTTTTTTTTTTTTTTTTTTTTTTTTTTTTTTTTTTTTTTTTTTTTTTTTTTTTTTTTTTTTTTTTTTTTTTTTTTTTTTTTTTTTTTTTTTTTTTTTTTTTTTTTTTTTTTTTTTTTTTTTTTTTTTTTTTTTTTTTTTTTTTTTTTTTTTTTTTTTTTTTTTTTTTTTTTTTTTTTTTTTTTTTTTTTTTTTTTTTTTTTTTTTTTTTTTTTTTTTTTTTTTTTTTTTTTTTTTTTTTTTTTTTTTTTTTTTTTTTTTTTTTTTTTTTTTTTTTTTTTTTTTTTTTTTTTTTTTTTTTTTTTTTTTTTTTTTTTTTTTTTTTTTTTTTTTTTTTTTTTTTTTTTTTTTTTTTTTTTTTTTTTTTTTTTTTTTTTTTTTTTTTTTTTTTTTTTTTTTTTTTTTTTTTTTTTTTTTTTTTTTTTTTTTTTTTTTTTTTTTTTTTTTTTTTTTTTTTTTTTTTTTTTTTTTTTTTTTTTTTTTTTTTTTTTTTTTTTTTTTTTTTTTTTTTTTTTTTTTTTTTTTTTTTTTTTTTTTTTTTTTTTTTTTTTTTTTTTTTTTTTTTTTTTTTTTTTTTTTTTTTTTTTTTTTTTTTTTTTTTTTTTTTTTTTTTTTTTTTTTTTTTTTTTTTTTTTTTTTTTTTTTTTTTTTTTTTTTTTTTTTTTTTTTTTTTTTTTTTTTTTTTTTTTTTTTTTTTTTTTTTTTTTTTTTTTTTTTTTTTTTTTTTTTTTTTTTTTTTTTTTTTTTTTTTTTTTTTTTTTTTTTTTTTTTTTTTTTTTTTTTTTTTTTTTTTTTTTTTTTTTTTTTTTTTTTTTTTTTTTTTTTTTTTTTTTTTTTTTTTTTTTTTTTTTTTTTTTTTTTTTTTTTTTTTTTTTTTTTTTTTTTTTTTTTTTTTTTTTTTTTTTTTTTTTTTTTTTTTTTTTTTTTTTTTTTTTTTTTTTTTTTTTTTTTTTTTTTTTTTTTTTTTTTTTTTTTTTTTTTATTTTTAGATAGTATACTTTTTTAACAAATAAGATATACAAATATATTAAAATCATCAACAACAACGACTCAAAATAGGATGAAAAAGAATATGATGGTGGCGTGGCAGCGATAATGTTGTAGATGGTGGTAAAAAATAAGATGTTTAGGCAAGATTGTAAAAAATGGGAGATTGTTTGTTTCACGCCGCCGTCATTTTCTGGATAACCACCCCGGGACCCGAGCCCTAAAATATTCCGGCAGAGTAAACAAACAAAGCAAGCGGTCTTTCTGTTACGGGTTGTCGTGTTGAACATCTAAACAACATCGATATATTTGTTTGGAAGTAACAGAAAGAGATTGTATAGGAGATTAAAAGAAGTAAATAAATAAAGAAATGAGATTAGGAGGTAAGGGAGATAAATGTGAGAGAGGTCATTTATCTTTTGAATAGAAAAGGGAGGTGGTCTTCAACTTTACTTTTCCATAAATAAATACCCATGTACATCGACATCAATTGTACATTTGGATTGGGCTATTTTTAAAAAACTAAGCTTTTTAGATGATTAGAATATATTGTACTGCTTTAAAAATATTTAAGGTTGGCTTATTGAACATATTATCCTGCTCTCTCTATATATGTACTAGATTTATACTCACGTGATGCGACGAGTGGTGATGAAAGTGGTATTGAGTAATGTAGGTTATTGATTTAAAGATAATTGATGTAAAAGGTGTAGTTTATATGTGCGTTTATTTTTACGTATGTATCAATGATCTTATACACGTTGCAAATTTTACGTATCGTTATGTTTTCCGGGGCAACGCCCGGCTTAAAAATCTAGTTTGTATACAAATTACAAATGGTTAGACTTTAGAAAGTTATCTTAAAAATTATGCATCATTGTATTACAGTTCATCAAATACAAACATTTCCACACAAATTAGAGTATCTGTATTATATTCATAAAATATCTATATACACATACAGATAATTCGAACAATACAAATATCAACTATTTATAACCACGTACCTGCCTTCATGAGGTATTACAAATTTACAAATTACAATTTACAATTACAATTTCTACCGATAGATGCGTCTTTTTGTGAAGCCCAGCATAATATGGGCCATTGATCTCTTCTTCGACTGCCCAATCATATGTTCAACTTTGTTGGGCCAAATTACTTTAGCTGGTGGATGCTAAGTGCCTAAGTCCATGGGTTCCATCTGATATGAACAACTTCGGAGCATGATTGTTAAAAACGTAGTCAAGCATATATGAACCGGTGAATATTTTCTCTCAAGCTGCAACAATTATATCTATTTAGGAAAAAGATAAATTAGGATCATCTCTTAAATTAAGACCATTAGGACCAAATTTCAACCATTCAATTTTCTCCCCCCTTTCCTTCCTCTCCGGCCACCACCTTCATCTCCGGCCGCCACCATCATCTCCGACCACCACCATGATCCTCCGGCGACGGCGACCACCACCACCACGACCATTGCGATCTGCTGTCTCTCTCTTCTCTTCCGGCCACGGCGCCGACGCCAACAACGGCAAGGGCGGAGCCCGTACCGTATCCAACCACCACCATCTCTTTGGATCGCCGCCCATCAAATCCATACGATTCCCATATGCGTCCGGTGACAACCCGTTTAGAACGGATAAGGGAAACCCGTACCGTATCCACCGGAAAACGAAACTGATTCTCCCCAGAAATGTCGCCGGAGATGTCGCCGGATTCTGGAAAACGGGATTTGAGATTTGAGGAGAGAGAAAAAAAATGAATGGTTGAGATTTGGTCATAATTTAAAAGATGGTCCTAAATTAACCCACCCTTATCTATCTATACTCATATATAAAGCATTTCAGTTACCCCTCCTTCAAAATTTTAAGATTGTCTTAAGTTTAAGTTAGACAAGATCTTGACCACCCGTTTTTCACATTATAAATCAAGACCATCCATTTTCGTACTATATAGAGGACAATATAGTCATTTAATAAATATGGTCCTTTGACATCTATTTCTTGACCATCCATTTTCTTTATGTAATCTACACCATACAATTTAAAACAATCCTTATCCTCATTTCTCTCACACACATTCCTAACAAACAAAACCCACTTTCAGAACAGACAAACCCACACATTCAATCCATCCATTATTCTCTTTGGATGAAAAATTTGCAACCACCACAAAACCCATGGAGGTACCTTGCTAGCCTTACTTTGTTATTTGTTGTTTATTTACACCGACTTATATGAGATTCCACAAATACATCTACTATCGTAACATTGAATACTTACCATGACATATTCATCCGCAGCTATGCGCGGATACCATCCTAGTATATTTTGAATTTCTGATAGACGTTAATTCAAATTATTTAGACTGGATTCATATATATATATATATATATATATATATATATATATATATATATATATATATATATATATATATATATATATATATATATATATATATATATATATATATATATATATATATATATATATATATATATATATATATATATATATATATATATATATATATATATATATATATATATATATATATATATATATATATATATATATATATATATATATATATATATATATATATATATATATATATATATATATATATATATATATATATATATATATATATATATATATATATATATATATATATATATATATATATATATATATATATATATATATATATATATATATATATATATATATATATATATATATATATATATATATATATATATATATATATATATATATATATATATATATATATATATATATATATATATATATATATATATATATATATATATATATATATATATATATATATATATATATATATATATATATATATATATATATATATATATATATATATATATATATATATATATATATATATATATATATATATATATATATATATATATATATATATATATATATATATATATATATATATATATATATATATATATATATATATATATATATATATATATATATATATATATATATATATATATATATATATATATATATATATATATATATATATATATATATATATATATATATATATATATATATATATATATATATATATATATATATATATATATATATATATATATATATATATATATATATATATATATATATATATATATATATATATATATATATATATATATATATATATATATATATATATATATATATATATATATATATATATATATATATATATATATATATATATATATATATATATATATATATATATATATATATATATATATATATATATATATATATATATATATATATATATATATATATATATATATATATATATATATATATATATATATATATATAAATCAAGGTATGAGTTTCGTAGCTCCCTACTCAATTGAGATTCGGGCTGAAAAGTGTACAACTTTTGTGTGTTGACTTGATGGATTGTGAAATTACATGTTGGTGTGTCTTGATTGATGACATAGTTCAATTGTGCATACGCTTGATTTTCTCGATTTATGACATGACTTGTTTGTGCATATGTTTGTGTGTATTGGGTGATGACATTGTTTAATTGATGGAAATGTTGACGTACAAATACGTGGTTGTTATATGATTATTGTATGTGGTGTTGGATGATTATTAGGTTAGTTGTGTATATATGGAAGACGGCAATACCTTTGAAAGGTTGGAGATGTGGTGGGAAGGCTGCGGGTGACCCTATATATAAGCATCAAAGGCCTTTCAAAAGTAGTATCGTACGAAGTATATACACATGGTATTATTGGTTATGTGTGGACATTTGGAGTACATGACGTGCAATTGAGTACAATGAAGTACATTACGTGCAATTGAGTACAATGAAGTACATTACGTGCAATTGAGTACAATGAAGTACATTACGTGCAATTGAGTACAATGAAGTACATTACGTGCAATTGAGTACAATGAAGTACATTACGTGCAATTGAGTACAATGAAGTACATTACGTGCAATTGAGTACAATGAAGTACATTACGTGCAATTGAGTACAATGAAGTACATTACGTGCAATTGAGTACAATGAAGTACATTACGTGCAATTGAGTACAATGAAGTACATTACGTGCAATTGAGTACAATGAAGTACATGACGTGCAATTGAGCATAATGAGGTACATGACGTGCAATTGAGTACAATGAAGTACATTACGTGCAATTGAGTACATTTGAGGGACATTGATAGACATGTTTGGCATTATAGAACTTGTTAGATACTTATTGATATCATTTTACTTGTTCCTGTTTACTATGCGTATTTTATCTACCTTGAGTAGTTTCATTGTGTGAGTACATGTGGGAAGGTCATTGGTGGACATTGATTGATTATGGATTGATTGAGTACTTGTGCCTTTTAAAGACTTACTGTAAGTGTGTTCCTTGCTCATTATCCTTGTTCTTATTGTGAATGGCTTGGGCATTAGATCCTTGTCATTTGCTCCTACGAACTCACCAACCTAGTGTTGACCTTGTTTAGTACACTTTTCAGGTATTCAAGAGAGTCCAAGATGTGTCAGTTGATTGATGCTAGTGCTAGAGCTTGGGCTTGGACTTACATGGATCCAGGATTCATTTGCCCTTATTTTGCAATATGCATTATGTACTTGTTTGTGGATGTTGGATTCACCGAATCCCCTTTTATTTCATATAGTTCATGTTCTACGATAATCCCATGCATACGCTATATCTTTTCGGTAGTATTTCGAGCCTAGCTCGGGGTGTTACATAAATTCAAGTAAAATTGTCAACAAATCGAAAGGTATTAAACATTATTACAATTAAAAAGTTCTAAATATCAAAAGAATTAAACATACTTCAAACTTGCATTTTCTTTTGTTCGAATCAAATAAGAAACAAAAGTTTTGTTTTATATGAAACATGCATGTAAGTTAAGAATAGAAGTATATTAGAATGTCGTTTAAAAAAAAAAAAAAATTCTTGCTAAGAACTAAATTATTATTTTTTTTAAAATGAAGTTTTGTTCCTTCTTCTCGCCGAGCAAGTTGTTCACAAAACCAATGAAACAAATGTTTTCCTTTTTACTACGTTGTTTGCTCTCTTTTTGTTCGGATGACACCAAAATAACCAATTGATTTACCTTGTGCGGTTGTTTAAGAATCATTAACTAAAAGTCTATGATACAAACATTCTCAATTATCATCTTTTTAATTACTATTATATTCTCAATAAATGATAATGACAAACAAACTTACGTAGTTTCTGCCTTGCATTAGAAGTTATAACTTATAAGTAATTTCAATCTTGATTATGTCTTTTTAATTTGCTATTTAAAATTGATAATATATATACATATATATAGGAAAAAGTTCATGTGAGAACCATTTGAATTGGAAGAACCATGAGAACCTCTAAATTATAACTTGGTGTTCATATGTGAATGCATATGTGAACAAACTGGTTCACATATGAACTAATCATTATACTTAATACTACCTATGTTCATATGTGAATAGTTCTCACATAACCTTACCCTATATATATATATATATATGTTTGAAAGTGTCTAAAAGGTATAACATTTTCACTTAGCACCTTAAAATATTTTTACTTTTACTACCCCATTAATTAATTTTTTACTTAAACTACCCCTTAATGTTAATTACCTTTACCACAACCACACCCACCTCCATCATCGTCTCCTTGCGCAGATACTCCTCTTTTAATACTATGTGATTTTACAAAAGTGAAATATTTTAATGAAGTGTTACCTTTTCATATATTGAAATATAGATGTTGAAAATGGTGTTGTTATCATATATATACATATTTATATATATATATAGCATATAATATATATATGATATATATATATATATATAGGAGAGAGATCAAATGAGAAGGTATGTTAAGGAGAGAAGGGAGAGAAGGTTCTATGAACCAATCAGAACGTGACATGTGGCTTTTAAAAAAAAAAACACGGTGGCATTTTGGTAAATAAATCAAACTTTTGTGAAGCTTGGTCAGCCTGGGTTCTGGGTCAGCTTGGGTTCTGATCAGCTTGGTTGGTCAGCTTGGTTGGGTCAGCTTGGTCAGCCTGGGTTCTGGGTCAGCTTGGTTGGTCAGCCTGGGTACTGGGTCAGCTTGGGTTCTGGGTCAGCTTGGGTTCTGATCAGCTTGGTTGGTCAGCTTGGTTGGGTCAGCTTGGTCAGCCTGGGTTCTGGGTCAGCTTGGTCAGCCTGGGTTCTGGGTCAGCTTGGGTTCTACATTTGTGTAGATTAATCTACATTTGTGTAGATTATGTGTAGATTGTGTCAAGCTGACCCAACCCAAGCTAACCAAGCTGACCCAACCTGACCCAGACCCCAAGCTGACCCAACCCAACCCAACAAGCTGACCCAACCTGACCCCAAGCTGACCCAAAACCCATAATCTACATTTGTGTAGATTAATCTACATTTGTGTAGATTAATCTACATTTGTGTAGATTATGTGTAGATTGTGTCAAGCTGACCCAACCCAAGCTAACCAAGCTGACCTAACCCAGCTGACCCAACCCAACCCCAAGCTGACCCAAACCCAAGCTGACCCAAAACCCATAATCTACATTTGTGTAGATTAATCTACATTTGTGTAGATTATGTGTAGATTGTGTCAAGCTGACCCAACCCAAGCTGACCCAAGCTGACCCAGACCCCAAGCTGACCCAAACCCAACCCAACCCCAAGCTGACCCAACTACCCAACCCCAAGCTGACCCAAAACCCATAATCTACATTTGTGTAGATTAATCTACATTTGTGTAGATTGTGTCAAGCTGACCCAACCCAAGCTAACCAAGCTGACCCAACCTGACCCAACCTGACCCAGACCCCAAGCTGACCCAACCCAACCCCAAGCTGACCCCAAGCTGACCCAACCCCAAGCTAACCCAACCTGACCCAACCTAACCCCAACTCTGACCCAATCTGACCCAACCCCAAGCTAACCCAACCTGACCCAACCTAACCCCAAGCTGACCCAATCTGACCCAGACCCCAAGCTGACCAAACTGATCATGCTGACCAACCAAGCTGATCAGAACCCAAGCTGACCCAGAACCCAGGCTGACCAAGCTGACCCAGAACCCAAGCTGACCAAGCTGACCCAACCAAGCTGACCAAGCTGACCAACCAAGCTGATCAGAACCCAAGCTGACCCAGAACCCAAGCTGACCCAAGCTGACCCAGAACCCAGGCTGACCAAGCTTCAGAAAAGTTTGATTTATTTACCAAAATGCCACCGTGCATTTTTTTTCATTTTGACACATGTCGCGTTCTAATTGGCTCATAGGACCTTCTCTCCCTTCTCTCCTTAAGACACATTCTTCCAGGATCTCTACCCTATATATATAATATATATATGATTAGAAGTTAGGGAATATGTGGCTGTTAAACACCTAATATTGATTGTAGAACCCCTCGCATTTTGATTTTTTAATCCATACAAAACATGGGAAACTAATCATTTGTATATACATATATATACAACATTGGTATTGGTGTATAAAAAATCAGATTCAACTTCACCATATCTATTAATTTGTTATATAATATTAATATATTGAATATTGCTAATATAAATAAAACAAAATAGTCAACCAAGATATAATTAGAATTATCATTGTTGTTATTAGTAATTTGAATCAAACTATATTTAGATACATATCTTCTATATAAATCAAACCTACAAATAAAATCACAACAAACGTAATCATTTAAAACCTTACGAACCAGCTACTACTTTTATTGTTCTTAACAACCATGACTAATGAAAATAAAAATTATTTTTTTGTAAGACATTAATGTCGGTATTGTGTAATCAAGGTTAAGATATTGCTTCTTTAAAAAAGTTTGTATAAAAAAAACTCTGCTACACCATCTAGCTTTGATATGATTTAACATTCACTATTTACATTTGAATATCTCAATTTTTTTTAAGTATATTTTTACATTTTCACGTATAAGTATTTTGTTGTTCCATATACTAATTTGTATATTGATAATATTGTAAAATCCATGTATTTGACACGGGTCTAAAATTTAGTTAACATATAAACTCCTAATTCCTATAAATTAAGGATTTGATTATCTTTAGCCATATTATATATATTACAGTTATCGTCGGCTTAGGAACAGTAGCCCTCGCTGACGTCAGCAATTTTGTCTTATTCCTTTTTTTTTACGATTGTATACTTTTAGAGTTTCTTATTTTACCACTTAACTTTTAGGTTTTATCACTTTAGTCTAACTTTTTATACAAGTATAATTTACTTTTAAAATTTTTAATTTTTATCAATTAACTTTGGATTTTAACTTTAATCATCAATTTTTTTTTTTTTTTACTTTCTATCTCTTATTTTAACGCTTCAAACTTATTTTAACACTTAACTTTTGGATTTTTTAACTTTAGTCCAACTTTTTATATACAAACTTAATTATAGTTCTAAGTTTAATCATTTCTACTTTTACTCAAACTCTTGGTTTTGACCACCAATTTTTTTAGTTTCTACCCCTTATAGTAAACTTTAAGTGTCCAAACTTTTAGGTAATGTTGTATGTATATATGTTTGCATGACGCAACGTCGATCCCGGGCAACGCCGGGGATAAAAAACTTGTTCACTATATAATAGACTTGATGTAATTGGAAAACTTCCATATAATTGAAAATCTCTATGGAATAGAAAGTATATGTTTATTTGGGAGATTATGGTAGGGACAAAAACCATATACTTTAGTCGTGAGATCCTAAAAAATTAGCAAAAGCCAATTTAGATGAATTGGGCTTATAACTTTTAAATCTTGTGCACATGCTAAGTGATGAGGTTCGAGTCCCGGTTTGTGTTTTTTATTTTATTTTAATATTAATAGGATAATACAAATAAAAAATGCATAGGTGGCAGTTTATGTATCAACGTTTGAGAGACCAAAAACATTGAGAATATCTACTCATGCTTTATTGTGTGGGCTATACTAGTATACATTAGATATTTTTGGATGAATGGTGATCCGTATATTATCAATTTTTAATTATACATCACCAAATATGTTTCATATTATTATACACTATAACATTTTAAAATATATTTAATAATGTATAATTAAAAAATAATGGTGTACATATTACTCATGGACAAAAAGAAAGGTTATATCATTTAGTTATGGTCTATAAATACAGTTTCATATTTAACCTTTCATATATTTTATTTACAACTCAAAGAGAAATGCAGTGACGCCGTATAACTGAATGTGGTAACACATCACATCTCTTTTACTCGTTTGTGATATTTTACTGGTATAAATGTCCGAGGAATTTAATTTTACTCCATTTTTATATGTGGGCACAATGAGATATGATATATGACGTAAACATCCTTTTTATTTTAAGTAAAGATTTTATTAAAAAAGAAAAATGATAGAGTATACTCTTTCTACAAAAGTGTTAAAATTTACAACGACCTTGAATCGAATTTTCTGAACAAAATGCTTGTACATATACAATGACGTCAAGCTGTCTCCCAACAATGACGTGTTACTTGTCGTGTCAATTGTGTCTGTTCACGTCATATCAACACTTCTAAACCAACACTCAAACTAATACACCCTTGCCATCTGCGTCATTTTGTGTGTTTTTTTTATTGACCAACACTCACAAGGGATTCGTGCTAAGATTTAACCCAAAAATCATTATAAATGATACGAAATTAAATCAATAAACATCAAATATACATGTAAAAACGTGAAATATTGATTACCGACAACAAGTATATGTTAGCCTCACCAATCATGCAACGTCTGGCCCAAGGTTTAAATACACTAACAAAGTCTTTGTGGACAATGAGTCAGTGATACGTATGTGCCACGATGATAATTTTTGGATACACATTGAGATTGATTATTACAGAAAATAAATATCATAAAAAGCCACCAAATAAGAGATTTTCGAATATCTGTACAAAGGTCCAATAATCCAAGTTGTAGACAATGTGAGCAAATTGCAAGAAACGTTCAAATAAATCATTGGTGGCATTGAAAAGGATATATATGTAGTATATATTATACAGATAGATTTCAGATTATACAAAAGAAATAGTACGAAGGATAACATTTTTGCTAGTGATGTGATATCCTTAATGTGTGGAATGGGTGGTCCCATGCAGGGTGGAATGGATTTATTGTTTTAAAACTTTGGGTTCAATGGAGGATTAATCATTTTTCTTTTATCGGGAAATGATTAATCCTCCTAACTTATCAACTTAAAAATCTTCCTAATTACAAGATCATGATATGTGGCATGATCAAGAGATGAGATTAGGTAAGAGAATTAGTGGAATTCACATGTCAAGTTTTGGAGGTTTTAGGAGGATTTTTAGGAGGATCTTTAGGAGGATTAATCATTTTCTTTTTCTATTTATTCAACTTCAATTTCAAAAAAAATATATTATTTCTTGTCCTGTCCTATAAGTATTTTGCTTATATTAGAATTTAAATCCAAGACCTGGAAATCTTAAATCCCTCCAAATATCAAACCCTCTCATTTTTCAAATGCATAGATATTGAATTAATAATGCTGCCTGCAGGGCCGTCTCTGAAAATGATGAAAAAAAATCTAAGGCCCGAGGCAAATGTAAGATTTAGGGCCCTAAAAAAATATTTAAGGATTGCAAATAGACGAAAGGAGTCATAATATCATAAAATAAGGTATAAGAATGAAAAAATATAAATGGAAAATTGGGTTTTAATTTAAGGTATGTGAAGTGTGTTCCTGAAATATAAAAGCATTATTATGGATTTCCAGATTTTTTGGCCCTTCAAGTTTATGGGCCCTAGGACATTGACCCTACTGCCTTGGCTCAAAACCGGCCATGGCTGCCTGCTTAGTTGAAAGAAAGCATCGAATGAATTTATTTCATGTTTTCTTTCGACTAAGCGATTAGATATCCAAGCATTTTAATATTAGGGAAGTGAAGCCTTTAATTTGTTGTTGTCTCATTTTGAATATATACAAGGAAGGATATTCTCATTTAGTGAAACTAGTAGTATCATCGTGTATATCATCTCTAGCTTGTACGTTGCATTGCAATAATTAAGTAACAAATTATATCCCAACATTTCAAGTTGGCCTACACGTTACATAATTTTAATTATTGCGATTACGTTTATTGGATACAATTTCGTTATGTTAGTTTATTTGGTCGAATTCGATCACAATCGCTTTTTGAAACCACTCCATTATAGATGTTTGGTAAAAAATTAACCACATCGAAAATATTATTTATTTAAAAACAATACAACAATTACTCTATTAAGTTTGCAATATCAAATATAGATTTATATATTTATATATGTTAATTAACTAAAAGAGTAGTTACCAAACCTATTTACTAATTCGAACTTAATCCCAAAAAACACCAAACCTCTATTTTCATCCAAACCATCACATTTAATTGAATTTTCATTAATAAAAAATCTTAAATATATTTAAATAATAACAAATATCATGATTTATTTAGATTTTTTAAATAATTTCGGTAAATGAGGAAACGAAAATGGTTTGGTTATCAAATTTACATTAACTAGTACGCTACTCGCGCAATGCGGCGGCGGTGGCAACGACGGCGGTCTGGCGGTGGTGACGACTGATGGCGATGGTGGTGACTATTGGTGGTGGCGACGGCGGTGACTATTGGTGGTGACGGCGTCGTCGAGTGGTGTAGGTTGATGTAAATGTAATTGATGTAAATGTGGTAGTGGAGATATATTTTAAAAACTAAGGATTTAGGGTGTAAATTAGTTTATTAAAACCAAGTTGGGGTAATTTTTATAAATAATTTTTAGAAGAAGGTTTATTAAGGGCAATTGAGTCATTTTTAATATTTTATTTTTCTTTTTGAGTTAATTGCATTTTTGGTCCCTGTGGTTTGTATGTTTTTGCAGGTTCAGGACCTTTTCAGGTTTCATTGCATTTTTGGTCCCTATTTCTGAAACCTTTTGCAAATTTGGTACAAATTAACGGTGGTTGTTAAATGAAGCCGTTAAGTGCTGTTAAAATTAAAAATGGTGTTTAATTGTAAATTTCTAAAAGTGTATGGGGTATTTGTGTTAATAGTGTTGGTAAAAAAGTTTGTCATGTTGTCACTGAGATATACACGTGATTGTTTTGCAAAAAATTATAAAAATTTACGAGCTCTATAAATGAAAGTTTTGTAATTTAGCTCGCTAAATGTAAGAAACAATGGCGGCCGAATGTTCAACAGTTCGCCGGAAAATTCAAAACACGCCGGGAAAACCAAATTCACGGTTTCTCCTGACCAAGACTCGAAACTGATACCAATCGACTCAGAATTCCACCGCGCACAAACCCTGACCAAAATGAACTTCAGAAACCGTCGCTGGAAATTTGGCAATTCGCGAGAAAACTTAAATTTGCGATTTCTCTTTTGTTTTTACGAATTAAAACACGAAACTGGTACCAAAATGCTCAGGTTTGCATTCCACACAAACCCTAGCCTATTATTCTGTCAAAAAAATGTAACACCCGTCGTTTAAAAATATGGGTTTTCAAAAACTTTTCACCTAACGGTGTTAACTTGCGGAAGTAAGACTGTAAAAGTCAAAACCGATAAAAACATTTCGGTTTCTGCATTTATTTGGTGTTACATGCCATATCAAACAATAGTCCAAATGAAAACCCAACGGTTGCCCAACATAAAACAACCGTTCACACATCACTACATAAATTCGACATTAAATACGAATGTAACGAATGTCTAAGTAAGCATCGTCTAAGGGTAGCTAAGGCTCCTGCATTGCATCTACCCAAGCTCACACGTCCTGCATCTAGATTCCATCAAGCTAAACCTGAGGGAACAACCACATTAAGAAGCAAGTGTTAGTTATAAGAATAGCTAAGTAAGATAACACTTAATTTAAAAGCATTTGTCCAATTAAACAATCTTCATTATTAGACAAGTTTTATTAGGCACAACACACATCACACGTTCACACATATACTGCATTTCAACTTCATCTCAATTAGGATAATCATCCTAAATGTGCCTATCCTGCATTAATTCACACATTGTCACACGTATCTTCGTTAACTGCATATAAGTGTGCCCTGCATCACACCCGACTGGATGATTAGTCAAAAGACTACTCATCTTACGTCGTTAAGGAATGGCAAGCCAATCCTTGAGTAATCCGTATATGAAGGTTGGTCAAACCCCTCGTATTACTCGCCCTGCGTTATAAAGACCACGTTGCGAGGAGCCACCCAAGCAACAACTGCATCTACGCACTCGCCCGACTAAGGCTAGTACGGGTTAAGCTTAACACTTTTCACTGCATCTGTTTTATGAGCTCAATTTCACACATATAGATTGGGTCCTTGCATTCCCAAACATTCACACACATATAGTCTAGGTAACACACATTCCTAGACATTCACACACTTTAACTTCATTACGTTTGGATCCTTAAACGTGCAAGTGACATAGCAACCTAGCAAGTCTAGTGAACTAGGCGTACAAGTCAAGCATGCATATCACACATCAACTTCATTTCTATATATCATGCATATCAAAATACTACATTAAACTACATCAACTGCATAGCTACATACTACATTAAGCAATACTGCATTACACTACAATAGGGACTGCATCTCAGGTCTCATGGTCAACTGCATAACCCATAATACCTCCCAAGTAACCCATATGCCCACATGCAATAATAAGGTACCGAATGGAAGTGTTACGATTTGAAACCAGCTTTTAGTTGATCCCTCAGCGTGTCAAAGTAGTGTATCTTACCTGGTAGTAGCGTACGCGTGCAAACAAATAGCTAATAGTGCTTATCAGTACTCCCCGACACCTATCGTACATTAACATATAAAGTATAAGTCATTTGGAACCTTAAACGGACTCTCGAACGACCTTAAGACTGACTACGTAAAATTCCAGAATTTCACCTTACGAAGATAGCCTTCGTACGAACTTAGCTAACGAAGTTAATCTTCGTACGAACTTAAACTTCGTTCGTTCTACTTTACGAAAATGGATTCTTACGAATTTAATTTGGTCTTACGAAGATAACTCAAAAATCATTCTTACGAACTTAATCAGAAAACGAACTTACTTCAGTTCTTACGAACTTAAGTCACACTTTACGAAGATAGGCCGTTAAACGAATTTAAACTTCATTTTCGTTTTGCTTTCTAGTTTACGAATTAGCCAACGAAGTTAGCTCCAAAACTTCTTACGAATTTAATGGAAACGAAGATAGAAAACGAGGATTATCTTCGTTTCATCCCTGTTCGACAGTTTTTCTTAAACAGACCCAGATCTTCGATTTCCCAATAAACGACTCGTCCAAACTTCTTCCAAAACATGTTTTCGACATAATTAAACACATTTTAATCATCACGATCGACTACGGACTCGTTTAACATCGTTTTGCACGTTAATTGACCAAAACACCATCTAAGCCCTAATTACGTGCATAATCCCTTTTTAATCAGATTTGATTCATAATTAACCAACCCCTAGACCTGAAAATACAACCAACGATTCAATGATTACCTGCTTGCTAGATGGTTGATCGAATCCAACACCAAAATACCCAATCGTTAGACCCAAAAACTAGATTAATTGCTTTAGGATTCAAGAAAAGATTAGAGACTTTGTGTATGAGTTATTAGTTGCTAAATGGCTGCTCAATCCACCCTAATTACACCCATCAAAACCTTAATCCCGTTTTTTGATTTCAACCTATGTCAAAATCAGTCCCTGGACTTCTAAACCCTTCATTATTGGTCACAAACTGCATTATTGACCATATACAACATTAGTCCTTCATTAAAAGGCACTACATAGCCTTTAAGCGACATTAATCACACTTTTATTCGTCATTAAAATTTAGGCTTTTAAACCTAACTACTTTATCTACGTTAACCACACATAACTACATTCAAATGTTAAGTAAAGACTTAACGACACCCCAAATTGACTTAACGGCATTAGTCAAACATTCAATAAAAGTTCGGGATGTTACAAAAAACTTTGCCGGAAAATTCGTCGGAAAAGTAACTGTCAACGAATCTCGATGAATCAGAAAACTTAAAATATGAATATGACCAGAATCGGATCGCGAAGAAAACCTGATGTTTTTCAGATCAATTTGACAAATCGCGAAAACGGAATCGAAGAGGGATGTTTGTAAAAAAAAATTCTATTTTTTTAAATAAAAGAAATGGATATAAAAGCAATAAAATGAATAAATTGTGTTAACAAGACAATTTTTTTGACTAACACTATTAACACAAATACCCCTTACACTTTTAGAAATTTAAAATTTAACACCATTTTTAATTCTAACAGCACTTAACGACTTCATTTAACAACCACCGTTAATTTGTACCAAATTTGCAAAAGGTTTCCGAAATAGGGACCAAAAATGCAATGAAACCTGAAAAGGTCTGAACCTGCCAAAACATACACACCACAAGGACCAAAAATGCAATTAACTCTTTCTTTTTTAACTATTTTGAAAAAAGAAAAGGGTTAGAATGTTTATAAAGTAAAACTAATATTATCATGAAAACTTTTTCACAAGAAATGACATCAATCCTTTCCTATATATAACTAAAACCACATTGTACATCGTACCAACTTACGACCACCCAATGTCATCCCATACAAAGGTGCTGGATGACCTCCAGCAACCTCTCCTCCTTCCAGATGAAACCTACACCACCACAGAGCATGATCAACCACCAATCGAGCTTCTCTCAGTTGACGAAATGTTAACAAAATACTGCGGTGAGTTTGGGATTTGGCAATTCAGGCATTTTGTTCTCACATGTATGGCATGGGCACTTGATGCCTTCCATACCATGGTTATGATATTTTCTGACCGCGAGCCTGGTTGGATATGCGAACCTGGTTTCGAATGTGCATGGGATGGTTCAGGCAAGCAGGGCGTTTGTGGGCTTCAGCCCGGTTCGTGGCGGTGGGAGGGTGGTAAAGCGAGTTCAACTGTAGCCGAGTGGGGACTCGTGTGTGAACAAAAATACAAGGTTGGGTTGGTTCAAGCTTTATTCTTTGTTGGCTCTATGATAGGTATAATACATCCATCCATTCCAATTCATATCTCCTAATTTGACTTTTTAGTCTTTTTCTTTCAACTTTGACCGTAAATATTTTTGTTTGTGTTATATAATATTTGATATAAAATATATGAATGATTAGTTTTATAATGTTTCATTTATATAACTTTTTATCAAATATTATATGATACAAGCAAAAATAAATATGGTCAAAGTTGAATTTTTTTTTTAAGAAGTCAAACCATGACATATAACTTGTATGCGAATTTAGATTATATCCTTTTTGTTTTTGAAATGTTGACCACATATTTTGTTCATAATGAGTCTTAATTAAACCTATGATTATTTGAATCTAGGTTGATTTTATTATGCAGGTTCAGGAATATTTGGTCATCAATCCGATTCAAAATTTGGAAGAAAAGGGGCACTCATGATTGTATGTGTTCTGAACGTTATTTTTGCCCTGTTGACATCAATATCACCCAACTACTGGACTTATGTCATCCTCCGTTTGCTAAACGGGTTCAGTAGTGGTGGAGTCGGCGTATGTGCCTTCGTTCTTGCTACTGAACCCGTTGGCCCAAGTAAGCGTGGTATTGCTGGCATGTCCACCTTCTACTTTTTCTCGGGTGGGATTGCCCTTCTCTCTGGCATAGCTTACATTTTTCAATCGTGGCGGTCTCTATACGTTGCTTCTTCCATCCCCTCAATCCTCTTCCTTATCTTCATCCTCCCCTTCATTTCTGAGTCCCCTCGTTGGTACCTTGTTCAAGGTAAAACCGAACAAACCATGAAAATCATGCGTAATATTGCCAAATCTAATGGTAAACAACCCCTCCCTGATAATTTCTACATTTTCCTAGATGAAGAAGCTAAGAGCAGTACTAATCCTAAAGAAATGAAAAACGAAACAAAAGAAAACGTTACATGGTCAGTCGTCGACGTAATTAAGTCCCCATTAATGAGAAAGCATTTGTTTCTTCTTATGATAATCAACTTCACATGTTCTGTTGTGTACTATGGGCTGAACTTAAACGTCGTAAACCTTAAAACCAATCTCAACCTCAACGTTCTACTCAATTCCGCGGCAGAAATGCCAGCGTATCTTTTGACAGCGATCTTGATAGATAGGCTTGGGAGGAAGCCACTAGGCGTCGGAACCCAGTGGTTCAGCGGGATGTTCTGCATTATAGGCAGCATAATGGGAATCCAAGGGAGTTGGAAAGTAGTGAGGATGGCTTGTGGAGTATTAGGAATTTTTGGGATGGCTGGGACTTATAACTTGTTATACATATATGCAATGGAGTTATTTCCAACAGTAGTCAGAAGCGCTGCCCTTGGCTGCGCGAGGCAAGTCGGACAGTTAGGTAACATACTCGTACCGTTCGTGGTGGTTATGGATGGTGGCATTTCGTTCATGGTGTTTGGGGCATGTGGAATTCTAGGAGGGATTCTTATGTTTTCTTTACCAGAAACATTAAACAAGCCATTGTCCGACACCATAAGTGAATCAATCGATGAAGAAAACAAGTTGTCGATCAATGCTTGATGAAATTCAGACGTGCAAAATGTAAAAAAAAAATACCACAAAGATTTTAGTAATTAATTCGTACATGTACGTGTTTCTCGAGACTCTCTGTATAAAACATTTCATTATACTGCAATTGTAAAAGTTATGCACCTATTCTAGTTGCTCTTCCATTCTCTTCTAAAAAGCAGGATGGTAGATACCTCAACAAACCACAGATTTGACTTCAAACCTTTTAAACATAAACACTGCGATACATCCTCCAAATAGCAAAATACAAAACAAGTATTAATAGCAGACCTGGCTTCAGTTTTTTTTTTTTTTTAAAAAAAAACTTATTCTAGCCGATATGTAAACCACAATGATACAAGATAACAAGCAAGCATGGTATGATACAAGGATACAACTCGAAAACCCATTGTGAACGATCATGATTCTTGACTCCGGTACTTGAAGTTGTAATGGATAGCTGAAACTTCATTGCAATTGAACGACCTCAGTGACGTGACCACGAACACATCATGATCCAAAAGTAAATTAACCAACAATATTGGCAGATAAAGGAAGGAAGAAAATCGACGATATAATCAACACAAAGCTGAAGTCCGCAATAAGTTGCAAAATTAAGCTTTGATGATGTTATTGAGAGCTTCTTCGAAAAAAGGAACATCTTTATCATCAACACCTACATAAGCTTCAATTCCATTACCTCCCACATCATCCATCAGATAAACTACATTTTTTCCAATAGCCCTACCACGGTTGACCCATATGGGCTTCCCAAAACCAAAGTCAAGTTGGTAGTAAGGGAACTTACACCAGCTGGTTAAGCCGATTCTGTTTGTGTTAGGAGGCATCATAGCTGGGAATGACAATGAATTAACAACCATTGTCTGCAGTTGCTCATTATCATGTCTTACCTTTGAGTAGTTATCCATGAAATCCTTGACGGAATTTCTTACAAGTTGCTCATTGTCTGCAGTTGCTCATTATCATGTCTTACCTTTTAGTTTCGCATTTTGTTGCTAACAACGCAGAAAGATTCCCACAAGAGTCACTGGGTATTAAAGATGTGGTTTTTCCCCTCAGGTTGATTGCCCAAAGAAGAACAGAACATCTTGGAGGATTACCCCCATTTGCTCTTTGGTCAATGTCAATTAAAGCCTTCCAAATCAGCGCCGACACCAACTGGACCTTTGAGCAATATTCCTGGCTACCAACGATCTTGTCTCTTAAATTTGATATCTCACGTTCGCTGAATGAGAGTTTCTTAGTGACATACTTGCTTCTATACATGTTATCACTACTTTTTGTCCTTGGAAAACGTATTGCGTAAGTGGAAGTTGACCCACGAGCAGGAAAGAATGTGGCTGAGTTGAAGCCCGACCCAGGATGGAATTCAGCATGACTTTCTCCTCGGCTTATAGCAGCCCACTCATTCAAAAATGTAAACAGAGTAGCGGTATCAGCAACCCTATGTGAAATGCTAACACCAAGTGCCACCCCTCCAGACTCAAATGTGGTCACCTGAATCGAAAGTAACGGATCAGTGACTTGATCAACAGCCCCAAGTGCAGACGGAATGAATTCATCGACCAACTTTAAATTTACTTCCGAACCAACAATATCTTCAAATTTGATGTTGGTCACTTTAGCATGTATAAACTCAACACCTTAGTCAAGACACTCAATGACACGGTCTTCTTCCAGATATCTACCAGCAAGAGGGTAGAATCGTGGTAACGTTTTCTCAAGAGATTTTTCAAATTGGGAAACAAAGTTCGGATTGTCATTGCTATTTACGGAGTAGAATAGAACAACATTTATATTGAAGGCAGGAGCACACTCATCAATGAAGCCCAACTTGTAGCGATGTAGTGTTGGGGCAGTTTGAGTGGCCGGCTTTAAAAACTTAGTTGATTGTTTCTGGATATCCATTGTACTAAACCTTCAAAGCTCATACTAGAACTGAATGAGTCAAGCATAGCCTATATAATACCTGTAGGTCTCAAAGTTTGGCTAAAATAAAAATGAAAGTGACCCAAATTTTCGCTTGTGGAAATCACTAAACTATATCATCTTAATTATGGCCGGTTTAGGTGGAGAAATAATTAGTTTTCTGTTTGATGTCTTCCTATAATATATTGCAAGTCCTTCACTACAAACTAACACTGTTTCATGAGTCAACTCCAAAGTTGTTTGTTTGACTGCAAAACTTCAATCATGAGATTAATAGAAATCGATATAACACAAGTTAACATTTTTGGTACTACCCTTCCTTATTGATGTGTACCAAAGTATACAAACACGGAATAATAGCAAGCAAACAAGACAAGAAGATTAAACACACAACCTAGCCGACAGAAGTCAGCTGTTAAATAGATAAATAAACTCCGTAATATAATCTGGATTAAAGCTCCAGTCGCTCCAATCAACAATAATCCACACGACCTAAACAATTGGCTGTCAGCCTTATTTAAAGAACCACCAGACAAGACTTAACTTGTCCACCAAGACACTATTAAAAACGACACTTAACCCCGTGGCTGAGTTGCAAATCTAAGCTTTGATGTTGAGAGCTTCTTCGAAATAAGGAACATCTTTATCTTCAACACCTACATAAGCTTCAACTCCATTACCTCCGGCATCATCCATCAGATATACTACATTTTTTCCAATAGCCCTACCACGGTTGACCCAATGGGCTTCCCAAAACCAAAGTCAAGTTGGTAGTAAGGGAACTTACACCAGCTGGTTAAGCGGATCACATTGGAATTAGGAGGAGGAATAATAGTTGCGTCTGAACGGGCATTAATAATCATTGCCTGAACTTGCTCCTTATCATCCCTTACCTTTGAGTAGGTATCCATGAAATCCTTGACAGATTTTCTTACAAGACGTGCCAACGATTCAACAGTCTCAACGTTAGTTTCGCATTTTGCTGCTACTGACGTAGAAAGGTTCCCACAAGAATCACTGGGTATTAAAGATGTGGATTTTCCCCTCAGGTTGATCGCCCAAAGAAGAACAGAACATCTTGGAGGATATCCCCCATTTGTTCTTTGGTCAATCTCAATTAAAGCCTTCCATATGAGCGCCGACACCAACTGGACCTTTGAAAAATCTGCTGCTGCTCGCTACCAACGATCATCTTGTTTCTTAAATCTGATATCTCACTTCCGCTGAATGAAAGTTTTTTAGTGACATACTTGCTTCTATACAAGTTATCACTACTTTTTGTCCTTGGAAAACGTATAGGAGGACTTGACCCCCCACGACCAGGAAACAATGAGGCCGAGTTGAAACCCGACCCGCCAGGAGGGAAATTTTCTCCTCGGCTTATAGCAGCCCACTCATTCAAGAATGTAAATAGGGTAGCGGTATCCGCAACCCTATGTGAAATGCTTACACCAAGTGCCACCCCTCCTCCAGACTCAAATGTGGTCACCTGAACCGAAAGCAACGGGTCAGTGACTTGATCGAGAGCCCCAAGTGCTGACGGGATGAATTCATCAACAAACTTTAAATTTACTTCCGAACCAACAATATCTTCATATTTGATGGTATTGTTGATCACTTTGGCGTGTATAAACTCAACACCTTGGTCAAGGCACTCAATGACACGATCTTGTTCCAGATATCTACCAGCAAGAGGGTAGAATCGAGGTAACGTTTTCTCGAGAGATTTTTCGAGGTGGGAAACAATGTTTGGATTGTCATTGCAATCTGCAGAGTAGAAGAAAACAGCTCTTATATTGAAGGGTGGAACACACTCATCAATGAAGCCTATCTTGTAGTGATGGAGTGTTGGAGGAGTTTGAGTGGCCGGCTTTATAAACTTTGTTGCTTGTTTCTGGATTTCCATTGTACTACTTACTACTACAACTCCATGAGTAAGTTGCCTATATATATACTCCATGACAAATTAGAATTAAATGCCAAATGCAACGTGATTGAAAGTTTGGTAAGGATTGTGGCTGATATTTGTAAAGAGCATAAATGGCTAAAATTCAATGCTCAACCAACCTCGAAAATTACCTTTCTTGACATCACCAAACAAATCAAATATAACACTCTGCCAATTAAGAAAAAAAAAGAGGATTACCAAAATTGACATTACCAAAGAAAACTGACGTTATAAAAGACAATGCTTCACCAAAATTATGCCTTTGACAACATCTACATCTATATCTACATCTACATCTACATCTATATATATATATAATATATATATATAACAAGTCCTAAATTCATTTTAAACAAATAGGAACCCTTGGATAGGTTGCATCTTTGATTTAGAGGCATTAGATCATATTTATTTATTTCATCTTTTATCAATGACAGTATTAATACTTAATACTTTACTTTGATTTAAGCATTAGATCATATTTAAACATTTTTACCCTTCCGCTTTTGATCACGGGATCTAAGAATTGGAGGATTGTCCCGTTGTACTTTTTGGATTGCTTGTACTCTATTTAACCCACCTCTATATATATATGATTTATTTTTGGTATATTAACAATAATATACCTTTTTTTGTAAGAACCGTGAGAACTCTTAAATTTTATATGGAACACATGTTTTTTTGTTCATTCACATGTGAAACGTTATAAAAACACATGTTGTAGAAGAAATTTTTTTCTGAAACCTTATATATAGCCGTTTGTCACATGTGAACAAAAAACGTGAACAAATTCATTCACAAGTTCATAAAAGGCTAATTTGAAGGTCTCTTGAAAAAGTTTCTTCTACAACATATATTTTTATATCATTTCACATGTGAATGAACAAAAAAACATGTGAACAAATATATAATTTAAGAGTTCTCATGGTTCTTACAAAAAAATGGTTTTCAAAATAAGGAAATATATATATATATAATATATATCTATATATATATCTATATATATATATATCTATATATATATATATATATATATATATATATATATTAATATATATATATATAACAATGTCCTAAATTCATTTTAAACAAATAGGAACCCTTGGATAGGTTGCATCTTTGATTTAGAGGCATTAGATCATATTTATTTATTTCATCTTTTATCAATGACAGTATTAATACTTAATACTTTATTTGATTTAAGCATTAGATCATATTTAAACATTTTTACCCTTCCGCTTTTGATCACGGGATCTAAGAATTGGAGGATTGTCCCTTGTACTTTTTGGATTGCTTGTACTCTATTTAACCCACCTATATATATATACTTAAACATGATTTTCCGGCGACGGCGCCGGAGGACCATGGTGGTGGTCGGAGATGATCATGGTGGTGGTGGTGGTCGGTGATGATGATGATGATGTGGTCCTAAAATAAGGAGTGGTCCTAAAATAATTCACCTATATATATATATTATTTATATAACCATTTTTTTGTAAGAACCGTGAGAACTCTTAAATTTTATATTGGAACACATGTTTTTTTGTTCATTCACATGTGAAACGTTATAAAAACACATGTTGTAGAAGAAATTTTTTTCTGAAACCTTATATATAGCCGTTTGTCACATGTGAACAAAAAACGTGAACAAATTCATTCACAAGTTCATAAAAGGCTAATTTGAAGGTCTCTTGAAAAAGTTTCTTCTACAACATATATTTTTATATCATTTCACATGTGAATGAACAAAAAAAACATGTGAACAAATATATAATTTAAGAGTTCTAATGGTTCTTACAAAAAAATGGTTTTTAAATAAGGAAAACTATATATATATAATAGACTTTCCTTATTTTGAGAACCATTTTTATACCCGCCCGATGCGCAGTTGTTTGAAACTATTGTTTAACAAAATGTTGACCAAATCATATTTAATATAGACATCGATAATTAATAATAACGTTTGTTTATGTGTTATTTCTTTTGTAAGATAATAATAAAGTTTAAGCCGAAAATGAGAAGTATGTTCTTAGCTAATTAAAACTTTTTATCATTCCTTTTATTAACCCGAGTCACCCATGTTCAACCCAAAGATATATATTGCAACAATGGAACAACTTGTCATTACATGATGGCCTTTTTAGATAAAGTTTATACTCGGTAGCCGGTATGGCCATTATTACGTGTAACATATGAGTTTTTACACCTTCTGATCTTCTATTGACCTTCTAATCTTCTATGACCTGCCAAATAATCTTCTATCACCAACTAATTATCATAAACTTAAAATAAGTTCGCCGGCTTCTTTAATCCTTACTCATGACATTTAGATCAGAAACATACTTGCCATAAGCATGTACAAAAAGGTGACTGCAATCAAGATTCAAAATGAGCGACTACATGCTTGGTATGATAGGTTTTTATAAGATCGAAAAATTCGTTAACGAATGGGTTAGAAGTTGGAACCATTAGCGTCCCAAGTTGCCAAAGGTCCACATAAACATTTAATGTATCAAACCTTGGTAGCTTTTCTTATACATGTTTTTGTCTTTAATTTGATACACCCCCATTCATGAATCTGTACAACTATCTGAGCTACCCAAGATCCCAAATCCTTAAAAAAAATCAGATATTTGTTTGTTATTATAAAACATAAACTTTTTATATCAAGTACTAATGTTAATGGCATTCTATACAATTGTTAAAATCCTTTAAAAGCTCTTTGAAATCCTAATTACGAAAGAAGCTAATGAGCATATGGTATATGGATATGCATAGTTAAATTTCAAATTAAAGCAATGACAACCTTTTTAACAACAAATATATCGACAACTGTATTATGTATATGATATGTAGATAAATGGGGGTTATATATTAAAAGGCTCATTATAATAGAGACAGTGTAAAAATACCAATATCTATCTTGATCCAATCATGAATCAGATACCAAGTTGGAGACATATTATATATGAAACAGTTCAAATTTCTTTCTTAAAAGTCTTCCTGAACTCCTCACTGTTACAATAAGATGACCCAATCATCAGCAATATTCGATATCACAACACCAAAAAGTACTCGTAGGATTACACTTGCATGAAGAAAATGTTAACAAACAGAAATTGAAAAGATGATTTTTTGTATTGATATTGAGATGATTTTTGATTACAACTTATGCCTCTATTTATACTATAGAATTGATACGTAAATAAGGAAATAAAACTAGGGCAACACAATCTGGACCGGGCCTTGATATGAAAATTTGGGGCCGAAGTTGAGATCCAAAAACTTAATTCTAACACTCCCCCTCAAGTTGAATATCGGGATTACCGAAATTCAACTTGAATTGGTTTCGATTTTTTGGTTGTGGTGATTTTTGGCTTTGGTTTTGAGTTTGACTTGAGCTACCGCGTTCAGACATGGAAGCCTTTGATTGATTATTGAGCTACCGCCTTCTTCAGACATGGTAGTTTTTGATTTGAGCTACCGCCTTCTTCAGACATGGTAGTTTTTGATTTGAGCTACCGCCTTCTTCAGACATGGTAGTTTTTGATTTGAGCTACCGCCTTCTTCAGACATGGTAGTTTTTGATTTGAGCTACCGCCTTCTTCAGACATGGTAGTTTTTGATTTGAGCTACCGCCTTCTTCAGACATGGTAGTTTTTGATTTGAGCTACCGCCTTCTTCAGACATGGTAGTTTTTGATTTGAGCTACCGCCTTCTTCAGACATGGTAGTTTTTGATTTGAGCTACCGCCTTCTTCAGACATGGTAGTTTTTGATTTGAGCTACCGCCTTCTTCAGACATGGTAGTTTTTGATTTGAGCTACCGCCTTCTTCAGACATGGTAGTTTTTGATTTGAGCTACCGCCTTCTTCAGACATGGTAGTTTTTGATTTGAGCTACCGCCTTCTTCAGACATGGTAGTTTTTGATTTGAGCTACCGCCTTCTTCAGACATGGTAGTTTTTGATTTGAGCTACCGCCTTCTTCAGACATGGTAGTTTTTGATTTGAGCTACCGCCTTCTTCAGACATGGTAGTTTTTGATTTGAGCTACCGCCTTCTTCAGACATGGTAGTTTTTGATTTGAGCTACCGCCTTCTTCAGACATGGTAGTTTTTGATTTGAGCTACCGCCTTCTTCAGACATGGTAGTTTTTGATTTGAGCTACCGCCTTCTTCAGACATGGTAGTTTTTGATTTGAGCTACCGCCTTCTTCAGACATGGTAGTTTTTGATTTGAGCTACCGCCTTCTTCAGACATGGTAGTTTTTGATTTGAGCTACCGCCTTCTTCAGACATGGTAGACTTGATTTGAGATACCGTCTTCAACATGGTAGTCTCACAATTTTGTTTGTGAGATACCGCCTTTGGACATGGTATCTTTTGGTTTGAGCTGCCGCCTTTAGACATGGTAGTTTTTGATTTGAGCTACCGCCTTCTTCAGACATGGTAGTTTTTGATTTGAGCTACCGCCTTCTTCAGACATGGTAGTTTTTGATTTGAGCTACCGCCTTCTTCAGACATGGTAGTTTTTGATTTGAGCTACCGCCTTCTTCAGACATGGTAGTTTTTGATTTGAGCTACCGCCTTCTTCAGACATGGTAGTTTTTGATTTGAGCTACCGCCTTCGGGCATGGTAGCCTTTGGTTTGATTGACTGAGCCACCGTCGTTAGACATGGTGGCTTGATTTGTGTGGTGGTTTTGATATATGAGCTTATACTCCCCCTAAAAAAAATATAGGAGGATATTTGGACCAGACAACTCGTACGTCATAGTATCCGTAGCTCCACATTCAAATATCCAAGGCCCATTTGAATTTTCAGAACTGTTTTGGATTGTGTGAACCATGTGATCCGTTCCATTGAAACTTGTTTGGGCAATCCATGGACTAAACCTTTATCTGCTTTTGAATGAAGCATTTGGGCCAATCCATGGACACTACCCTTTTGACAAACACGTACAGGAATAAAAGAATGATTATAATTCTTAGGAAAAGTGTTTGTCAAAAGGGTATATATCAAACCACCACACAAATCAAGCCACCATGTCTAACGACGGTGGCTCAGTCAATCAAACCAAAAGCTCTCTTCTTTCTTCTTTCTTAATTGCTCTCTTCTTTCTCCTTTCTGGCCGCCACTACTCCTCCAAAAATACCATCGGATCGCCGCCCATCGCGGCTGGTGTTCTCTTTGCTGACGGAGCTAGTATTGGTGGTAGAACTCTTCTCTTTCTCAGATTTGGCCGATTTGGTGCCTTTTTTGGTGCCATCGGACCACCAATCCGGGTAACCAACGCGGCGGAAGCACTCATCTTCTGTGTGCCTTTTCATGCCTTATTCATTACATTTAAGATGGAATTTATTATCTCGGGTCACCCCTTTTTTCTTGCCGTCGTTCCGGCGATATTTCTTTGTCACGAAACCGCCGTCGATTTCTCCGGCGGTGTCGGAAGGTTTTGGGTTTTGATGTTGCTTGTTGATGTTGTTTTGCAATAATTTGGTTAGTTGAAAGGACAACTCGGAACCCGAGCCTGAGCCGCCGGCGTCCGCCATGGTGGCTTAGGATTGCTCGATGGTTTTTGAGTTTAATGGTTGTTTATTGGGTAGATGATGAGAACCGAATTAACGGCTCTGATACCATGTTAACAAACAGAAATTGAAAAGATGATTTTTGTATTGATATTGAGATGATTTTTGATTACAACTTATGCCTCTATTTATACTATGGAATTGATACGTAAATAAGGAAATAAAACTAGGGCAACACAATCTGGACCGGGCCTTGATATGAAAATTTGGGGCCGAAGTTGAGATCCAAAAACTTAATTCTAACACTCCCCCTCAAGTTGAATATCGGGATTACCGAAATTCAACTTGAATTGGTTTCGATTTTTTGGTTGTGGCGATTTTTGGCTTTGGTTTTGAGTTTGACTTGAGCTACCGCGTTCAGACATGGAAGCCTTTGATTGATTATTGATCTACCGTCTTCTTCAGACATGGTAGTTTTTGATTTGAGCTACCGCCTTCTTCGGACATGGTAGTTTTTGATTTGAGCTACCGCCTTCTTCAGACATGGTAGTTTTTGATTTGAGCTACCGCCTTCTTCAGACATGGTAGACTTGATTTGAGATACCGTCTTCAACATGGTAGTCTCACAATTTTGTTTGTGAGATACCGCCTTTGGACATGGTATCTTTTGGTTTGAGCTGCCGCCTTTAGACATGACAGCCGTTGATTTTGAGCTGCCGCCTTCAGACATGGTAGCTATTGGTTTTGAGCAACCGCCTTCCTCATGGTAGCCTCCTTTTGTTTTATTGCTGAGCTACCGCCTTCGGGCATGGTAGCCTTTGGTTTGATTGACTGAGCCACCGTCGTTAGACATGGTGGCTTGATTTGTGTGGTGGTTTGATATATGAGCCTATACTCCCCCTAAAAAAAATATAGGAGGATATTTGGACCAGACAACTCGTACGTCATAGTATCCGTAGCTCCACATTCAAATATCCAAGGCCCATTTGAATTTTCAGAACTGTTTTGGATTGTGTGAACCATGTGATCCGTTCCATTGAAACTTGTTTGGGCAATCCATGGACTAAACCTTTATCTGCTTTTGAATGAAGCATTTGGGCCAATCCATGGACACTACCCTTTTGACAAACACGTACAGGAATAAAAGAATGATTATAATTCTTAGGAAAAGTGTTTGTCAAAAGGGTATATATCAAACCACCACACAAATCAAGCTACCATGTCTAACGACGGTGGCTCAGTCAATAAAAAATTGCTCTCTTCTTTCTTCTTTCTGGCCGCCACTACTCCTCCAAAAATACCATCGGATCGCCGCCCATCGCGGCTGGTGTTCTCTTTGCTGACGGAGCTAGTATTGGTGGTAGAACTCTTTTCTTTCTCAGATTTGGCCGATTTGGTGCCTTTTTTGGTGCCATCGGACCACCAATCCGGGTAACCAACGCGGCGGAAGCACTCATCTTCTGTGTGCCTTTTCATGCCTTATTCATTACATTTAAGATGGAATTTATTATCTCGGGTCACCCCTTTTTTCTTGCCGTCGTTCCGGCGATATTTCTTTGTCACGAAACCGCCGTCGATTTCTCCGGCGGTGTCGGAAGGTTTTGGGTTTTGATGTTGCTTGTTGATGTTGTTTTGCAATAATTTGGTTAGTTGAAAGGACAACTCGGAACCCGAGCCTGAGCCGCCGGCGTCCGCCATGGTGGCTTAGGATTGCTCGATGGTTTTTGAGTTTAATGGTTGTTTATTGGGTAGATGATGAGAACCGAATTAACGGCTCTGATACCATGTTAACAAACAGAAATTGAAAAGATGATTTTTTGTATTGATATTGAGATGATTTTTGATTACAACTTATGCCTCTATTTATACTATAGAATTGATACGTAAGTAAGGAAATAACACTAGGGCAACACAATCTGGACCGGGCCTTGATATGAAAATTTGGGGCCGAAGTTGAGATCCAAAAACTTAATTCTGACAGAAAAAAAGTAGTAGGAGGTCTCTTTGGCTTGTTAGTTTCTTTCGCTTTTCACTTCTTCACCTTGCCTTTGCCAAAAGCCTTAGCATGTGCCTTTCTCCTCCCTACCTTTCTGAAACATATATGAATTTTTTTTTTTATCAAACCAAATCATACCGTTTAGATCCACAATAAGTAACCCTTCAACCAAAAAGATGGTATAGAAAAAGCTTCTTTATTATGTTAAGCATCTCCCTTTTTGACCAAATGCATTTGTGCTATTCCATATTACACATGCCACTGTCATGTACTGATGTACATAGACAATGAGCAACAGAGTAGAAGAAACATGATTGCTGATATTAAAGACTTTTTAATACCCACAAATAGAGTCAACAATGATAAATGCCGTACATTGACTGGATTTCAGATATCTTATTAAGAGCCTTAAAAACATCAAAATAGGTCGTCTTTCAGGTTTGAAAAATACAACTTATCATAAAAAAAAACGTGAAATCGAAAACGATCTTACCTTATCATCAAGAGGCTTCAAAGCATCCCTTTTTGCTGCTCCTTTACCTTTAGCCCCTTTCATATCTACATATGCTCAAAGATAAAAGGGCTCAAAAGAGTATATTATTATAATTATAAAACAAAAAGATGCTTCAAAATATATATTACAATATTCCACATATATATTCCAATCTAATCATCATAAAAACTAATTACAGAGTAATAGATAAACAAAAGCATAAAATAAATGAAACTTAATATACCAAAAAAACTATCATATACTTTTAACAAACTAACCTATTAAAGAACAAACATATAGATGAATAACCTATTAGCAAAGAAAAAAAAAACTATAAGAAGAAAGAACACACTTGTTATTGCAGATAAAGGGGCCTGGGATAGCTCTGATTAAGCAACGGTTACGGTGAATGCATGAGGCGAATGAATGGTAATGGAGATCAGGGAAGGTTTGGTTAGGATAGGTTGTTAGTATTATTTTTAGATTTGGTGATTTTAATTTTAGTTTATGTAGAGTTTGGTTAGGGTCGGGTAATGGGTAGAAAGGGTCCGCGTGTTCTTTTTTTACGTGAATTATATTATTATTTTATATATTATTTTAAGGTTTAATAAAATAATTCAAATTAATAAGGTTGGTTTGGAAGGAAATAAAGGCTTAAGGAGGTTCAGGATTAGGTTTGGAAGGGTTTAGAAAGGTTTGACAACTACTGTTTTATTTAATATATAGATATAGATATAGATATATACACACTTGGCCTGGTTAGATGGTTAGCGTGAGGTTTATTGAAGATGTATATATCTCATGGTAGTCCTCAAGGAGTCAAAGGCGAAACATTATCCCTTTGACTCTGACACGGATAAGATAATACCATTATATTCGTAAGCAAGTTTCATGAGCTTACAATAATATAGTAAACGCAACAAGTATATTTTCCTAGTATAAATCAAGTCGACAACATCAAGATGGTAGACACTAGAAACAAATGTCTTTATTTTCAACAAATAAGCACAACTTTGACTTCAAACTATTTGAACATAAACACACATCTTCCAAATATATAGCAAAATACAAAACCAATATTGTAGAACTGGCTTCATCAGATTCTTATTTGCTTATTTATTCAAGACAACATAGATAATGTGTAAAGCACAAAATTAAGCTTTGATGTTGAGTAGAGCTTCTTCGAAATAAGGAACATCTTTAGTTTCAACACCTACATAAGCTTCAACTCCATTACCTCCGGCATCATCCATCAGATATACTACATTTTTTCCAATAGCCCTACCACGGTTGACCCAATGGGCTTCCCAAAACCAAAGTCAAGTTGGTAGTAAGGGAACTTACACCAGCTGGTTAAGCGGATCATGGTTGAATTAGAAGGAATAATAGCTGCATCTGAACGGGACTTCATAACCATTGTCTGAACTTGATCCTTATCATATCTTACCTTTGAGTAACTATCCATGAAATCCTTGACAGACTTTCTTACAAGACGTGCCAACGATTCAACAGTTTCATCGTTAGTTTCGCATTTTGCTGCTACTGACGTAGAAAGATTCCCACAAGAATCACTAGGTATTAAAGATGTGTGTTGGTGCATTTCCGGGTGACAACATGTAACACCTCAAATTTCGTAGTATTATTTTATTACTAAAAGTAATATATATCAAATGAATAAATGCCGAGTTATTTAAAAAGCCGCATAAATCAAATGTCGGGCCTAGTGTTTAAGCATCGTTTACTAAAAGGATGTGAGGTCCCAAATACGATGGTTAACCAGAAGTGTATAATACAACAAGTCTAATAATCACTAGAATGGACTAGTATTACTTAAATATAAATGCAAGTATATAAATAAAGTAATACACGACTTAAAGCAATAAACAAGTAAAGTGGAACATTATGTATTTTTCAAGGTGTATTTTATTTATGATGTTAAATAAAATACAAGGTTGTGCGGAATCAAGATAATACAAATAAGTATGTATCATAACAACCTATGAATTACAAATGATCTATATTTGTCAAATAACTCTTTTGGATCGAGATACTTAAAGTTGTGAAGTATCCCTGTTTAAGATCGAGAGTATTTAGACAAATTCACTCTAATGCTAAATTTATGCTTTAAAGTAATTTTCTCAAAGAAATGACTTTGTATTTATAGGCAATGTTAGGTCCAGATTTACTGGAGTCGCTCCAGACTCGACTACTGAAGCCTTACTGAAGGTCTGTCCAGAAACGTGTTCTACTGGACCTACTCCAGACATGGAATCTGGAGTCCCTCTGAAGATTTGTCCAGAAATAATGGAAGACCAGTGAGCAAATACTTTTATAGGAAATCTGGAGTATTCTTCAGATTAGCTCACTGGACTTCACCCCAGTCCAGATCTACTCTACTGAAGACGTTCTCACTGAAGTCAAAGACTGAAGTCAGAATAAAGAAGACTGACAAATGGCGGAGTCCACTGGAAGTCTTACCAGATCTGTACACTGGAGGATTGTCAGTGTTCTAGACCTTACAAGTCTGAACACTGATATCGAGTAATTGACTTTTGCCTTTACACACTTTCCAAAGGACATTCCACTTGTTCTTTACCAAAGTTTATACGTGTGTAAAGGTGGTTGGTTAAAAGAATAAAGTCATATTGATGTGACTTTATCCTTGTACCATTAACCAATGCATTTAATGTTCTTGTCGGATCATTAAATGCATGCAACCATATTTGTACGACACAAAATTCACTGGTGAATTTTGTTGCCTATAAATACAAAGTCATTTCCTTGAGAAAAATACTTTAAAGCATTCATTTAGCATTAGAGTGAATTTGTCTAAATACTCTCGATCTTAAACAGGGATACTTCACAACTTTAAGTATCTCGATCCAAAAGAGTTATTTGACAAATATAGAACATTTGTAATTCATAGGTTGTTAGGATACATATACTTATTTGTATTATCTTGATTCCGCACAACCTTGTATTTTATTTAACATCATAAATAAAATACACCTTGAAAAATACATAATGTTCCACTTTGCTTGTTTATTGCTTTAAGTCTTGTATTACTTTGTTTATATATTCTTGCATTTATTTACAAGTAATACTAGTCCATTCTAGTTATTATTAGACTTGTTGTATTTTACACTTTCAGGGTTAACCATCGCATTTAAGGGACTCACATTTGGTATCAGAGCTGAAGGCTAAACATTGCCTAGATCTGCTTCTTTGATGGCCACCCCAGAAAATACACAAGGAAGTTTTAATTTTGGTCCCGATCCTAATGTTAATGTTAATGATCAAAATAATGAACCACCTATTGTTAATAACACTAATCCACCACCTCCTCCTCCTACTCCTGCTTCTCTATACATGCATGTGCACTATTCAAATAATCCTGTTCCTAAATTCAGTGGGAACAGTGATGAGTTTGGTACGTGGAAGGCTAGGATGGTATTACATATCACTGGTATTGAGAGGAACATGATGAAAATCTTAAATGAAGGTCCTTATGTCCCTACATCACCTCTCAATCCCCTCTTGATCCTTCTGGATCTAGAAGAGGAAGGGAAAAGAGGGAGGAACATTGGTCTGAAGAGGAGAGGAGATTGGTGAATCTAGACACCTTTCTCAAAAACATGATCCTCGGGGCCGTTCCAGAAACCCTAATGTTAGAGCACGTTAAGTGCATAAATTGTTGTCCGATGCAATAATTCTAAAAGGCTGAGAAATTCGTACATATATGTCTTACGAACTTTAAGTTCGTAAGAACTAATAAGTTCGTAAGTATATGCCAAACGAACTTTAAGTTCGTAAGAACTAATAAGTTCGTATGGCCCAGCACAGTTTGTACGAGTTTGACAGCCCAGCCCATGTTCAGACTATAAATAGAGATCTTAGGTTTAGGTTTTCAGTTGATGATTTAGTTGCAACGTTAGTCATTCACTAGGTTCTCAAGGTAGAGATCTATACCTTGAGATGCCGCCCAAAGAATCAGATGTCTACTCGTTTTATGTATTGTAATCTTATGATTAATACAAGATATGAGTGTTATACATCTGAATTTATCTCCTGTTCTTATTATCTTCTTGTGTATTTTCGTGTTCATCACCATTTTCATCATATAAACCTAAAGACGATTATAGATGGATTCCGCACATCTATGACTGTATAGATCTCATGTTAAACGATCCGGGAACGTGTCTCAACACGTTTTCCAACATGGTATCAGAGAAGGGGAGGCTATTTTGCCTTCGATCGAGATCTGGATTAGGGTTTATGTTCGAAAATATGAAGAAGATGAAGTTTCTGTCGTTAAGTTCGTTTGACTTACGAACTTAGCAAAACGAAGTTCATCAAACGAAGATAGCAAACGAACTTAACTTAATTTCGTTCTGAAGTTCTTCAAACGAAGATAGCAAACGAACTTAACTTAATTTCGTTCTAAAGTTCTTCAAACGAAGATAGAAAACGAAGTTATCTTCATTTTCGTTTTGAATCTTCATCAAACGAATTTAGCATACGAAATTAAGCTATCTTCGTTCCGAACCTTAGCCAACGAACTTAAGCTATCTTCGTTCAGACCTTACGAAGATAAGAGTGTTTTTGAGCATATCTTCGCAATATGTAACAAGTTCGTGAGAAAGATTGTACTTACGAAGATAACACCAATTTGGGTTTATATTCGCAAGAACAAACATGGTTCTTCTTACGAAGATGTTCATACCTGGCAGAATAACTTCGCTTGTATTGTTGATTTTCTACATACGAAGTTGGTCATTTAAGTTCAACACATATTACGAATATGTTCAAGCCAGGAGATCAAGTTCGTAGGTATAGTTCTTTAACTGTGCCGATGCTATACGAAGATGATCATAGAAGATAGAGTTCAAGAAAGAGGTTCAAGATTAATCAGAAGATCAATTGCATGGAAGCACACAACAGGGTAGTATAATAAAAAAAAAAAAAAAAAAAAAAAGTATTTTGGCGGGAAAAATAATTTTTGTCCATGGTCTTAAAATGGCATGATTCATGGAGATTTGAAGTTTGGTAGCGTTCGAAAAAATTTTCGGTCCGTTTTTGTGCGATTTCGGCACGTTTTGGATGAAAATTTTCGGCAATTATCAAATTTTTCCAACAGCCTTAGAAATAAAAATTTACGTGAATACCAATGTTTCACGTAAATGTGTTTTTCCTCGGAAATTTGGAGGGAAAACGAATATACCCTGTTTGGCGAAGAGTTTTAACCGTCGTTAGCTCTAAGCTTTTTGAAGAACCTCAAGAATGGGAGATATTTAAAACCTAAGACAGGCTGAAGTTCAAGATTTTTGCTAAGAAATAGGGGGGATAAACCTCGGTATTTCTAAATAAAAATATGAACTACTCGACATTCATTGAAGATCAAAGGTTATTCTGTTCATTCATTCAGTTTAACGTTGATGGTGATTAAAGTATTATAATGTTCGAGTTTGAAGATCATCATGTTATTTATTGGAGTATTATCAAAAGATGATCTTTCACATATAGCGGTTTGAACTGTTGAAGTATTGGAGTAATGAAGCTGGTTACTTGTTGTTGAGTATTTGAAGATTGAATCTTATATATATTCCAAGACATAGAGATGATATCAGGCAATGGTTGCGAAGATAAAGATCTTTGTGTATGGCAGCTTATACAACAGAAGAGGATATCGGATTAGAAAGGCTTCGGGTGATTGGTAGAGTTGTGAAGATACAAGACAAAGTCAGACATTGCTAGTTGAGACAGGATTTATGCGACTACATTTTGTGATTCAGTTTACAGAGTTTCTTATTTTTTGTGAGAGCTGATTGATTTGATGCTGATTGTTGGAAATTCAACTCCGCCATTACATGCCAATTAAGCAAGATGAGCAGGGTCTCCGGCAATAAATCCTAGGGTGGAAGATTGCTGATGTTTAATTTGGAGGTGCTACTACTGAGGGGGAGAACTACAGCAAGAGGTGTTGGGTTGGTTGGTTTTCATGAAGATATAGAGATTTTGCAGGTTGAAGATCAGGTTGCAGTTTCAGAAGATTGAGTCTCGACATAGAAGAACCGATGTCTCAAGTTAAGGGGGAGGTTATTCACTTAGACTTTCTATAACTGATATTGGAACTTCTTGAAGAATTGATTGCACCGGCCAAGGGGGAGTTTGTTAGAGCACGTTAAGTGCATAAATTGTTGTCCGATGCAATAATTCTAAAAGGCTGAGAAATTCGTACATATATGTCTTACGAACTTTAAGTTCGTAAGAACTAATAAGTTCGTAAGTATATGCCAAACGAACTTTAAGTTCGTAAGAACTAATAAGTTCGTATGGCCCAGCACAGTTTGTACGAGTTTGACAGCCCAGCCCATGTTCAGCCTATAAATAGAGATCTTAGGTTTAGGTTTTCAGTTGATGATTTAGTTGCAACGTTAGTCATTCACTAGGTTCTCAAGGTAGAGATCTATACCTTGAGATGCCGCCCAAAGAATCAGATGTCTACTCGTTTTATGTATTGTAATCTTATGATTAATACAAGATATGAGTTTTATACATCTGAATTTATATCCTGTTCTTATTATCTTCTTGTGTATTTTCGTGTTCATCACCATTTTCATCATATAAACCTAAAGACGATTATAGATGGATTCCGCACATCTATGACTGTATAGATCTCGTGTTAAACGATCTGGGAACGTGTCTCAACACGTTTTCCAACACCTAATTCCCACACTAGTTCTTTTTCCCAGTGCTAAAACCATGTGGGATGAACTTTTAAAACAGCATGAAGGAGGAGATGACACCATTGTCACCAGAAAGGTCTCCTTAAACAAGAGGTATGAGTCATTTTTTGCTCAGCCTAATGAGTCTCTCACTGGTACTTACACCAGATTTATGAGTATCATAAACCAGTTGAGAGTTCTTGGGGTTGAGAAGGACAAGGATATACTTCTGGAGATATTTTGTGATATTCTGCCCACCAAATGGTCTCACATGATCCTGGTCTTACGACAAGGTAAAACTCTGCACACACACACTCTCTCAACTCTTTATGGAGCTTTCAGGTAGACTGAAGAAAATCAAGCTCAGAGAGTGGTGGCAGAACAAGATGCTTATAACCATGCCTCCAGTAGTCCTAATGTGGTTGTCATACTGAACCACAAAGTACAACACTGATATCTTCTGAGAATGTATTTTCTATGAAGAAGATGGTGTCTGAACTCATGGATTTTGGAGAGTCCAGTCAAACTCCAGACTGTTGTGATGAAACTGATGATGATGACCTTATGCAATGATTGCTAAAACGTTTAACCGTTTCAAAGCAAGAGCAAATAGGCCATCTGGACAATTTGCATCCAGTTCTTCAAATGATAAGACCAATTTGACATGCTTTAAGTGTGGCAAAAAGGGTCATTTCATGAAAGATTGCAGGTCCAGCCAGTTTATATCCAAGCCTGGTCCATTTTCTTCAAATAATAAGCCTGATGATAGCTATAAATTGAAATATAAAAAGCTTAAGGCCCAGATTGCTCTCATGGCATAACAAATGGAAAACAATAATAAGTGCATGATCGCAACAACTGAAGAGAAGTGGGTTCCTTCTGATGATTCATCTGCTGATGAAGAAGAAGAAAGAGATTGCTGTTACATGGCTCTGGCAGACGAAGAGCACCTGGTGAAGGAAGATGTCACATCTGGACGATGGGTGGACATTGTTATTAAAAAGGTTAGTGATTATGACTGCAACTGACCAAGAATTAAAACTGGACATAGCTGAAGCTCTTAATTCTGATTTGATATTTGTAGAAACTGTTAGATCTGATTGTGTAAATGGTCTAGAAACAGATTTTCTGAAATAACTGTTTTAAAATCAAAATTGAAAGAACTTCAAGACATTGAACTGGCATTTCAAGCCCAGGTTCTGGTAACTGAACAATTGATTCAAGAAAAACAAGATCTTGAAGTCATTTTAGAGAAAGAAAAACTGGTGATTAAATCATGGCTAGAAACCAAAAGCCATATGATGTTGGAGTAAATCAATTTCCTGCTAAAAACGTGCATATTTAGATGGAAATACTCATGTAGCATCATTAATACCAGTAATCGATCGATTACCAGAGGGGTTCAGGCCCACCACTGTTTATGATGAGCCTGTAACTCCCAAGGCCAATATTTTCCCAGTTCAATCCCCAGAGGTTAAGACTGGAGCATTCCAGATGACTGCTCCAGTTCAAAAGGTCAATCAGACGAAACCTTTGCCTCAGACCTATCCCCTACCTAAGCCTAGAACTGGAAAGGCTAAGGTATCATCTGAATGAAAATGTTTTGTCCAGGTTAGAGAGCCAGATTCAAAACACTGACTCGTCAATTTCAAAGTTTTAATGCAAGATTAAACTTTATTGAGGGTACTTCATCTGGCCCTAGACAAAATACAAAACCTTTTGCAAAGAAAGTTAAATCTATTTCTCCAGTTAAGAAAAAGAAAAAGGTTTCAAAACTATCAACCCCAGTGGTCTTTTCAACTAAGACCACTGTTGAAGAAAGTGAACTAAACCAGATTGCCCCAGGGACCTATAAGGGAGGGTCTAGTGAACCCATCAGTCGATGGGTTCCCAAATCTAACTGATAATATCTGGTGGATGTGCAGGGCGATCGAAAGAAATATATCTGGTATCTTGACAGTGCAGCTGGCAGGAAGATGACCGGATGTAAGACCCTACTGGAGGAGTTCACCATTTCTGATGGACCCTCCATTACTTTTGGAAATGATGGTTGTGGAAAGACTGAGGGATACGGTGTTCTGAACAATGGACAAGTCAAGTTCAGACGTGTTGCATTTGTGAATGGTTTGAAATATAACCTGATCAGTGTAAGCCAACTGTGTGATGATGGCTATCAAGTTCTATTCAATATTGCTCAGGGTATCGTATTCAACAAGGACTGGAAAGTAGTGTTGATTGCTCCCAGAAAAGGGAATGTGTACGTGATGGATATGGAAAGCTCTCCTTCAGAGCAGTGTTTCTATACTTAAGCTGATGAAGACACAAACTGGTTATGGCACAAAAGATTATCCCATTTAAATTTCAAGAATATTAATAAGTTGTCCAGAAAACAACTTGCAGATGGGATACCTTCAGTTTCCTTCAAAAAGGAAAGGCCATGTCCAGGATGTGAGATGAGTAAGCAAAAACGTACCAGTTTCAAGACCAGACAGAATTTCAGCATATCTGAACCTCTTCATATGCTCCATATGGACCTCTTTGGTCCAGTGAATGTTCAGACTCGTGCTGGTAAAAGATACACCCTGGTAATAGTAGATGAATTTTCCAGATATTGTTGGGTTATCTTTTCTCAGGTCTAAAAGTGAAGCTGCTGCTGAAATCATCAGTCTTATCAAGCAAATTGAGCTCAAGTACAGTCGAAAGGTGTGTCAGTTAAGAAGTGACAATGGAACAGAATTCCAGAATGCAACTCTGGAGTCATTCTGTACTGACACTGGCATCTCCCAGAATTTCTCATCAGCCCGTTCTCCAGAACAGAATGGAGTGTGGAAAGGAAGAATCGAACGCTGATAGAAGCTGCCAGGAGTATGCTTGCTGAATCTGGTCTGTCTACCAGTTTCTGGGCTGAAGCAATTGCTACTGCTTGCCACACCCAGAACCGGTCAGTGTATGTGAAGCGACACAAAAGACAGCCTACGAAGTCTTAAGAAATAGAAAACCAAATATTGGTTATTTTCACGTTTTTGGATGTCCAGTTTACATCCTGAACGACTCCAGTCAGTTAGGCAAATTTGATGCCAAAGCTGATGAAGGGTATTTCTTAGGCTATTCAGCCATTCGCAAGGCCTTCAGAGTCTACAACAAGAGACTGGAGAAGGTCCATGAGTCAATTCATGTCACATTTGATGAATCAAATGCTGCAATCAACAAGAAGCCAGCCCTTGACACTCCCAGTAACTCCAATTGTCTTTTGTGAATCTGATCCTATCAACTACAATAAAGAAGATTCAGAAGACACAGTTTCCAGTCATCCTGATCTGGAACCTGTTCAGAAAAAGAAACGCTCCAGTAGTACTCCATTCTATCCTTCTATTATTTTCAAACTACCCTCTGAAATTAATATTGGATCAGATGTTCGTACGACTCCCCCAGTATCAGTGTCAGTTGAGAATATACCAGAAATGTCTTCTTATGAAGAATTCCAAACTGAACTAGTACTTCAAGAAATGCCTTCAAATGAAGAATTTCATGATGCAAATCGTGATTTAAATGACTCAGATAAAGATGCTGAAGTAGTCTGGCAAGATCCTCCTCCTGAAGCAACTCCAGAGGAGACTCAACTGAATTCTTGCACTGATATTGTTGTCAGTAACAATCCTGGTCAGTACTCCAGATGGACAAAAGCTCATTCTATTGATCAGATCATAGGTGACCAGTAGAGGAGTTCAGACCAGAAGAGCCTCCAGTAATCAATGCTTATATGTTAGTTTTCTATCATTGATGGAACCAAAGAAGATTGACGAGGCTATGGAAGATCCAAGCTGGGTGACTGCTATGCAAGAAGAGCTTCACCAGTTTTGAAAGGAACAAGGTCTGGTATCTGGTTCCTTTCCCAGTTGGAAAGAAAGAACCAATTGGAACAAGATGGGTCTTCAGGAACAAGGTAGATGAAGATGGCCACGTAATCAGAAACAAGGTCAGACTGGTAGCACAAGGCTACTGCCAGTCAGATGTCGATTTTGATGAATCATTTGCTCCAGTGGCTAGACTTGAAGCGATCAGAATATTCTTAGCATTCGCTGCTTATCATCAGTTCAAGGTCTACCAGATGGATGTAAAGAGTGCTTTCTTGAATGGAAACTCTTCACCATCTAAACCAACTCCAATTTCTGCACCACTAACACTGGACTCTGATCCAGATGGTAAACCAGTGAACACCACTGTCTACAGAGGCATGGTTGGTTCACTGATGTATTTAACTGCCAGTAGACCAGATATTATGTTTTCAACATGTTTATGTGCCAGATATCAGTCTAATCCAAAGGAATCTCATTTGCTTGCTGTAAAGCGCATACTGAAGTACCTTAAGGGTGTTCCTAGTTTGGGTCTTTGGTATCCCAAAGGCTCAGGCATGGATCTAATGGGTTATTCAGATTCAGATCATGCAGGTTGTAAGATAGACAGGAAATCCCCTACTGGTGGATGTCATTTCCTTGGGGGCAAACTGGTCAGCTGGACCAGTAAGAAGCAAACTTCAGTTTCATTGTCCACTGCTGAAGCTGAATACGTGTCTGCAGCCAGTTGTTGTGCTCAGATACTCTGGATGAAGAACCAGTTGCTTGATTATGGTATTAAGTACTCAAAGACCCCAAAACGAAGCACTAAGAAAAGGGAAAGGTGAGAGAGTCAAACATTACATAAAAGGAAGAAGAAAAGAACGAAGCACATTGATCTCAGGTATCACTTCATTCGTGATCATATTATGAAAAACAACATTGAACTCCATTTTATTCCCACTGACAAACAACTCGCTGACATTTTTACTAAACCTCTGGATGTCAAAAACTTTTGAATATCTTGTTGGTGAGTTGGGAATGTTAAACCCTTAAATCTGGAACCTTGGTATTGAACGCCATTGTGTACTACTGAGGATCTTTGGATCAACATTCCAGGGGGAAAGACTTTGAAAGATATTTTTGTTCTTAAAAATGTTTTAAGTTCAGGGGGAATTTATTAATTTATTTTCTCACTGGACAAATTCTTCAGAAAATATTACTGGTGCTTTGTAAATGTGTCCCTCTCACTGGTAATTGGACAGGTTGAAGTGCGTGTTTGAGGTAACTTTTGTCTCCTTGTAAATGTGTCCCTCTCATTTGTCTGTATTAGTTGACGTGCATGTTTGAGGTCACCAGTCTCTTTCAAATGGTTTTCACTGGTACTTTACTGGAGTGTCCCTCCAGTGTACCATCAGTACATGTTTCACTGGACTAATCCACCAGTGATACTGGAGTGTCCAGTCAACCTCCAGATGCACTGAAATGAGTCATAATATTTTTTAAATACTTGGTCATTGTGCGTGCCACGTAAGCAAACTTTTTAAAGATATTTATCTTATAATCCTACGTGGCATGTAAATTTTTCAACGTAATGATGGTATTTTTACCTTGGGAAGTCAAAAAGAGCAACTTGATACTGTTTGTGGGCTGTAAACCGTCACACATTTATGTGTGATGTGATGTAATTAATGCGGATCTCAGAACAAGATCAAAATTTTATTTGATAATTTCAAATTAAACCGTTGATACGATGGTTAACCCCGAAAGTGTAAAAAAGGGCAAGCTGAAGGGGAAGGCGCATACTTCGAACATATTTACTCCCAAATCTTTCAAATTTCTTCATTTAATTTCTTCATTCAATTTCCAATCATAATCATCTCTCATATTTACTCCATTTCCATTCAATTCTTCATCAAATCTTCATCAAAACCCTAATTTTTCAATTTCATCTTCATCTATTCATCATAAAATGGCACCAAGACAATCCAAATCGCTTAAAAATCTGCTCGCTGCTGAATATGCTCCAACTGAAAATGTTGAAAGGGCACCTCATATCACTCTTGAGGCTAAAGCCATAAGAATAAACATGAATAACTGGATGGCCAGACTTTCACTCTGCAGTGTTCATGATGCCCAATCTGTTATTGGGAGATTAAACACATTTTTTCTCTCATGTCCATTATATGGTGCATTGACATTAAATCCAGGGAGGATGTACCATGATTACCTTTGTGAATTCTGGTACACTGCACAATATGATGATACAACTTCATCAATTACTTATTCTCTGAAGGAAGGTACCAGATCATTGGGTTTCACAGTTAGTTTACTCAGGTCTGTTCTACAGTTGAATTATTTTGAACAGAATGAGTTGCCCATTGAACTTCCCTCTGGTATCAATACAAGGGAAGTGTGCAGACTGATGGGGCACACAGATATTGTGGATGAGCATGGCCAGCTATCCAGGAAGGGAACAGTATACATGAGCAAACTGACGGACTCATGGAGATACTTCTTCACGCACATTGTTGAATGTTTGGGAGGCAGTTCTGGAGGGTTAGACCAGATAAATCAAACTCATCTCCAGATTGCCTACTGCCTCTGGTTTGGACTTAGAGGATTTCGCTCAGATCCTATTTGATGATCTGGTGGAGCGTCTTAGAGTGAAAGGTAGAAAAGCATTCGTTCCTTATATCCGTTTTTTCTTTCACTAATGTTTAAAAGAGCTCTTGGAGACCAGTATGATTTTGAAACTACTCACTTTTCTGTGAGTGAGTATATGAGGGATCTGACCAACCTCAGATCTCCACTGAATGAGGTAGATATTCCTCAGTCCATGCTCTCCTTTCAAAGGGAAGAAGTAGAAGTGGCTCCAGGTAGAGGTCAAGCTGGTGAAGGACCCTCTGGTGACCAAGATGTACAGATTATAGAAGCTGTACAACCAATTAGACAAGTGGCTCCTGAAGGTCAAGGACCAGAATTTGTTGAACCTTCCAGACGACCTAGATCAAACAGGCGTCTGATGAGAGCTGGAGTTCAGGTGAATCCTGAAAGACATCCTGGTGATGTAATGAATTTGGATGGGTCTCCAATTTTTGAACCTGAAGAGAATGTTGAACAAGTTATTGAGCAAGAGAATGTACAGGTTGGGCAGGTGACTGATGAACAGATAGAGAATGTGGCTCAGATTATTGAGCAGGTTGTTGAGCAGGTCGAACAAGATGTTCAGACTGATG
>CM067171.1:42238272-42270748 GCA_034093135.1 Erigeron breviscapus | reverse complement strand
TCCTTTATCAGATCGATCCTTGATCTATGATTTTTACATTTCAATGACTTATGGAAGAAAGCCGAATTAGAATCACCAACCTCCAACCATTCCACTTTAGCTTTCTGTTTGAGGAAACGTTCTTCATCCAGTTGTGCATCCTTAAATCGTTTCAACGTTTCAGCTTCTTTCTTCTTTAATTCAGCGTCCAAAGGATTAGCATCAAGAGCTAGCTGAATTTCATCCAATTCCTTGCGCATATTAACCACTTTAACATGAAGATTACCTTGCTTTAACTCTTTAGATGGTACTACTGAAGACACCTCTATGTCGATGGTGGAGTTACTTTGCAATATATGCACTGAACTGGAGACGACCAGGTGCAGTGTGTATATACCAAGTTCTAGATAGATTACTTATATAAAAGACAATAAGTAAAGAACAATGCATTAATACAAATAACTTGTAAGATAACTTGATGAGACAATATGTATTTTTCAATGTGTAATTTATTTATGATATTAAACAAATTACAAGGTTGATGCGGAACCAAGATAATACACGAATGTAAATATCCTAACAACCTATGAAATACAATTGATCTACACTCGGAATTTCTCAAGACAATCGAAACACTTAAAGTTGTGAAATGATCCTTTTAGCGATTGAGAGAAGATTGCACAAGTTCACCAAGAATATTGCAGGTTTGCAAAGTGTGAACTCTATAGAAGTTTATTCGAAGAGGTTATATTCTTGGTTGTGCAATGACTTGTATTTATAGGCAAAGTTAACATTGGGATGTTAAACTTTAGCCGTACAAATGTGGTTGGGTGCATTTAAGGAATAGCATTTAATTCCTTAAAAAGCAGTGTGAGGTTAGTTTTGGGGTGTTTTGTTGGCGATTCCCTTCCGGTCAGAGGTCAGTAAGCCGCTTTACGCCTTTAGTTGTTTATCCTAAGTCAATTCGTGTGACTTAGGGTTTATAGGTTTTGTTTAGGGTTTATTCGGAGGTCGAATAAGTATTGTACGATAAAGGGATTTATGTGTATCGTGATTCGGATATATGATGATGTGCCGTATGACTTCTTCCTCTATTTATATAGAGGGTCGATAACTTGGAGAGGAGGATAAGAGAATTAGGGTAAATCTCTTCCTTCTTTGTAAATATCTTATTTCCTTTTTAAGGAGATTTATGTTGATCTTTTATGAGTCGTGTCCGATGTATTCAGACTTCAACATGTTTAGATCGGATTAATCATGGAAAGAATCCATATCCGATCTTTTATATATTTCCTCGGAGCTGGGTATTTGTTACCTTGGAGCTTCGGAATATTTATGTTATTTCGGAGGGCAAGCTCCGTTCTGGGTTTATATTTTAGCAATTTTACCTTTTACGAAGGTGGCTTCGTATTCTGATTCGGGTACGGAGGTGGAGCTCCGTATATGGTATATCATCAGTACTTAAATTAAAATACTTGTTTGGCATCTCCGATCTCATGGTACGACCAAATACTATCCTACTTTGCTAGACTGTTGGGAACTTAATCACGGCTCAGATTCTCGTTAGATTCACTTTGCCTAATTACTAGTGCTGTCGCTAGACTCACACTAACCTATAAACAAATTCTCGTTAGATTCATTGTTTAAGCATTAATGACCTAAAGTTTGTGTTACTAGTTCATCTTTAAGTTACCCGGCTCTTAAGCCATGGCCAGATAGTAATTCTCTCCGGTGACCACAGTGCTCGTTTCAAGTCACTGGATCGCGTCTGACATTGTTAAGCATCATGTTCTATTCATCCTAATTACTATGGTTCTGGATCCCTCGGTTACAAGTGAATCACCTTTTACCTAGTTAAAGACCGACTAGTGTTTTCTGTCCTAGCATATTTAGTCCTAGTGTATGATAATAGACAACCATCAGAATTAAACTAATATGTTCAGATATAAAACCAATAATATTATGAACTACTAATAAACATGGATCTACGATAAACAGTAAAACACACTCCAACAGATTCTAACAAATAAAGTAAAACAATAAACGTCTACATGATCACATTGATCCAAACAAGTATTCAGCCTACTAGCCTGACATTATTAAAGGAATAACAAAGTCTGAAAAGATGAAAGACATTGTTTATCAAAGAAAAGTAAATATAAAAGAGTAAATCTAGACCGCGGATGAAGATCGGAAGGTGTTAGAAGCTCCAAAACCTTCTGGAAATCTGCAACTACGAACTAGGGTTGATAGTGGGCGGCTAGGGCTGCTGAATCGGCTCTCCCTTAGGGTTTTGAGGGTTAGTTCGACTTAAATAGGTGTTTAAGTCGGTTGCTGAACTGGGCCGCCCAGCGGCGCTGGGTCTGGGTTTTGATGGACCAGCGGCGCTGGTGAGTGGGGAGCGGCGCTGGGTCTTGACTAGCGGCGCTGGCATGGCTGCCAGCGGCGCTGGTTGCTCCTGCTGCAGCTTGTGCGTCTTCGTTCGGCTCCCGAATCACTTCCTTGTGTCTTGTAACTTCATAGGCTTCCTTCTTGAGTCACTTGATGTCATTTACCCTCTCTCGCATCTTCCGTGAACCTGCATAAACATACGAATTCATTAAGTACCAGTAGTTCCAGAATAATAACTCCTTTAAGCATTGAAATGAAGCCTTTCAATAGGGGTTTTTATCACAAAATGGACGCTCATCAAGGCTGAGGCAATACAAGTTGTTGCAACTATTGCTTAAGTCAAAACATTCGTCGTCTTTAAAATTCTGAAAGGGATTCCACCCAACTGTTGCCCGAAGTAGGGGTGGCAATGGATTGGATCAATATCCAAATCCAATCCAATCCATTTAAAATACTTATTGGAGAAAAAAATATTCCATTAATCCATTTATCAATCCAATGGATCGGTCCATTTATCCAAATATATATATATGGATCGATCCATGATCCATCCGGATCGATCCATTAAAATATATTTTGAAAATCATTTTTATTCGTTTTGATTTTTTCTCGACTTCTCGTATCGTATCTGATATATACATATACCCATGAACTATGAAGTAATCATAATCTCTATTCTTTGTATCTATTCCATACATAATGATAAATCAACCTAATTCGTATGTCTAAAAATCAACCTAATCATAGGATGATGACATGTGGAAAAATCAGGGGGCAAGATTAGGAAAGAGAATTAGTGGAATCCACATGTCAAATTCTTAAGGTTTTAGGTTGATTTTTAGGCATATAAGTTAGGTTGATTAATCATTTTCCATACATATATACACACTTACAAAATACTGAAATAGACCCCACACCTGCACACCATAATATCTGATTTATATATGCCATGTCGCCATTGTCAACATCACACAGAGACACATTTGATTTCATGATCCATTTGATTGTACACCAAACCGAGATTAGGTTTAAGAAAGGGGATGATGGGTGTATTTGGTTGTTTGTTGGCGATTCCCAAAAGGTAGAGTTAGTCTCTTTACGCCAATCGAGTGTGATTGATTTATATGGCCGATTAAGATCGTGCCGATGGTTTCAGGTTTTGATCTTGTTTTATCGTGTGTCGTGATGTGTGAGCACACCGATTATTATTGTACTCCTTAGTAAATTTGGAGTCTGGTTGATGATGCTGAGTTGATAGGTGGTTATATGATGATGCATAGGAGGAGTTCGACTTGAGAAAGCCAAGATTTAGGGTTTCCATAATAAAAGGCCAGGAGTATAACTTCCATAATTACCGGCCCTTCTTGATAAGAACAAATACCGACTTTGTAGGAGAACGATTCTTATCTTTTCCATCTTCTGCGCGATCCTTCGTTACAGACAGTCTTCGTGCTACTGTTCCCTTTCGTACCGCAGGAGGGATATGTCATCAAGCCCCCCAGTCCAAGGGGATGCTTTTTGCCAAATAAGTATTACCTTGGACTATTGTTGTTAATTTGCGAACTCTTGCGGGCGTGTTGTGATAAATGGAATCCAAAAAGTCTTGCGCGTATCCCAAAGCGTTCTTATCGACGGTTAGGGTTTCATTCCTCCACTTATATATAAAATTCCTCTTCGTCTGTTTAATTTCGTCATTATTCCTCCTGCGACTCTCCCATCTACTTTTTGTAAGTCTTTTCTTCCTCTCCTTCTTTTTCTACTTTATTGACCGCCGCCATTTACTGTTTCACTTTATATTTGACTTCTCCTTTTTCTTTCTGATATTGTTCGTTGTTCTAGATCTTCATTACTTTGGGTTATGGCATCCAAGAGGAAGGTGACAGATGTTGGGTCTTCTGCTACACCCATAGACGATCTTGTTGCTAAAAAGGGGAAAGGTCTTGCTGATATATCCCCTGTGTCTTTTTCTGGCAATACTGCTCGCAAATTTATGGAAGAAGATTTACTCTCAAAAGATATGAGTGCACAGAAGAATCTCTTGGTCCGTGGCCTATGTCGAGAATACGAGTATTCTCAAGATATGTTAAAGGAGTCTCAATCTGTGGTTGGAAGTTTGCTTGACAGGATTGCTGATCTGGAGAAACGGTTGATAGAGCATGATGTGGAGATAAAGGCTCTTCGTACTGGCTTGGAAAGGCGCCATGATGAACTGCTGCAGAAAAATCTGGATAACATTGAACTCAAGGAAGAAGTGAAAGTGTTTGTGAAGAAGGTCATTCCGCACTTGTGCGAGACTCTTGCTACGGGTCCACAGGCGGTTAGTTTGGTTGATGCTGTGGTAAATTCCTCTAAGAAGAAAGGTATATTATCTGCTACCCACTTTGAGCATTCCCCCGAGTACATGGAGGCGAAGGAAGTGTTTGATCAAGCCATCCTGAAACTGGCAAGTTACCAAAGTAACTATATTTATGACATTACTCATCTTCGCAACACCGGGGCTTACGACTTCCTAGTCGTGAAGCCTCGTTTTGATTAGTTTTTATATTGCAAACTTTGTTATGGAATATTATGCAGCAGACTTATATTGTCCTTTATTTTTATCCCATATTTTTTGTGCGTATTTGGGTTATCTGTTCATGCGTCCCCGTCAGTTTGTTCCCTTTATTGAGGTTGCGACCCTCTATTTTAAGACGATGAGTCTTTTAATTAATGCACTGTCCCTCATGGGGCTTTTGCTTATTTTCAAATGAGTGAGGCTCATAGCCTTATATGTGTAAGACTAGTTGGTCGTATATTAAATATTGAAGACTGTCGGTCCTTTAGGACTATTGGTCTTTTTTGCAATAATGCCCCATAAAGGTCTTTTACTTTATTAAATATTTCAAAAGCATCTTAGCTTATACATAATATTAGAAAAGAGAGAAAACTTAACAGTAGAATTTTCGCAAGTTCGAACTGTTCCAAGTCCTATCAACCGGAGCCCCTTCGGGTGTTTCAAGCTTGTACATGCTCCGTTCCCGAAGGATGCCTGTACTCGGTATGGGCCTTCCCATGTTGGTCACAACTTTCCTGTGTACTCTTTTTCACTTGCGCTGTTTAACCGCAACACATAGTCTCCGGTTTTGAAAGTCGTGGGATTTACTCTTTTATTGTAGTATCCCTCAATTTTCTTTTTAAAGGCAGCTTCTCTGATGGCTGCTATCTCTCTTCGTTCTTCTAGCAAGTCCAGATCTACTCTTAATTCCTCAGAATTTCCTTCTGTATTTAGCATCCTGTAGGTGGAAACTTGGAATTCTGCTGGGGCTACAGCCTCCGTTCCGAATGCTAAGCTGAATGGGGTTTCTCCGTTGCTCCTCTTTGGTGTTGTTCTGTTAGCCCAAAGGACCAATGGTAACTCATCTATCCACCCTTTGTGACTTCGCCCAATCGTTTTTCCATCCCCTTGATTATTTCTCTGTTGGTTACCTCCACTTGTTCGTTTCCTTGAGGGTGGTAAACGGATGTAAACGATTGTTTTATTTGCAATTGTTTACAAAATTCGGGGAATGTAAGTCCCAACTCAATAGATGGTACTAACTGAAGACACCTCTATGTCGATGGTGGAGTGACTTTGCAATATATTCACTAAACTGGAGATGACCAGTTAAGTGAGTGATATACCAAGTTCTAGGTAGATTACTTATAAAGGTGACAAACAATTATAAGTAAGAACAATGCAATAATATAAATACTTGTAAAGTAAATGGTGAGACAATATGTAATTTTCAAGTGTAATTTATTTATTGAAGTATAAACAAATTACAAGGTTGTTGCGGAACCAAGATAATACAAAGTGTAAATATCCTAACAACCTATGAAATACAATTGATCTATTACTTGGAAATTCTCTTAACAATCGAAACACTTAAAGTTGTGAAATGTTCCTTTTTGCGATTGAGAGAATATTGCACAAGAACACCAATGTATTGCAGGTTTGCAAAGTATGAAGTGTGTGTTCTTGTTGTGCAAAGACCTCTATTTATAGGCAAAGTTGACATTGGGATGTCAACTTTGGCCGTACAAATATGGTTGAGAGCATTTAAGGAATAGCATTTAATTCCTTAAAATGCTAAGTAAAGTTGTGACATAAAGTAACTTTACTCAACCTGCTTTATGTACCTTTTGTACTTTATACATAGATAAATCCTTTTATCCGTGTAATAGCACATAAAGCATAAAGGTCTTTTCCTCGTAATCAGTGTAAAGCTTTGTAAGTGCTTTACACCGATGTTCTCCAGTTTCCATCTGAAGTAGAATGTCAACTGGGCCTCGCTGCCATTGTCATTCTCTATCTTCCATTTGATGTCTTCGACTTCAGTTGGAATGTCTTCAGGTGTATTGGTCAGATGTAACTGGAGGAAGTCTTCAGTTGCGATAACTGTACGTTGCAACTGGACTTCAATATTTCTGGACATTTTCTTCAGGTCTCCAGGTGCAACTGGAGACTGGCCAGTTTAGCGAAACTGGTCCTAACAAATTCCCCCTAAATGTCCTGAAATAATGCCATGTCTTTCAAGTTCTTGTATCTATACAAGTATGAACTAGAAAGGATGGTTTGACTAAATCTATCTAAAATTTTCCAAGGCATTTTTATAGATCAACAAATGCCTTGGTATTTTTCGTTTGAGTTTGTTAGATTTAATCACTTATCTATTTGTTGTTACAATTTGGCAACTTCATTTATACATAATGAAATTTACAAGAGTTACAAGACTGTACAAAGAAAACAAGTAGACAAACTGAAGAAGAACTTAATCAGATGGCCCCTCGCCAGTTCTCCTTCTCTTGGCAGCTGTAGAAATAGGTTGATTGTCTTCAGCATCAAAGTTCAACTTTTCTTCAACACTTTCTTTGAACTTGATCAACTGTTGGAGCACATGAATCCAACCTCTTTCCACTTTACTTTTAAACTGCCTTGCTTCCAACAAGCCTAGCATCTCCACATACTCAGAATGGCCATAAGTGTGCATATCTGGATTTTCAGTTTGATGCATTGGACCATTGAAGTATTGAATTGCAACTGTAAAATATTGAGTTCTAGGCTTGATCGAAACTCTTACATCAACGATCTTGCCTGGATTATATCTCCGCTGTAGCACTTCAGATAGATATGCACGAGCTTCAGATTCATTTGCCAGTTGAATCTGGCCAGTGCTCAGTTTATGCACTGCAGCTTTGATAACTTCTGTTGAAGGTTCAGTTGGTTCTACCCAAGTCGTTAAATTTGCATCTCTTGACAATGGTCTTTGTCTGCCTTTTGACTTGGGTGGATTCAATACTCTTCTGACCACTTTCTGCACATTATCCATTCTTGTCTTTATTCCATCAGCCCTTAACTCTTTGGCCTTTTCAACTGATATGTTTAAGTTTCTGGCATCATATTCTGCCTCATCATCTGGATAGTGTTTGTCAAGCTCAATGTCGAGCATCTCTTTTACCATACCAACTATCCTTGCATCATGCTTTACCTTCAAATATTGAGGCAATGGGATGCTCAACAGATTTGCATCACTTGCATCCAATATTTTCATCCGCTCCATTTGTTCTCTGGACACAACTTGGTTTGCTTGTTTTTCTTTCTTTCTATCTTTGATAGCATCACCAATTGTTGCCAATCTTTCACTATCTCTTTGTGACACTGGAGGGAGTCTGTCAGCAATACCAGTTTCTAGCATACTGGCATCAGTACCAGTTGCTTGAGTTTGTATATCAGTGGCCACAACAATTTCCTTTCCTTTGTTCCCCCTATCAACCACATCGTCAAACCGTTCAATAGTCGGCTGGCTAGCATCAGTACTAGCACCAGCAACATCACCAACAACTTGTCTTTCAACCAATGGTCTTGCACTAACTGGACCAGGTAATCTGGGTGCAAGGACTGCTCTTTCCCCCTGGCAGCATCAGTACTAGCACCAGCATCATCACCAACAACTTGTCTTTCAACCAGTGATCTTGCACTAACTGGACCAGGTAATCTGGGTGCAAGGACTGCTCTTTCCCCCCTGGCAGCATCTAGACCTTGACGAACTGCCTCACAGTCAGAATTACTGGTGGGCAACAGGTCAAGAGGCTGCCACGACTGCAAGTCCTTGCACTCTTTAAATATAGTGCACATCATTCGAAAGGTTCTCCACAAATGATTGGTCTCCCGAGACTGTGTCAGAACATTTGCAGCAACTTGTGTCTGACCAGTTTTCAACTCTTCCAAAATTTTAGAGTCTTCGGCGATACTAGTGACAACCTTTTCCTTCACCTCTTCATCCTTTTTCTTTAACAATTCAACTTCTTTCACCAGCTTGTCAATGGACGTAGTATGAGTAGACACTTGGGTGTTTAATGCATTTATGCTGCCCCGCAACTGGTTGATCTCTAAGGTAAGTGGGGTCAGATCAACCTGAGGAGTGGCCAACTTGGTGATCTCAGACATCACCTTTTCCACCAGTTGTGTTTCTCTTGCACCCAATGTCTCTTCAATTTTCTGACCAACTGACGTCATTAGCTGGTGCCCAAGCTCAGTCACATTTAGGCCAGGTTTGTCACAAAGTTCTTTTACCTGCCTCTCTATCTCCTTCAATTCAGTTTCTGAAGATCTGACAGTTGTGCTCAAGTAAACTGGAGATTGATGAGGTGACTTTTGTTTGAGTTAGGTCAAAGGCTTCCTTTAGAGAAGTGGCTAGATTGTTACAGCCAGTGACCAATTCATTTAGCTTCTTGAAAACTAAGTCCTCATTTGCAGTAAACTTGTTTATTCCCAAATCAACAACCTTCGAGTTTGTAACATTGTCCTTGTTGTATTTAGAGAGAGACTTAGAGTTCTGTTCAATTGCCTTTTGAACACCCTCCACCCGTTTGATCAGGTTTTGGATGTCAGTAGAAAAGGAGGCAAATTGAATGTCCAGTGACGGAGGGGAAGTAGTCACTGGACCAGCAGCGGGCTCAACTGGAGCAATTTGAGGAGACACAATAAGAGTAGTCTCCCCAGTTGTCCCTGAAGAAAGAGAAGAGGAAGTTGGCAAAGAAGATGAAGGATCATGAAGTTCAAATTGTTGGTCATGCTGAGAATGCTCAGGTGTGACCAACGGCGGTGGTTGAGCGGTGTGCCTATTTCTAGGCACAAAGAGAGAGGTAATAAGTGTTGGGCGTCTTGGTTGTGGAATTTGTATAAGTATATCTTCAGTGAAAACTGAAACTTGTTGATCTGGGGGCAAGATAAGAGATGAGGGGTCTTGAGCTTGTACAGAAGCATCAAGTATCTCTGTATCTGAAGGGGTCCCTTCAGAGTCCGAGGACTCCAACTGGAAATCATCAACATCCATGCCAGATCATGAATGTAACTGAGGGCTGACCAGATGGGTCAGTCTCCAGATGACCTTCTCCAGTTTCCTGGAAGGTTTCATCTGTTGGAGGATCAGTTACCAGGGTAACTTCACCAGGGACAGAGGTCACTTGGGGTGCCTCAGTCATGATTGCTCTATCCACAACCATAACATCATCAGCCGTAGAGATTTGAACCTCAGTCTCCAGCAGTGACTGGCCAGAGACTTCGTCAGTTCGTGCAATAGCAGTGTCAGAAATTTGGCTAGAGACAATTTGTGCTGAAACGGACTCTACTCTGGGTTGGGGTAGCCCAGTATTTTCTTCACCACCCTCTCCTACAGAAATTTCGAGGGTGGTTGCTTGCGGTATTCCCATTTGACTGTCTCCAATTTCCTGTTGGGAGGAAACTGGAGGGCTGGCTGGGTGTCTAACGTCAGTGGCAAGTTCTGACCTTTTCCTAAGACGACGTGTTCGAGTTGCCTTTGGAGCACCCTGGAGACCTGTTTAGAGGTCTCCAGTGACAGTTGAAGGGACTGACACGCTGGAACTGGAAGGGTTAAACTGTTGAATGGGTTGAGCAACAATTATGACTCCAGTAGACGAACCGGTGGGTCCCTCATTGTTTTGAGGCCCGCCCAGTTGTCTTTCCGACTCACCTTGGACTGGTGCATCGGTTTTTGCGAATGCCAGCCGCATTAACATTCTCAGGGAACCTCCCCAGATACAGAGGTAGGGCATCAGATTCCTCAATCTCTGACAATAAAGATTTATTGTAAGTGCATGATTCTGTTGACAACAGCAACAGCGATTTGATCAGTATATGTTTATGTTTTGTAATATGTAATCATAGACTTATGTTATGTTTAAACTTGTTATTTGGACTTAGATAATGTGAATGATTACATATTGATCAAAGGTTTGGTATGTTTAATGTTTACGACTTGTATGAATGATTATAAGTAACATACAGATACAAGTGATAAACTAGTCACGTTTTAAGTAATTAAAGTATACTTAAAAGATGACAAAAGAAAGTGTGTACAAACTCGTGCTACAGTAACACGAGTTTGACTAAACTCGTGCTACAGTAACACGAGTTTGTCTAAATACGTGGTCATCACGGCACGCGTTTGCTAATGGGCTTTGGGCTTTAAGGTATACGGTCCATAATTAGCACGCGTTTATGAACATTAAGTATAAATACTCACACTTAACACGTAATTAAGACAATTAATTAAGAGATTACGACTAAACTCTGTCAATTAAGCAAACCCGCGCGCGTTTAAGGTCTTAGGTTGTGTTTACAACGAAAGACGATAATTTAATTAACCAAACAGGTTATCACGAGAGGATTCCGCACTCTCGTCATAACTATAAGCGTTCTCGTGTACGATCAGTCCACAAGGACCTACAAGTGGTATCAGAGCCAATAGATTTTTCAATCTGAAGGTTCGAGATCGCTTTGTTTGGCTTAATTTTGCCAAAATCGTGCAAGATTTCTAATCGGAAAACACGTGTTTGTCTTAGTAACACGTGTTTGGTTTTTAACACGCGTTTGTATTGTAAACTCGTGTTGGCCTTATCATAACACGTGTTTGCTATTTAACACGTGTTTGTCTTTAAACTAGTGTTAGCCCATCCTTAACACGTTTTTGTCTTTTAAGCTCGTGCTCGTACTTAAACACGTGTTTATCTTAAACACGTGTACCTGTTCACTCTCTGTTCTAATCACGTGTTTATCTCAAACGCGTGGTACTGTTCATTTCTTTTAATTTCTTCTTTTGTCGTATTTCAATGATGTCTGGAATGCCTACAGTTTCATCAAAAGAGGCCCAATACATAAATGCTTTAATTCTTCACGATCATGAAGTCGGTCGTACCAATTCACCCCCAAAATTGATTAGACTTGAAAATTTCTGGAGTTGGAAAAAACGTTTTGAATCTTATATTCGCCTTACTGATTTCAATCAATGGGTGATGATTACTGAAGGATATGAGTGGCCAACTCATGAAGATGCTCTTGGAAATGAGGTCAAATACAAGATTGGGGATATGTCTGAAGTATTGAAGAAAGAATATGCCATTGAAGGGAAGGCCTTGTCAAACTTAGAAATGTGCTTACCTAGGGATGCAATTCATCTTCTCGGAGAACATAAGACCTCTAAAGGTTTGTGGGATGCTTTAAATGCATACTGTGAAGGTGATGAGTTGATGAAAAAGGGAAGAATTAAGCTGCTGAACAGACAATATGAAGTCTTTAATGGATTGAAATCTGAAAGCTTAGATGATTTAATAACTCGTTTTAATCATCTGATTACTGAACTGGGATATTTTGGTGTTACTTTTACACAAAATAAACTAGTAGATAAATTTTGGATTCTCTGCCGAACAAATGGAATGATTTTGTGCATAGTCTTCAAGAAGAGAAAGATTATGAATCTTACACCTTGGCAGAGATTGTGTCAAGAGTAAAGAACAGGGAAATGAAGCGTAAAGCAAAGGATGAGCTTTCGGTTTTTCAACAAAATCCGAGTCTATATCATGCTAACACTGATAATCTATTGTCTTCATCGTCCTCTACTTCTGGAAGTGGAACTACTGCTCTTTTATCCACTGAAACATTCATCCTGTTATGGATTCTGATGGAATTGCAGGTTACATGGTTTATGACAATTTGGTTTATGACAATTCATCTTCAACTAAGAATAGCAGTGGATCAAGAAATAGTGGAAGTACAACTGTTCGTTCGATGCCAATGAGTATGCAATCTGCTGAAGGACGTATGCAAGTATTTGCTGCTATGTGTTCTGCTCATGAGGCATTTATCAATGGCAAAATTTCAGATCCAAGTTTGATTGATAAAGATTATGAACAAGTTGATCTTGATGATTTAGAGGAAATGGACTTGAAGTGGCAAATGGCTATGCTCACTATAAAAGCTCGTCGTTTTATGCAACGAACTGGAAGAAATCTTGCAGCTGACAAGAATAGAGGATTTGACAAGTCAAAGGTTAAGTGTTATAATTGTGACGGTTTTGGTCATTTTGCTAAGGAATGTCAAAGACCAAAGCGTTTTGATAATTCTACAGCTAATCGTCAGAATTACAATCAGGGAGGTGTGCAAGCTGGAAATCAAATCAAATCAACCAAAGCTACAGAGCATGATGGAATGATCATTCAGGAACTTCCTACAGAAAATCAAGTTCAAAATCCTGAAAATGCCATGGTGGCAAGACAAGCAGATGGTACTTATCTTTGGACAAAGGAAAATGAACCTGAAAATGCTTTGCTAGCTGAGATTTATGATGAAGTAGCTAATGTGATTAATGACGGAAGTGCTGCGTTTGATTATGCTCTTTATACAAGTGAAGAGGCTGCTGCTACTGATGCTGCATTAAAGGTTTCTGATGATGAAAAGGATGCAGATGAAGCAGTGAAGTTTAAAAGGCTGATAAGCAGATAGATGAATCTTCTGATAAGACAAGCAGCCAGAGTGATAATCATTCGATGAGCTCAAGTGCAAAATTGGACAAGGCTATTTCTACAGAAGCTGATGATTTTGATATTCCTGAAGGTATGACAATATCAGACTTTGTTGCATATATGGCTGACTGCGATGATCGAGAGAAACAGGTAACTTTTTCTTATTTGACTGTTCGTCGTATTTGCTTGTTTGTTAAAGATGTGATGCAACAACATAGTATTGCCTCATCCAAGACCTTAGAGTTAACCACTAGTTATGAAACTATCAGCAAGGAACGTAGTTCATTTTTCTCTAAGAATAGTGCTTTACTTGATCAAGAACGTCAATTTAAGAGTAGGATTAAGTCACTTGACAATGATAATGCTGCCTTAAAAGACAAACTGAAAGAATCAATTTTTAGAGAAAATCTTGCAAATGAAAAGATAGTTTTTCTTTCTAGTGAAATTGGTAAGAAAGAAAAGGATTTGGCTGATGCTAGGGTTACCATTACTAAGCATGAGACTACTTTAGCTAAATGGAGAGGAAGTGATCTAGTAGCTTCTTTAGGTAAACCTAGACATCCTAAGGATAAAACAGGACTAGGAGCTGATTACTCTGATGTAAGACCTCCTTTTAACAACAACTTAGACCCTGTTTATCCAGATTTGGCTGAGTCTGATTCTACTAAACCTGTGCTTACTGACTATCCTAAGTCACCCGCCTCCACTGAACCTAAGCAATCCAAATTCATTCCTAGACAACTGAGGACCACAAACCATGATATACCAAAGATAAGTCAGAAGTTTGTCAAGAAAGGAATTCAGACTAGTTCAATTGAGGTTAAGTATGTCACTGAACCTGAACCTAGTGTGACCAAATCATTCTCAACTTCTGAGACTAAGGCTCCTACTGTGGAAGAGATAGCAACTCAGGAGATTAAGAATATCTTGAATACCCCTCCATCTAAACCATCAGCTCAACCATCTTCTAGCAAGTCAGCACAACGATCTTGTTTTGCATGTTTTGAAAAGGGACATGTGTATAGTTGTTGTCCCAACCGAGTTAGGAAGGCCTCTAGACAGTCAGTTTCTCCTGTCAAGTCAAATCAAAATAGAGGATTATCTCCTAATTTCCATGTTTCTTTTGAGCGAGGGAATGGTAAACAACAGAATGTGTCCAGTAGTTCTCATGGGATGGGTAATCAAGCATTTGGTAAATATGTTCCACCTGTGGCTAAAAGAAATGATTCACCAAGATATATTTCTCCTAGAAATAGATCTGGTCAGTCATCACAATATGCAAAATCAGGGCATCATCGACAGAACTACAATGACCGTAACACATCTTGTGTTCCACAAGTGAATAGACCATTTTCCCCTAAAAGGTCTCAATCAAGAGTTGAGAATATACCTCTACAGCATAATCAGCAATCATCCAAGGCACCTATTGGGAGCAATGGATATTGGACTGAAATGCTAGTTAAGGACGAGAATGGTAAACCCAAGTCTATAAAGGCTTGGGTTGTCCTTGATAACTGATCCATTTTTGTTTCATGTGCAGGGGCTACCACCAATCCCTATTAGTATTTGGTATCTTGATAGCGGTTGCTCCAGGCACATGACAGGAGACAGAAGACTTCTGTCTGAGTTTGTAAATATTAAAGGATCACATGTAAATTTTGCTGGTTCCAAGGGCGGACAAATCACTGGACAAGGAGATGTCGTCGATGGAAAACTTACTTTAAAGAATGTCAATTACGTGGAAGAACTTACTCATAATCTGATGAGTGTATCACAAATTTGTGACCGGGGAAATTCAGTTTTCTTCAACGACAAAGCTGCATTCGTCTTGAAACCGGGTTTTGTTATTCCAGATGATTGGATATTGTTGACTGCTCCTCGTAAAAGAGACATTTATGGTTTAATGTTGGGAACCAAGAATGTACAGAAGGAAGTCTGTCTGTTGTCTAAGGCAAGCGAAAGTGATTCTCTCTTATGGCATAGAAGAATGGGACATTGCATTTCCGGAAGATGAATTACATTGTGAAGAATGATCTGGTTCAAGGTGTTCCTAAAAAGAAGTTTGAATTGGAAGATAGATGTGTTCCATGCTTGAAAGGCAAACAACAGAAAAAGCCTCACAAGCCCAAGACACAAAATTCAATTGCCGCTCCTTTTGAGTTACTGCATATGGATCTCTTTGGTCCAGTAAATGTTAGGAGTAGAGGGGGAATGTACTACTTGCTTGGTTGTCACTGATGATTATTCAAGGTTTTCATGGGTTTTCTTCTTAGCTACCAAAGATGAGACTACGGAGATTCTAATTAACTTTTTCACTGAAGCTGAGAATCTCTACAACACGAAGATCAAACGAATCAGGAGTGACAATGGCACGGAGTTCAAAAATTCGGTGATGGATGTTTTCTGTTTGTCTAAAGGAATTCAACATCAATTTAGTGCTCCGTATGAACCTCAGCAAAATGGAGTTGCTGAGAGAAAGAATAGGACCTTGTTCGAGACTGCCAGAACTATGCTTGCTGATTCAGGGCTACCAACTATGTTTTGGGCAGAAGCTGTGAACACAGCTTGTCATGTGTTAAATCGGGTGCTTACTGTTAAAAGGTTTAATAAGACTTGTTATGAACTTCTAAACAAACGAAAACCTGATTTGTCTGGATTGGAACCGTTTGGTGTTCCATGTACTTTTCTGAAAACTTCTCCTCAACCAAAGTTTAATTCTAAAGTGGAAGAAGGTTTCTTTCTGGGATATAAACCGGGAACTCCCATTCGTCGTGTTTTCAATTCGCAGACAGGTAGAGTCGATCTTGGTACTAATGTTGTGATTGTAAGTTATAAACCGGCTACTCATGCTGGTTCTGAGTCAAGTTTTGCTTATGATAGTGTGTTTACTTCACTTAAGGGTCCAATTTCTTTTCCTGGTACTCCTATTGATGAAAATGTTGATATTATTAGAGATCACTTGAATTATGATTCTGAGGTCACTCCTATTGCACCTATTACTGCTGATGTTCCACCACCCAGAGTTGTTCCTACAACTGAGGTTGGTCAATCTAGTGGTTCAAGTGATCCAACTACTATTCCACTACCAGATGATGACCCGCTTGACTCATCTTCTTCTTCTTCTTCTGAACCTGATGGAGAGTCTCCCACCCAAATTGTTCCGAATATGGGTGATGATTTTCCAGGTCACAAAACTCCTCAACATAGAGCAACTAAAGATCATCCAGTTGAAAATATTCTTGGTGAAGCTTCTGCATCTGTCCGAACTAGAAATCAGTTAAATAAGGAGATGACTAGCTTTTGTGAAGTGAAGGATACAGGTTTAATTACTGAATGTTTATACTCATGTTTTATTTCACAAGAAGAACCCAAGAATGTTAAGATAGCACTTCAAGATCATTTTGGGTTGTGGCTATGCAAGAAGAATTGGCCCAATTTGAAAAACTTGGAGTATGGGAATTAGTTGATGTGCCTAGAGGTATCGAACCAATTGGAACTCGTTGGGTTTTAAATGCAAACGAGATGACAAAGGGATTGTTACAAGAAATAAAGCACGTCTAGTTGTTCAGGGTTTTGCACAACGAGAAGGTTATGACTACAATGAAACTTTTGCACCAGTTGCTCGGATTGAAGCTATAAGGTTATTCTTAGCTTATGCTAGTTTCAAAGGAATAAAGGTGTATCAGTTGGATGTGAAGAGTGCCTTCTTATATGGAGAAGTTAAGGAAGAAGTGTATGTTCGTCAACCACCGGGGTTTGAAGATCCAAATTATCCAAGAAGGGCATATCGACTGGATAAGGCTCTTTATGGATTACATCAAGCTCCAAGAGTGTGGTATGAGAAGTTGTCAACACATCTGTTGACAAATGGATTTACAAGAGGATCGATAGACAGCACATTGTTTATCAAATGGCAAAAGCAAGATTATATACTTGTGCAAGTTTATGTAGATGATATCATTTTTGGTTCATCTGACATTAAGATGTGCAAGGAGTTTGAAATGAGTATGAAGAAGGAATTTGAAATGAGTGCTATGGGAGAATTAAAATTTTTCCTTGGACTGCAAGTTGATCAACGAAAGGATGGTTTCTTCATTCATCAGACTAAGTATGTCAATGACATCTTGGAAAGGTTTCAAATGTTAGAATCCAAGACTTATGGTACTCCTATTCAGTTGAATCATGGTTTAGGAGTTTCTAATTCTAATGATACACTTGTGGATGCTACTCATTATCGGGCAATCATCGGCTCATTGATGTATTTAACTGCTTCGCGTCCAGATATCATGTTTGCTGTTTGTCTGTGTGCTAGATTTCAAGCAAATCCGAAAGAGTCACATTTAACGGCTGCAAAACGGGTCCTCAGATATTTAAAGGGTACTCAAGGACTTGGTCTATGGTATCCGTTGGGAGGAACTTTTGAGTTTGTTGCTTACACTGATTCGGATTATGGAGGTTGTAACAATGATAGGAAGTCTACAACTGGCGGATGTCAATTCTTAGGAGGAGACTTGTATCGTGGCAATGTAAGAAGCAGACATCTGTTGCTCAGTCTACTTGTGAGGCAGAGTACATGGCTGCTGGAAGCTGCTGTTCCCAGGTATTATGGATTCAGCAACAACTGAGAGACTACGGTATGGATTTTCTTGATACCCCTATTAAGATTGATAATAAGTCAGCTATAGATATAACTAATAACCCTGTCTTGCATAAAGTCACCAAGCATATTGACATTAGACATCATTTTCTGCGTGACTGTGCCCAAAAGAAGTTAATTCATTTGGAAAAAGTTATAACTGATGATAATCTAGCTGACCTGTATACTAAAGCATTTGATAAAACTCGCTTTGAAAAGCTGATTCTTCTCAATGGTATGAAGAATGCTGATTCTTATTAGCTCTCTCAAAGAACTATTTTTCTTGTTATTTTATTTTATTTTACTTGTGTCTAGTCTAAGTCTGTAAATAACTAGAGTCATGAAAATACAAAAAGAATGTCTATTTTAAGTTTGTATATAATTAGTGTCATTAAAAAAAAAAAAAAAAAAAAAAAAAAAAAAAAAAAAAAAAAAAAAAAAAAAAAAAAGAAAAATGAGAAAAACAAAAAGAAAATAATAGAGTTTTAAGTTGATGCTCTAACGATTAGAAGTGAGGATTTTTTAGCTTTTAAGCTTGCTTAATTGTAATATAACTGCTTAGTTCAGTGACTACTTCTAAGGATGTATCGGTAGACATAAAGTACCAAGGTTTCCTTATAATCCGAATTTAATTTATACAATGTACTTGTGGGAAACGTATTCAGATATATGGCTGAGAATGCTTGTTCCTAAAAGAGACAAGTCCTTTAAATCTTATGAAAGATCTTGCATTGTCATTATGTATATTTGGTCTTTAAAAGGAAGGTCTCGGATACATATATGTGTATGTATTGCTTTTTCGGATGTATATTTGTGACAAGATATGCAAATATCTAATAAAACTAAATATGTTGATAATATGAAGCTAATGTGGCCTTTGAGATTCGAACAAGTAAGTCCTTGGGGTGTCTTTGTATACTTAGCCTACCTAAAGTTTCCAACTTGGGATAGGTTGTCAGAAAGTTCGCTACACGGGTCTCATAGAAAGTCACGGGTTTTCATAAGTGTTTTAAAGTAAATTAATGTCACAAATATGCAAGTACTTGGCATTATGCAATGTTGAGTATATTTCCGTACGTGAGTCAAGTTAAGTCGCTTTGCGTGTGAGGAATCACCGACCTGTCACCGCTGGCTTGATTCTTAAAGACTTTCTTACCTTACTCACCAAATGTCTAAATTTTAGTGCATGTGTCGATTGTGAGAATGTATCTGGATATGGGTCACATAAGTTCGCAAATAAAATGTGTGGCATGAGTAACTTACTAGGTTACATGGTGACTGTCCTTGGCTCAAGTAATACGAAAGTGCCACAAAACCCAAAGGAAACTGGAAGTACCGAGTGTTTAAGAGGACAACTATACCGGTAATCGTTGTTGAGTCACTGTTCATAACTAATAATAAGAGAACTATTTCTCACCTGCAGGCTTATGTAATTGCTAATCTGATCTAATCCGCAGAAACTTAGAATTTCTTGTAAATAAATAATGAGGTTTACATTTAAAGTTTATTTTGTCTTTTAAATTTTCATTTCTGTATTTTAATCTTATGTGTCAAGTAGTTGTGTCAAAACTAGTTCTTATTGCACGAGAGAGTTAATAATCATCTAATGATTCTATTGTTCAGCTATATGGTCCTTAACTGGATTATATGAGTTTTTATTGCTTGAAGTATCATGTTAAAAGTTGTTTTTTGATATGGACATTAATTTGTTTAAGTTTAAGAAAATGATCTTTCTGAATTTTGTTGCTTTGGAAAAGTCAAAATATAGTCAAAATTAGTTTGATATATGTTTGAGATTTCAATTTGTTTTTTGGTGAAAGTGCCTTAGGACCGATCGATTCAAGAATTTGTTGTTTTTGGTGAAAAGATATGCTTGACAATGATTCTTGACCGACCATAAGTTTTCATTTCGATATTTTCTTTGCATGCTTAAAATAATGTTATCGGTTGATATTGATGCGTTGATGAGTTTTCTTTAAGTGTGCAGGACTTTCGATATTGGAATTGTGTGTTTTTCCAAAGTTGTTAAAAGTATCTGACCTGGTATCATTAGTTAAGGGGGAGTTTGTTTTTTCAGGCTTTCGATTGCTAATGATTATCGGTGATTGAATTGAGTCCAAATCAAGTCCTGGTATCGTTGTTTTCAAATGTCCGTTACTTCATGGTTTTATACATCACATTAACTTGTTGTGTAAGATTACCAAAGTTTATGTAATGGTTTTTTTTCAGTTGATACAGGTATATCGTACAGTCAAGATTCTCAGGTTTGATTGTTAAAATTTTATCTGCTAATGATGACTTGATTTTCAGGGGGTTCAATCATTGAGTTTTCATACAGGTTATCTCTATCCTGTGTGTGTTGGCTGGTTATTTAGGTTTGATGGTAAAGGGTATGAAAATTCTCTAAGTGTTGTTTGAAAATGTGTTTGATTGTACAGGTAACACGCGTTTAATCATGTGGTAATCTACTCCACGTGTTTGGTTTTGACCACGCGTTTGGAGTTTTCCTATCACGTGTTTGATTGTTACAGCGTGTTTGGATTTGACCACGTGTTTGATCTTTGTTCACGCGTTTGACCTTAAGTTAAACACGTGGTTGACCAGGTTTGACCACGCGTTTGGGTCACGGGTATATATATACCTTGCCCAAACTCGTTCACTTTTACCTTTTTCAATTTTAACTTATTTCTTTTCACCCGAGTTTTACCCCCAACACGCGTTTAAATTAAAATCGTTCCATATTATCATTGATCGGTTACTGTTCATCTCGATAAACTCGTTCTTTGTGATCTTGTTCGTGATTCTTATACAGGTATTGCTTATTGCTTATTGTTCTTCGTATTTGCTGCTATGTATAGTATCATGATTAAGCTTATTGTTGAAGAAGATGAACAGTGTCACGAGTTTGATTCTTACGCGTGTTTAGAATTTTTATATCAAATCTTTGTCTACACGCGTTTGGTAAATATCGTGATTAACTAACCTTGTTCCACGCGTTTGGCAAACCACGTGTTTATAAACCCATGCTTTAGGTGTTTATCTTTCTTCACGCATTTACCAGTGTACCACGTGTTTACCTTTTGTAACGTTTTTACTTTTGTTTGCACGCGTTTACCTTGTTCACACGTGTTTACCATTGTAACACGCGTTTAAGAATTTGCACACGTGTTTAGTTCCTTTTGGGCATACTACACGCGTTTAACCTTGATTCCACGAGTTTACCATTGATCACACGCGTTTACCCTTGTAACACGCGTTTGAAGAATGGGTACACGCGTTTGAGACTTTACCACGTGTTTACAACCAGATTCAAAACTTCCTAATTTTTATTGTGCAGATTTATTATTGCTAAATTTTTGTCATTGCACTATTTTGTTTTACAGAAATGGCTGGAAATCCGAGGAACTTTTTCTCCACTCACAATCAGTTGATTGATTTGACAAGAGATAGAAGGAATGTGGAGTTTACTGGATTGCTTCGGTATTTGGAACGATCACGCCTTCATTTCGTGCTTACTCATAATCCTGTCTTATATCAAGGTTATCTGCATCATTTTTGGAACAATGCGTCGGTCAAGGGTGTTCCTAAAAACCAGCACAAGGAGATAGACCTGCTGTCCCTCGGAGTGTTAGGTTTCAGACAACTGTGGCTGATCACATGTTTTCATTTACTGCGGCTGATTTGCGAGATATACTGCATTTAGGGACTGTTGACGAAGAAAATGGTCCAATAGAGCTACATGAGACGTTGATTAGAGGTTGTTTTGGAAGAATGGGACATGCTACGCCAGGTGCTAAGTGGCCGATTGCGAAGGCAGGATTCTATGGCCAATGGAGGTTTTTGGCGCATGTATTGATTGTGGCGATCAGTAACCGACATGCAGGTTTTGATCAGCTCAATAAACAAGTAGGCTCGCAGATGGTGGCCTTGACTTTGAATCGACCATATTCATTCTCGGATTACTTCTTTGATATTTTGAAGACCCAGATTACTCAGACGGGGTCGCAGAGGTTTATGATGTTGCCAAGGATCACGATGGCGATCATTAATCACTTTGTACAGAATCTGCCAGTCTTGGAGATATATATGAGATTGTTTCTCCACCAACTCGGATTTGGTCTGATGTTAAAGATTAAGGAGAATTATCCAAATCCTCAGAATGTGCCATTGTTTGGACATTTGATCAATCCTAACTATCGAGCTCCGGCTGTTGGATGGGAAGATGAAAATGAGGTTGAAGAAGGAGGAAATAATGATGCACCACCTCCACCACCACCACAACCTCAAGTTCAAGTTCCACGTGTGGCTCCACGTCAAAGACAACGACAACGACGGGTTCGTCCACGGGTTCAACCACAGGCTCAGCCTGAAGTTAGACAAGTACAGGCTGCTGATGAAGAGGCTCAGGCAGCTAATGAAGCGTTGGAAGATCTGTTAGATCAGGCAGCAGGTGCTAATCCCGAAGTTGGTGAAGCGTTTGTACAGGCTGCATTGGATCCAGATGATGTTATTGCACAAGTGGATAACTTCCAATCGTTGGATAATCTGGAGTTGTTCGTAGAGTCTAATGCTGAAAGAGATCAGGAGCTGGATCGTTTATTGGAGGATGTTGATGATCAACTAAATTATGTTAGGGCTGATGTTGATCAGGCAAGTGTTTCTTCGTCTGTTGAGAGAGGGTTGAAAAGGGTTCGTACTGAAGTGGAAAGTGAACCAGAGGAGGAGGAGACTGAGGAGGAGATCCTGAAAAAGAAAGAGAATGTATTTTTTGAATGTTAAGGGAAAGGGTGAAGGACGACCCAAGCGAATCTGGGTGCATCTCGAAGACATGGGAGAAGAGATGAAAAAAAGAAGAGGCTCGGAGAGGAAGGAACGGGGAAGGCAAAGTGAGAAGGATCAGTTCCTGAGCGAGATGAGGCTTCGGTTGCAACTCAACCTGAATCTGTTCCAGTATCAGTTCCTCAAGTGACACAAAGTGCTTCGTTTCGACCTGTTGTACCTATAAGCACAGTGTTTACTACTCTTCTACGTCCATTACAACCGCCTATGATTGGTCGACCTCCAGTTTCTACTCAGTCTACTACTCGACCTTTTGAAGCCAGACCAACAGTTGCACCTGCGCATATCATGACGACTCAATTTAAGGTGAATCATTTGGAGACACGTGTTATGTCGTTGGAAGCTCAAATGAAATCTATGCAAGGGTTGGTTGGGAAGTTAGTTGCTGAGTTGGAAGATGAAAAGCGTCAAAGTGCAGAACTCAGGGAACAGCTTCGACAGTTAATGGCTCAAGGGGGAGATAGTTGTAAGGAAATGGAGTTGAAGAGGAAAGAAGGATGAGGATGATGATGAGGATGCGAATGCTGATGGTGAGCCAAGAACTGAAGCTCAAGCAGAAGCAGCAACTCAGGGGGAGACACCATTCCAAACAGAGTCAGAGATTGCTGGTACAGCTGGTGCTAGTACATCTGGGACTCAGAAAGAGTCAGGAAAAGCTGTTATGGTGGCTCCGGATGTAGATTTTTAAATTTCAGATAAGCTTCAAAAGATAGATGTAGGTACATCTGAGGTCCGAAATGATGATTCTGAAAATGATGAAAGTTTGGAGGAAGGTGAAATGAATCCTGATTTGGACTGGGATAATGTTCTTCAAGATGATGATTTTGTGCAACAACAAGTTCCAGATGATCAACAAGAGATTCAAGCTGAGCGAGTTTTTATTCCAAGTTCAAGAACTCTACACTTTACGGTTTTTACCAAAGTTGGAGATGATGAAGATGGAATTACTCTAAGCTGGAATATTGAAGATTCGAAGGAATTTGATGTGACAGAGTATCCAGTGCCAAGTAGGGATGAAGATCACCTACATCAAATTGATAGAAAGATACCGGCAAGAGGATTTGTAGGAGAAGGTTTGAAACCATCAGTCTTTTGGGATTTTATTAGTGATCGAGATGCTCATACGTATGTCACTACTATTTTGAGTTGGTTTTTCGATGATGAGCTGAACTTGTTTATTATTAAGAGAGATGATGGTTGTCAGTATTTAAAGCCAATGAAAAGATATTTTGAGAGCCTTAGTGAATCCGATTTAATGGATTTAGGAAGGAAAAGGCTGGTTAATCCAAATGGAAATGGGTATGCAACTTACTGGAGTAAGAAGTTGCAAGATGATTACAGGAAAAGATTTTATGATGATTTTGATAAAACCAGTTTGTTCATAATGCCAAGATCCTTAAAGAAAGTTACGAAGGATGATGGAACTATTGAATTTGTTCAAAGATCGATCAAGCGTGTATTGAAGGTCCCGGTAAAGAAATGGTCTCAAGATGTATTGAGTACACTTGATCATTGGGAGATTCACAAGAATACTGGTGAGGCGTTGATGTATGGAGATAAAAATAAGAGAGTTATTTTGTTGCGCATATATGATCCTATGCAGATAGTGAATCTTTCCAGAGATGATCAACGAAGGTTATACGACACTCAGTGTTTGTTTATTCCTTCATGGACTACTGAGGAAAGCAGATACAGGAAGATTTTACGTATTTGTCTACATGCTAATATTCATGCGAATAGCAGGAGGTTGTTATTTGATGGATAATGTTTTTGTTTTCAAGACTGAAGAAATCGTGTAGCTGATGTCAAGGGGGAGACTGTAAGTGCATGATTCTGTTGACAAAAGCAACAGCGATTTGATCAGTATATGTTCATGTTTTGTAATGTGTAATCATAGACTTATGTTATGTTAAACTTGTTATTTGGACTTAGATAATGTGAATGATTACATATTGATCAGAGGTTTGGTATGTTTAATGTTTACGACTTGTATGGATATGATTATAAGTAATATACAGATACAAGTGATAAACTAGTCACGTTTTAAGTAATTAAAGTATACTTGAAAGATGACAAAAGAAAGTGTGTATAAACTCGTGCTACAGTAACACGAGTTTGACTAAACTCGTGCTACAGTAACACGAGTTTGTCTAAATACGTGGTCAACACGTGTTTACGTATAAAACACGCGTTTGCTAATGGGCTTTGGGCTTTAAGGTATACGGTCCATAATTAGCACGCGTTTATGAACAGTAAGTATAAATACTCACACTTAATACGTAATTAACAACAATTAATTAAGAGATTACGACTAAACTCTGTCAATTAAGCAAACCCGCGCGCGTTTAAGGTCTTAGGTTGTGTTTACAACGAAAGACGATATTTCTATTAACCAAACAGGTTATTACGAGAGGATTCCGCACTCTCGTCATAACTATAAGCGTTCTCGTGTACGATCAGTCCACAAGGACCTACAATGTGTAGTATTCCTCACTGCCCAGAAGATGTAGGAAACAGAGTGATAAATACCTGGAGAAGGGGATGCACGGTCCCCTGGAGCCTTTCAGTTTCTGCACAAGACTTATGTACAGAATATCGGCAAAATCAACTCTAAGTCCATTCCACAAGCAGTAAGCCATTTCTGCTTGTGCGGAGTTTATCTGGTCAAGGCCACCAGAACTCCCACCCATGCTTTCCACCAGATGGATCATAAAATACTTCCATGAAGGTGAAAGAGTCTTCATGGTCATGGCTCCTTTTGTTTTCAATACCCCATTTTCCAAGCACTCCTTATGCCCCATATCTAGTAATTGAGGTGTAAAGCGTCCCTCAATGTATCTGCTGACATGGTACACTCGATTGACCCATCTTTTAGAGTAAAAGAGATAGATGAACCGTCGTCAGAGAGTTGTGCAGTGTACCAGAACTCACACAAGTAATCATGGTACATCTTGTGTGGGTTAAGGGAAAAAGACTCACCAAGAGGAGAGTCTCTTAGGAATTTTTGAATTTTTCCGATGAGAGAATCGGGAGTCTGAACCCCTTGCAAACTAGCCATGGGATTGTTTGGATTTAATTTAATCAGATTTGCATTTGGAGGGGCACCATGGGCTCGTTTGACATTAGGCGATGGATTATAAGGGATAAGAGATTTACATCTTCTTTGAACGGGATGATTTAGGTGCCATTGAAAATGAAATTGAAATTGGAATTAGGGTTCTTGATTTATTGAGCAGAGAGAGAAAAGAAGCAATTGTTTGATGATTGGAAGTAAATGAAGGAATGTGAAAAGAAAGTAAATGTGTTTGGGAGTAAATGAGATGTATTTATAGAGAAAATTTTGATCCCAATGAAATACAAAGAATATTTTATTGTCGAAAATCCACTTGTACAGATATTTTGTTAAAAGTTGATTTGAATTTCGAACCAAAAATTAATTCACTATGTCAGCATTAAATGCTACGACGGCTTAACTTCCACACGCGCCCACTATCTTTTCGTATTTCCAAGAAAGTGTGTAACCTTTTACAAAAATAACCTTAACATGTCATATGACGATTGGCAAGTGGATCAAACACTCGAGTATCATCACGTGTCACAAAAATTGACCAAGTATTTTACAACGTTATGAAATCTGGTTGACCACCAGTTTTAAGACAAAAACTGAACCTGTACACTGGAGGATTAATCCAGTGCCAGTTTCCAACTGGAGGGGTTCTCCAGTTGCAATTTTCAAATAAAAGAATTTTAATAAGAAATTCAACTGGAGAGTTCTCCAGTTGCCATTTTCAAATAAAAGAATTTTAGTCAGAAAATTATTTTGAGTCTTTCCCCCTAAAATGATGATCCAGAAATCGATTAGTGCCAGGATAGTATCACAAAGGCGTTCGATAGCCTGGCGAGCAAAGATTATCTGGACCTCCTCAACTGGAGAACTTCATCAGTGTCACTGAGGCGTTCATAACAAAATCTCCAGTTTAAGGATTTAACATTCCCAGTTCGCTGATGAGATGTTTAAATGTTTTCTCATCAAGAGGTTTTGTAAAAACATCAGCTAACTGTTTGTCAGTGGGGATGAAATGAATTTCAATGTCTCCTTTCATAACATGATCATAAATGAAATGATACCTGATGTCAATATGCTTTGTCTTGGAGTGCATCACTGGGTTGTGAGATATAGCAATTGCACTGGTGTTGTCACAAAAATTGGGGTCCTTGTATACTTTTGACCATAATCTAGTAACTGGTTCTTGATCCAGAGAATCTGGGCACAACAACTGGCCGCAGAAATGTACTCTGCCTCAGCAGTGGACATAGAGACTGAAGTCTGCTTCTTGCTGTTCCAACTCACCAGTTTTCCTCCAAGGAAATGACAACCACCAGTTGTGGATTTTCTATCTATCTTACAACCTGCATGATCTGAATCTGAATAACCCATTAGATCTAACCCTGAGCCTTTGGGATACCAAAGACCAAGGCTAGGGCACCCTTTCAGGTACCTGAAGATGCGCTTAACAGCATGCTGTAGGTCCTTGTGGACTGATCGTACACGAGAACGCTTATAGTTATGACGAGAGTGCGGAATCCTCTCGTGATAACCTGTTTGGTTAATAATATTATCGTCTTTCGTTGTAAACACAACCTAAGACCTTAAACGCGCGCGGGTTTGCTTAATTGACAGAGTTTAGTCGTAATCTCTTAATTAATTTTTTAATTACGTTTTAAGTGTGAGTATTTATACTTAATGTTCATAAACGCGTGCTAATTATGGACCGTATACCTTAAAGCCCAAAGCCCATTAGCAAACGCGTGTTTTATACGTAAACACGTGTTAACCACGTATTTAGACAAACTCGTGTTACTGTAGCACGAGTTTAGTCAAACTCGTGTTACTGTAGCACGAGTTTATACACACTTTCTTTTGTCATCTTTCAAGTATACTTTAATTACTTAAAACGTGACAAGTTTATCACTTGTATCTGTATGTTACTTATAATCATATCCATACAAGTCGTAAACATTAAACATACCAAACTTCTGATCAATATGTAATCATTCACATTATCTAAGTCCAAATAACAAGTTTAAACATAACATAAGTCTATGATTACATATTACAAAACATAAACATACTGATCAAATCGCTGTTGCTGTTGTCAACAGAATCATGCACTTACAGTCTCCCCCTTGACATCAGCTACACGATTTCTTCAGTCTTGAAAACAAAAACATTATCCATCAAATAACAACCTCCTGCTATTCGCATGAATATTAGCATGTAGACAAATACGTAAAATCTTCCTGTATCTGCTTTCCTCAGTAGTCCATGAAGGAATAAACAAACACTGAGTGTCGTATAACCTTCGTTGATCATCTCTAGAAAGATTCACGATCTGCATAGGATCATATGTGCGCAACAAAATAACCCTCTTATTCTTATCTCCATACATCAACGCCTCACCAGTATTATTATGAATCTCCCAATGATCAAGTGTACTCAATACATCTTGAGGCCATTTCTTTACCGGGACCTTCAATACACGCTTGATCGATCTTTGAACAAATTCAATAGTTCCATCATCCTTCGTAACTTTCTTTAAGGATCTTGGCGTTATGAACAAACTGGTTATATCAAAATCATCATAAAATCTTTTCCTGTAATCATCTTGCAACTTCTTACTCCAATAAGTTGCATATCCATTTCCACTTGGATTAACCAGCCTTTTCCTTCCTAAATCCATTAAATCGGATTCACTAAGGCTTTTAAAATATTTCTTCATAGGCTTTAAGTACTGACAACCATCATCTCTTTTAATAATAAACAAGTTCAGCTCATCATCGAAAAACCAACTCAAAATAGTAGTGACATACGTATGAGCATCTCGATCACTAATAAAATCCCAAAAGACTGATGGTTTCATAACTTCTCCTACAAATCCTCTTGCCGGTATCTTTCTATCAATTTGATGTAGGTGATCTTCATCCCTACTTGGCACTGGATACTCTGTCACATCAAATTCCTTAGAATCTTCAATATTCCAGCTTAGAGTAATTCCATCTTCATCATCTCCAACTTTGGTAAAAACCGAAAGTGTAGAGTTCTTGAACTTGGAATAAAAACTCGCTCAGCTTGAATCTCTTGTTGATCATATGGAACTTGTTGTTGCATAACATCATCATCTTGAAAAACATTATCCCAGTCCAAATCAGGTAGATTCATTTCACCTTCCTCCAAACTTTCTTCATTCTCAGAATCATCATTTCGGACCTCAGATATACCTACATCTATCTTTTGAAGCTTATCTGAAATTTAAAAATTTAAATATTTCAAATATGCAAAGACAAACAACATTAAGACACAAAAGATAGCATAAATAAAATAAACTATATCATAAATATAATGTAACAATTTAATACACAATATTTATCTTATAATGTTTATCTCATTTACATCTAAAGTACACAGATCATTAATCTCTTAAGGTTCAAAAACAAAATCTGAATCTGACGAATCCGATTCTGACTCTGAAGATGTACTGGTTAACCCTAATTGCTCTTTTACTTGATCCTTATATGATCCTGGATCATGATAATCATCAGGATCCATACAATCTGCCATAGCTCTCAGATGAGCTTGTGAATCATATCCCAATCTCTTCTCTAGTCTATGCACTATTAATGGGTGCAACTCTGACTCTGAAGACTTATTGGTAGTAGAATCAGAATTTGAGTTACCTGAATTGGAATCATCATCAAGAACCACATCCGGAGCCACCATAACAGCTTTTCCTGACTCTTTCTGAGTCCCAGATGTACTAGCACCAGCTGTACCAGCAATCTCTGACTCTGTTTGGAATAGTGTCTCCCCCTGAGTTGCTGCTTCTGCATGAGCTTCAGTTCTTGGCTCACCATCAACATTCGCATCCTCATCATCATCCTCATCCTCTTTCCTCTTCAACTCCATTTCTCTACAACTATCTCCCCCTTGAGCCATTAACTGACGAAGCTGTTCCCTGAGTTCTGCACTTTGACGCTTTTCATCTTCCAACTCAGCAACCAACTTCCCAACCAACCCTTGCATAGATTTCATTTGAGCTTCCAACGACATAACACGTGTCTCCAAATGATTCACCTTAAGTTGAGTCGTCATGATATGCGCAGGTGCAACTGTTGGTCTGGCTTCAAAAGGTCGAGTAGTAGACTGAGTAGAAACTGGAGGTCGACCAATCATAGGCGGTTGTAATGGACGTAGAAGAGTAGTAAACACTGTGCTTATAGGTACAACAGGTCGAAACGAAGCACTTTGTGTAACTTGAGGAACTGATACTGGAACAGATTCAGATTGAGTAACTGAGACTTGAACAGATTCAGATTGAGTTACAGCAACCGAAGCCTCATCTTGCTCAGGAAGTGATCCTTCCGTCACCTCATTCTGCTCAGACTCTTCTTGCTGTCTATAAGTCTCAAATGCTGCAGCCAAATGAGCCGGTAGAACCTTTCCCGATCGAGGCGCTTTCTTGCGTCTAATCAAAGGAGTCTCCTCCTCCGTCTCCTCCTCCTCTGGTTCACTTTCCACTTCAGCGCGAACCCTTTTCAATCCTCTCTCAACAGACGAAGAACCACTTGCCTGATCAACATCAGCCCTAACATAATTCAATTGATCATCTACATCCTCCAATAAGCGATCCAGCTCTTGATCTCTTTCAGCATTAGATTCTACAAACAACTCCAGATTATCCAACGATTGGAAATTATCCACTTGTGCAATGACATCATCGGGATCCAAAGCAGCCTGTACAAACGCTTCACCAACTTCGGAATTAGCACCTGCTGCCTGATCCAACAAATCTTCCAACGCTTCATTAGCTGCCTGAGCCTCTTCATCAGCAGCTTGTACTTGTCTAACTTCAGGCTGAGCCTGTGGTTGAACCCGTGGACGAACCCGTCGTTGTCGTTGTCTTTGACGTGGAGCCACACGTGGAACTTGAACTTGAGGTTGTGGTGGTGGTGGTGGGGTGGTGCATCATTATTTCCTCCTTCTTCAACCTCATTTTCATCTTCCCATCCAACAGCCGGAGCTCGATAGTTAGGGTTGATCAAATGTCCAAACAATGGCACATTCTGAGGATTTGGATAATTCTCCTTAATCTTTAACATCATAGACCAAATCCGAGTTGGTGGAGAAACAATGTCATAGATATCCTCCAAGACTGGCAGATTCGGTACAAAGTGATTAATGATTGCCATCGTAATCCTTGGCAACATCATGAACCTCTGCGCCCCAGTCTGAGTAATTTGAGTCTTCAAAATATCAAAAAAATAGTTCGAGAAAGAATATGGCCTATTCAACGTCAAAGCCACCATCTGCGAACCAACTTGTTTATTTAACTGGTCGAACCCTGCATGTCGATTACTAATTGTCCCACTATCAAAACATGCGCCAAAAACCTCCATTGGCCATAAAAACCAGCCTTCGCAATCGGCCATTTAGCACCAGGCGTTGCATGACCCATCCTTCCAAAACATCCCCTGACCAAGGTCTCTTCAAACTCTATCGGACCATTCTCTTCTGCAACAGTCCCCAAATGTAATATTTCTCTCAAATCAGCAGCAGAGAACGAAAAAGTCTGATTAGCCACCGTGGTCTGAAACCTAACACTCCTAGGGACAGCAGCTCTATCCCCTTGTGCACGCTGCGCTTGAACCACCCTGACCGACGCATTGTTCCAAAAATGATGCAGATAACCTTGATATAAGACAGGATTATGAGTAAGCACGAAATGAAGGCGTGATCGTTCCAAATACCGAAGCAACCCAGTAAACTCCACATTCCTTCTATCTCTTGTCAAATCAATCAACTGATTGTGAGTGGAGAAAAAATTTCTCGGATTTCCTGCCATTTCTGTAAAACAAAAAGAGTGCAATGACAAAAATTTAGCAATAATAAATCTGCACAAGAAAAACTTATGAAATTTTTGAATCTGGTTGCAAACACGTGGTAAAGTCTCAAACGCGTGTACCCATTCTTCAAACGCGTGTTACAAGGGTAAACGCGTGTGATCAATGGTAAACTCGTGGAATCAAGGTTAAACGCGTGTAGTTTGCCAAAAAGACCTAAACACATGTACAAGTCTTCAAACGCGTGTTACCTGGTAAACGCGTGTGATCAATGGTAAACGCGTGAAAAGTAAGCGTTATAAAATAAAGCATAGGTTTGTAAACACGTGGTTTGCCAAACGCGTGGAACAAGGTCAGTTTATCATACTATTTACCAAACGCGTGTAAACAAAGGTTTGACATAAAAAATTCTAAACACGCGTAAGTATCAAACTCGTGACACTGTTCATCTTCTTCAACAATAAGCTTAATCATGATACTATACATAGCAGCAAATACGAAGAACAATAAGCAATAAGCAATACCTGTATAATAATCACGAAAAAGATCACGAAGAACAAGTTTATCGAGATGAACAGTAACCGATCACAATGAGAGTATTGAGACGATTTTAATTTAAACGCGTGTTGGGGGTAAAACTCGGGTGAAAAGAAATAAGTTAAAATTGAAAAAGGTAAAAGTGAACGAGTTTGGGCAAGGTATATATATACCCGTGACCCAAACGCGTGGTCAAACCTGGTCAACCACGTGTTTAACTTAAGGTCAAACGCGTGAACAAAGATCAAACACGTGGTCAAATCCAAACACGCTGTAGACAATCAAACACGTGATAGGAAAACTCCAAACGCGTGGTCAAAACCAAACACGTGGAGTAGATTAGCACATGATTAACGC
>CM067171.1:42192636-42237272 GCA_034093135.1 Erigeron breviscapus | reverse complement strand
CTTTCCTTAAGTTAAACACGTGGTTGACCAGGTTTGACCACGCGTTTGGGTCACGGGTATATATATACCTTGCCCAAACTCGTTCATTTTTTACCTTTTTCAATTTTAACATAATTCTTTTCACCCGAGTTTTACCCCCAACACGCGTTTAGTTAAAATCGTCCCATATTCTCATTGATCGGTTACTGTTCATCTCTATAAACTTGTTCTTCGTGATCTTTTTCGTGATTATTATACAGGTATTGCTTATTGCTTATTGTTCTTCGTATTTGCTGCTATGTATAGTATCATGATTAAGCTTATTTTTGAGAAGATGAACAGTGTCACGGGTTTGATTCTTACGCGTGTTTAGAACTTTTTATATCAAATCTTTGTCTACACGCGTTTGGTAAATAGCATGATAAACTAACCTTGTTCCACGCGTTTACCTTTTGCAACGTGTTTATTTTGTTTGCACGCGTTTACCATTGTTCACACGTGTTTACCATTGGTAACACGCGTTTGAAGACTTGTACATGTGTTTAGGTCTTTTTGGCATACTACACGCGTTTACCCTATATCACGCGTTTACCATTGATCACACGCGTTTACATTGTAACACGCGTTTGAAGAATGGGTACACGCATTTGAGACTTTAACACGTGTTTACAACCAGATTCAAAAATTTCCTAAGTTTTATTGTGCAGATTTATTATTGCTAAATTTTTGTTATTGCACTATTGTTTTTGCTTTACAGAAATGGCTGGAAATCCGAGGAACTTTTTCTCCACTCACAATCAGTTGATTGATTTGACAAGAGATAGAAGGAATGTGGAGTTTACTGGATTGCTTCGATATTTGGAACGATCACGCATTCATTTCGTGCTTACTCATAATCCTGTCTTATATCAAGGTTATTTGCATCATTTTTGGAACAATGCGTCGGTAAGGGTGGTTCAAGCGCAGCGTGCACAAGGGGATAGAGCTGCTGTCCCTAGGAGTGTTAGGTTTCAGACCACGGTGGCTAATCAGACTTTTTCGTTCTCTGCTGCTGATTTGAGAGAAATATTACATTTGGGGACTGTTGCAGAAGAGAATGGTCCGATAGAGTTTGAAGAGACCTTGATCAGGGGATGTTTTGGAAGGATGGGTCATGCAACGCCTGGTGCTAAATGGCCGATTGCAAAGGCTGGTTTTTATGGCCAATGGAGGTTTTTGGCGCATGTTTTGATAGTGGCAATTAGTAATCGACATGCAGGGTTCGACCAGTTAAATAAACAAGTTGGTTCGCAGATGGTGGCTTTGACGTTGAATAGGCCATATTCTTTCTCGAACTATTTTTTTGATATTTTGAAGACTCAAATTACTCAGACTGGGGCGCAGAGGTTCATGATGTTGCCAAGGATTACGATGGCAATCATTAATCACTTTCTACCGAATCTGCCAGTCTTGGAGGATATATATGACATTGTTTCTCCACCAACTCGGATTTGGTCTATGATGTTAAAGATTAAGGAGAATTATCCAAATCCTCAGAATGTGCCATTGTTTGGACATTTGATCAACCCTAACTATCGAGCTCCGGCTGTTGGATGGGAAGATGAAAATGAGGTTGAAGAAGGAGGAATAATGATGCACCACCTCCACCACCACCACCACAACCTCAAGTGCAAGTTCCACGTGTGGCTCCACGTCAAAGACAACGACAACGACGGGTTCGTCCACGGGTTCAACCACAGGCTCAGCCTGAAGTTAGACAAGTACAGGCTGCTGATGAAGAGGCTCAGGAAGCTAATGAAGCGTTGGAAGATCTATTAGATCAGGCAGCAGGTGCTAATCCCGAAGTTGGTGAAGCGTTTGTACAGGCTGCATTGGATCCAGATGATGTTATTGCACAAGTGGATAACTTCCAATCGTTGGATAATCTGGAGTTGTTCGTAGAGTCTAATGCTGAAAGAGATCAGGAGCTGGATCGTTTATTGGAGGATGTTGATGATCAACTAAATTATGTTAGGGCTGATGTTGATCAGGCAAGTGGTTCTTCGTCTGTTGAGAGAGGGTTGAAAAGGGTTCGCACTGAAGAGGAAAGTGAACCAGAGGAGGAGGAGACTCCTTTGATTAGACGCAAGAAAGCGCCTCGATCGGGAAAGGTTCTACCGGCTCATTTGGCTGCAGCATTTGAGACTTATAGACAGCAAGAAGAGTCTGAGCAGAATGAGGTGACGGAAGGATCACTTCCTGAGCGAGATGAGGCTTCGGTTGCTGTAACTCAATCTGAATCTGTTCAAGTCTCAGTTACTCAACCTGAATCTGTTCCAGTATCAGTTCCTCAAGTGACACAAAGTGCTTCGTTTCGACCTGTTGTACCTATAAGCACAGTGTTTACTACTCTTCTACGTCCATTACAACCGCCTATGATTGGTCGACCTCCAGTTTCTACTCAGTCTACTACTCGACCTTTTGAAGCCAGACCAACAGTTGCACCTGCGCATATCATGACGACTCAACTTAAGGTGAATCATTTGGAGACACGTGTTATGTCGTTGGAAGCTCAAATGAAATCTATGCAAGGGTTGGTTGGGAAGTTAGTTGCTGAGTTGGAAGATGAAAAGCGTCAAAGTGCAGAACTCAGGGAACAGCTTCGACAGTTAATGGCTCAAGGGGGAGATAGTTGTAGGGAAATGGAGTTGAAAAGGAAAGAGGATGAGGATGATGATGAGGATGCGAATGCTGATGGTGAGCCAAGAACTGAAGCTCAACCAGAAGCAGCAACTCAGGGGGAGACACCATTCCAAACAGAGTCAGAGATTGCTGGTACAGCTGGTGCTAGTACATCTGGGACTCAGAAAGACTCAGGAAAAGCTGTGATGGTGGCTCCGGATGTAGTTATTGATGATGATTCCAATTCAGGTAACTCAAATTCTGATTCTACTACCAATAGGTCTTCAGAGTCAGAGTTGCACCCACTAATAGTGCATAGACTAGAGAAGAGATTGGGATATGATTCACAAGCTCATTTGAGAGCTATGGCAGATTTTATGGATCCTGATGATTATCATGATCCAGGATCATATAAGGATCAAGTAAAAGAGCAATTAGGGTTAACTTGTACATCTTCAGAGTCAGGATCGGATTCGTCAGATTCAGATTTTGTTTTTGAACCTTAAGAGATTAATGATCTGTGTACTTTAGATGTAAATGAGATAAACATTATAAGATAAATATTGGTGTATTCAATTGTTACATTATATTTATGATATAGTTTATTTTATTTATGCTATCTTTTGTGTCTTAATGTTGTTTGTCTTTGCATATTTGAAATATTTAAATTTTTAAATTTCAGATAAGCTTCAAAAGATAGATGTAGGTACATCTGAGGTCCGAAATGATGATTCTGAGAATGAAGAAAGTTTGGAGGAAGGTGAAATGAATCTACCTGATTTGGACTGGGATAATGTTTTTCAAGATGATGATTTTGTGCAACAACAAGTTCCAGATGATCAACAAGAGATTCAAGCTGAGCGAGTGTTTATTCCAAGTTCAAGAACTCTACACTTTACGGTTTTTACCAAAGTTGGAGATGATGAAGATGGAATTACTCTAAGCTGGAATATTGAAGATTCGAAGGAATTTGATGTGACAGAGTATCCAGTGCCAAGTAGGGATGAAGATCACCTACATCAAATTGATAGAAAGATACCGGCAAGAGGATTTGTAGGAGAAGTTATGAAACCATCAGTCTTTTGGGATTTTATTAGTGATCGAGATGCTCATACGTATGTCACTACTATTTTGAGTTGGTTTTTCGATGATGAGCTGAACTTGTTTATTATTAAAAGAGATGATGGTTGTCAGTATTTAAAGCCGATGAAAAGATATTTTGAGAGCCTTAGTGAATCCGATTTAATGGATTTAGGAAGGAAAAGGCTGGTTAATCCAAATGGAAATGGGTATGCAACTTACTGGAGTAAGAAGTTGCAAGATGATTACAGGAAAAGATTTTATGATGATTTTGATATAACCAGTTTGTTCATAACGCCAAGATCCTTAAAGAAAGTTACGAAGGATGATGGAACTATTGAATTTGTTCAAAGATCGATCAAGCGTGTATTGAAGGTCCCAGTAAAGAAATGGCCTCAAGATGTTTTGAGTACACTTGATCATTGGGAGATTCATAAGAATACTGGTGAAGCGTTGATGTATGGAGATAAAAATAAGAGAGTTATTTTGTTGCGCATATATGATCCTATGCAGATAGTGAATCTTTCCAGAGATGATCAACGAAGGTTATACGACACTCAGTGTTTGTTTATTCCTTCATGGACTACTGAGGAAAGCAGATACAGGAAGATTTTACGTATTTGTCTACATGCTAATATTCATGAGAATAGCAGGAGGTTGTTATTTGATGGATAATGTTTTTGTTTTCAAGACTGAAGAAATCGTGTAGCTGATGTCAAGGGGGAGACTGTAAGTGCATGATTCTGTTGACAACAGCAACAGCGATTTGATCAGTATATTTATGTTTTGTAATATGTAATCATAGACTTATGTTATGTTTAAACTTGTTATTTGGACTTAGATAATGTGAATGATTACATATTGATCAGAAGTTTGGTATGTTTAATGTTTACGACTTGTATGGATATGATTATAAGTAACATACAGATACAAGTGATAAACTAGTCACGTTTTAAGTAATTAAAGTATACTTGAAAGATGACAAAAGAAAGTGTGTATAAACTCGTGCTACAGTAACACGAGTTTGACTAAACTCGTGCTACAGTAACACGAGTTTGTCTAAATACGTGGTCAACACGTGTTTACGTATAAAACACGCGTTTGCTAATGGGCTTTGGGCTTTAAGGTATACGGTCCATAATTAGCACGCGTTTATGAACATTAAGTATAAATACTCACACTTAACACGTAATTAGTAACAATTAATTAAGAGATTACGACTAAACTCTGTCAATTAAGCAAACCCGCGCGCGTTTAAGGTCTTAGGTTGTGTTTACAACGAAAGACGATAATATTATTAACCAAACAGGTTATCACGAGAGGATTCCGCACTCTCGTCATAACTATAAGCGTTCTCGTGTACGATCAGTCCACAAGGACCTACATCACCAGATTCAACGATTTGTACAATCGTAGGTACACTAACGGGTCCCACATTCTTTTGTGGCCCACTTAGTGACCTTTCTGGACCAGCTAGTGTGGCTGAAACAGTTTTAGTAAATACCTGAAGCATAGCAGAGGAGAGTTCAGGCTCATCTTCAGTAATGGTTGCCTTTGAGAAATCTCTGCCATATTCAGGTACAGAAGCTTCAGGTCCAGCTTGATTATAAGCTTCTCCAAGGATATCCATAAAACACAAGCTTAAAAATCTTGGGAAAGCAATATGCAGACTTCTCTTTCCTTTTAACTTTGTAATCAACTGAGCAAAGAGAATCTCAGCAAAATCTTCTTGCATCCCATTCCAAATGTAATACCCCATCTCAACTTGGGGTAATGAAAGTTGGTCCAACCCTCCATGGTTGCCACCAAGACTCTCCACAATCTGGGTCCAGAAGAACCTCCAGCAATTGCCAAAACCAGACATGAAAATGTGTCCAGAGGTCTTCAAATTACCATCAGCATCCTCCATATCACCATGACCAGTGGCGACTAGAACGTCCCTGAAATTGACTCCTTTGAGTCTTTTAGCAAACACCTGGGGAGGTTCGAGGTAGTTCAGATGAAGGGAATTTCTGAACCCCTCTAGAGTGATAACACACTTCTTGGTGCCCTCATTGAGAGTGAAGGAGATGGATTGCTCATCTTTACTCACCACAGCAGTGTACCAGAATTCAAGCAAGTATCGATGATACAATGCTTGAGGATTTGCGGTCAACACATAATGGAAAGGGGACTGCTCCCAAAAATTGTTGATTCTTCCCATTAAGGTTTCGGACTTCACATTCAATTGAGCCAAAAAGTTGCTCATGTTGAATCGGATTTGAGAAGGTGTGAAGTTCTTTGGCCATGTGGCAGATGTTTTCACATCACTCGATGGAGTATATTCAAAATTTATGAGTGATTTGTGTGAAGAAGAAGATGATGATTTAGACATTTTAAGAATTGAAAAATGAAAGTGAAAGGAATACGAAGAGTTAAGGAATTTTGAGAGTAAATATGAGAGAGATTGATGATTGGGAAGTAAATGAAAAACGAAGTAAATGAAAGAATGAGAAGAATTGTGAATTTAAAATGGAATACAACGTGATTTTCCAGCTAAAAACAATTAAAAATAATTTTTGAATTTCAAAACCCAAGACTCATAAAATATTTTATATTCGAAAATGGTTTTGATTGGGTTTGAGATCCTAAAATGATTTCTGGGGTCAAATCAGCATTAAATGCAAAGCCGTTTGAGTGACCCCACCCTGCAACACTTTTCAGAAAAAGTACTCATTTCTTTTTCTTTTACGGCGCAACTTGTGTGACACATAAGCATGACCAACGTAAGTTAACAACATAGTATGCAGTAGGTCACGTGTACACACAATTGACCAAGTATCAAAAAAAAATATCTTGAAAGAATTGTATTTCAGTGATGACAAGTCAAGTTCTGAGCATGGTCAGTTCCAAAGAGATCTGAACCATCTCAGTCAATAAAATTCAACTGAAATATTTTTGATTTTCTGAAGTGCTTCAGTTAAATACATTTTTCTGAGCAAAAAGTCCCCTCTCAAAAATGAAGGTTTATTTTAAAGTTTGAAAAATATTTAACATTCCCCCTGAAGTGATGATCCATGAATTAATGAGTGCCAAGATAGTATCACAAAGGCGTTCGATAGCTAGGCGAGCAAAAATTACATGGATCGCTTAGACTGGTGAACCAGATCAGTGTCACTGAGGCGTTCATAACAAGATTACCAGTCTAAGGATTTAACATACCCAACTCACTGACTAGATGTTTAAAGGTTTTGACATCTAAAGGTTTTGTGAAACATCAGCGAGTTGCTTATCAGTGGGAATAAAGTGCAATTCAATATCTCCTTTCAGAATATGATCACGAATGAAATGATACCTGAGGTCGATGTGCTTGGTTTTCGAGTGCATCACAGGATTGTTAGATATGGCAATGGCACTAGTGTTATCACAAAAGATTGGAGTCTTTGTGTAAGTAACACCATAATCAGTCAGCTGGTTTTTCATCCATAGAATCTGAGCACAACAACTTGCTGCAGAAATGTACTCAGCTTCTGCAGTTGATAGTGATACTACAGTCTGCTTCTTACTAGTCCAGCTTACTAATTTTCCACCAAGGAAATGACACCCACCAGTGGTACTTTTCCTGTCTATCTTGCAACCTGCATGATCAGAATCTGAATAACCCATTAGATCTAGACTAGAGCCTTTGGGATACTAAAGACCCAGTCTGGGGACACCTTTAAGGTATCTGAAGATCCTTTTAACAGCATTTGCATGTGCCTCTCTGGGATCAGACTGAAATCTAGCACAAAGGCATGTTGCAAACATTATGTCTGGTCTACTTGCAGTTAAATACATCAGTGAACCAACCATACCACGATATTTTGTATGGTCCACTGGTTTTCCATGTGGATCAGAATCCAAAGTTAATGGAGCAGAAATAGGAGTATCTTTTGATGAGACTGAATCAAATTGATATTTCTTTAGTAAATCTCTGACATATTTTCTTGGTTTATGAAAATACCATCTTCAGTTTGTTTTACTTGAAGTCCAGAAAATATGTCAGTTCACCCATCATACTCATTTCATACTCAGAAGACATGATTTTAGAAAATTTTTCACACATCTTCTCATTTGTAGAACCAAACACAATATCATCAACATAAATTTGTACTAAAAGGATATCACTTTTATCATGTAATATGAACAAAGTGTTATCAATTGCACCACGTTTAAAACCATTTTTAAGAAGATGTTTAGTAAGAGTATCATACCAGGCTCTGGGTGCTTGTCTCAGACCATATAAGGCTTTGTTCAGTCTGTACACCCAATGTGGTTTTTCTTCATTGATGAACCCTGGTGGTTGATACACAAAAATGACTTCTTCTAGTTCTCCATTCAGGAATGCACTTTTGACATCCATTTGATAGACTTTAAATTGATGATGAGCTGCAAAAGCTAAGAATATTCTGATAGCTTCAAGTCTGGCAACTGGTGCAAAAGTTTCATCAAAATCTATTCCCTCTTCTTGTGCATATCCTTTTGCAACAAGTCTTGCTTTGTTTCTGATGATATGACCATCTTCATCCATCCTGTTTCTGAAGACCCATCTTGTCCCAATTGGTTCCTTCTTCAGGTTACTGGGACAAGGAACGAGTTCCCATACATCGTTTCTTTTAAACTGGTTGAGCTCATCTTGCATGGCTTCAACCCAGCTTGGGTCTTTCATAGCCTCGTCAATCTTCTTGGGTTCAATAAGAGATAAGAAACTGACGTTTAAGCATTGATCGCTTGTGGCTCTTCTGGTCTGAACCCACTAGTGGAATTCCCAATGATTTGCTCGATAGGATGTGCTTTAGTCCACTTAGTGTATTGACCAGGATGAATAATGATATCAGTGCAAGAACTTCTCTGAGTAACTTCAGGAGGAGCTTCAGAAAATACATCTGCAGCTCCTTCTTCTTCCTGCAGATCATGACTTGCATCATGAAATTCTTCAGATTGAGGTTGCTCAGTGGAGCCTGATATCAGAGGAGAAGCAGCATGTACATCTGATCCAATAGTCAGTTCAGAAGGTAGTTTGAAACTGACTGGAGGATAAAATGGAATGTTGCTTGGCCTTTTTATTGTTGGTTCTGAACGGAGATGTTCAGAAGCAGGTTCAGGTGACTGATCAGTTTCAGCAATAGGATCAGAATCACCAAAACTCATTGGACTTTCTGAGGGTGTTACAGGAATGGAATTTTTAAAGATTGCAGAATTGGATTCATCAAAGGTAACATGAATTGACTCATCAACCTTTTCAAGTCTCTTGTTAAAGACTCTAAAGGCTTTGCGATTTGATGAATATCCTAGGAAGTATCCTTCATCAGCTTTTGCATCAAATTTTCCAAGCTGACTTGAATCATTCAGAATGTATACTGGACACCCAAATACATGGAAGTATCCAATATTAGGCTTTCTATTTCTGAGTACTTCGTAGGAGGTCTTCTTGTGTCTTTTGACGTAGATAGATCTGTTCTGAGTGTAGCATGCAGTTGCAACAGCTTCAGCCCAGAAATTCTTGGGAAGACCAGATTCATTCAACATACTTCTAGCAGCTTCAATCAGCGTACGATTCTTTCTTTCTACAACACCATTCTGCTCTGGTGTGTGGGCTGAGGAGAAGTTCTGAGATATGCCAGTTTCAGTGCAGAAGGACTCCAGAGTGGCATTTCTGAATTCAGTGCCATTGTCACTTCTGAGCTGACAAACTTTTCGCTTGTATTTGAGCTTAATTTGTTTGATAAGAGCAATGATTTCAGCAGCAGCTTCACTTTTGGACCTGAGGAAAATCACCCAGCAGTATCTTGAATATTCATCAACTATAACAAGGGTGTATTTCTTTCCTGCTCTGGTCTGAACATTCACTGGTCCAAAAAGGTCCATGTGAAGCATATGAAGAGGTTCAGTAATACTAAAGCTTTGCTTTGTCTTGAATGAAGCTCTTTTCTGCTTACCCATTTCACAACCTGGACATGGCTTGTCTTTGTTGAAAGACATAGAGGGTATCCCATCAACAAGTTGTTTTCTTGACAACTTATTAATGTTCTTGAAGTTCAGATGGGATAGTCTCTTGTGCCACAACCAATTTGTGTCTTCATCTGCCTTTGAGTAGAAACATTGTTCAGAGGTAGAAGGATTCATATCAATGACATAAATGTTTCCCTTTCTTGGTGCAATCAGTACCACCTTTCCATCTCTGTTGAATATGGTGCCTTGTGAAATATCAAATAAAACCTTGAAGCCATCATCACATAGTTGACTGACACTGATCAGGTTATATTTCAAACCGTTCACATATGCAACACGTGTGAATTTGACTTGACCATTATTCACCACACCATATCCCTCAGTTTTTCCATTACCATCATTTCCAAAAACAATTGAGGGCCCCTCTTGCACCCTATATTCCTCTAGCAGGGTCTGATAACCAGTCATGGTTCGGCCAGCAGCACTGTCCAGAAACCATATGTTCTTCTTTCGGTCTCCCTGCACACAATCAAAGATTAGTTCTTTTTGGGAACCCATCTATGGATGGGTTCACTAGACTCTCCCTTAGCAGTCTCAGATTTCTTTGGTTTATGAGGAACAGAAGGGTCAAATGGGATTTCAGTCATTATCTCAGATGACACAAAAGTAGTTGGTTTGATGGATTTTTCAACCTTTTTCTTTTCAGATTTCTGCTTGGTTTGCTTAGAAAAAGGTTTTGCATTTTGTTTAGGTTGAAGAGGAGTGGTTTCAACATTTTTTAAACGTGCATTACAACTCTGCACTTGTCTAGCCAATAGTTGAAATTGACTTTCTAACCTTAACAAGATTGATTCTTCATTAGACACCTGAGCCTTACCAGAATCTGAGGTAGAAGGCTCAGTGGGGGAGATATTTTTCTTCTTCTTTTGGCCTTTAGAGACCTTAGATGAAGTCTGAGGGGATGGCTTTTTGGTTTTAGCCTTTCTTTCTGAACCAGTTGTCTGAGCTGTTTCAGATTTACCCTCAGATTGTTCCTGGGCCCTATCAGTCACAGTTTTCTGTTTGCCAACTTTAGGAAAAATAATTTCAGGTTTCATTTCCTTTGGAAGTGCATCTAAATCAGTGATTATAGATGCCATGTGAAGATCACCAGATTCATATGCTGTTTTTTGATTTGCAAAAGTATTTTTATTGCAGCATCTGGTTTTGGTGCACTCATCCAAGATTTAATTATTTTCTGTTCTTTTTCAAGGATGGTTTTTAACTCTTCTTTTTCCAACTCTAAAGTGGCAACCATGGACTGATAACTTTTTAGGGCCAAATGAACATCTTTCAGTTCTTTTAGTCTGGCCTGACTGGCGTTCAGTTCAGAAGTATTGTTTTCAAACATTTTTAAGCTTTCTGAACGCACTGTCTCAACAAATGAGATGTCAGCCTCTAACAGAACCAAAAGGTCCAGTTTGTGTTCCTCATTTTCTTCATAGCCAAAATTACTGACCTTTTTCATCACAATATCTACCCAGTGACCAGATTCAACATCGGTTTTGACCAAATGACCTTGATCTTCTTGTGCCATGAAACACATGTCCCTAACTTCCTCCTCATCATCAGATGATTCATCAGAGTCTTCCCACTTTTCAGTTTTGGCAATCATACAACTGTTGCTTGAGTTGTCTTGTGCCAAAAGAGCCATATGTGCCTTCAACTTCTTGTATTTGGCCTTATAGCTGTCATCAGACTTCTGAAAAATAGAATGGTTAGGAGCAGATTGTGATGATGAAGGTTGACTAGATCTGCATTCCTTCATGAAATGTCCTTTCTTGCCGCATTTAAAGCATTCAAGATTAGACTTGTCAATAGAAGCACTGGAAGCAAAAGGTTTGCCAGATCGATTTGATTTGGCCTTAAAACGATTGAACGTTTTAGCCAGCATGGCAACCAGATCATCATTGTCATTCTCATCACAATCATGAGTGACATTAGCAGAGACACCAGTTTTTAACATTTCAGACACCATCTTCTTCATCGAGTCAAAAACATCACTCTCAGAAGATAGTAGAGCAGTACTATGTGGTTCAGAATACTGAACCGTACCAGAACTGGTAGAAACATGATTCTTGGCATCCTGCTCAGCCAAGGCTCTTTCAGCTTTGTTCTCTTCAGTATATCTGAAGGCTCCATAAAGGGAAGCAAGAGTATGACTGTGCAAGGTTTTGCCTTGTCTCAAGACCAAGATTAAATTTTCCCATTTAGAAGGTAAAATGTCACAAAATTTTTCCAACAAAATTTCTTTGTCTTTGGTTACACCCAGGGCTTTCAGTTGGTTTACCAGATTTGTAAATCTGATGTAGGTTTGAGTCAAAGACTCCCCAGGGATAGCAAAGAAAGACTCATATCTTTTGTTTAAAGCAACTTTTCTTGTGACAATTGTCTCATTCGTGCCTTCAAACTGTGTCATCAGTTCCTCCCACATTAATTTGGAATTTTCAAGTAAAACAAGAGTGGGCATTAGGGTTTCTGGAACTGTGTATAAAATCATATTTTGTAACTTGGTGTCCAGGTCTACAAGTCTATGATCTTCCTCAGACCAATGATCCTTCTCCTTAGGTGACTGCCTAGGAGTCCCATCGGCATTTCTGACAACAGTGGAGGCATTCATAGGGACAAAGGGTCCTTCTTTTAAGATATCTGGTAAATGTCTCTCAACACCAGCAATATACTTAAGCATGCACGCTTTCCATGTTTGAAAGTTTTCACTGTTCCCATCAAACTTGGGAACAGGATTATTTGGAAAGTGTACGTGTACATTGTGTGATGGTATATTGATGTTGATGAGAGGGGGTGGGGTAGCATTATTAGGGTCAGGTCGTTCTTGTTCAAAGTCAGCCATCTATGCAGATCAAAGGTTAATGAATTGATAAAATTCAACCTTGTGGCTTTGATACCAATTGTGAGTCCCAAATATAGATGAATAACAAACCCGACTGGCAAGTACAACTGATCTTGATGGACAAGTTCAGTTTACGATCCAGATATGGATAACAAGAAACAATTGACTAGATATAAAATGTAAGAACAAGTGACAGAAACTATATAAGGATATATATAAATATAATCAAGTATGTAGCATTGAGACACGTTGTTTTCTTTTCAATGTATTTGATTTATTGATGTATAAACAAATACAAGGATTGTTGCGGAACAGAGATAAACACCCAAGTGTAAGTATCTAAACAATCCTGAAATACAAGTGATCTAATTAACTTGGAAATACTCGTAAGTTTACTTAGAGTATATCTCACAAGTTGCAATGCTAAAGTTTCAAGCCCTTTGCAAGTTGTGAGAAGACTTTGTATTTATAGACCAAGTCCATGATGATGTGGACAAGATCGTACAAATGTGGTTGTAAGCATTTAAGGAATTAAACCATAATTCCTTACATGCTGCACTTGGAAGAGTATATAAGTCACTTGATGTGACTTATAGTACTAGGTTCCAAGCCTATACTTTGTACCTTTTATTAATAGATAAATCTATTAACCGGATAAAGGTGTAAAGTAAAAGTCTTCCTCGTAATCAGTGTAAAGTGTTGTAAATACTTTACACTGAGATGCTTCAGTCTTGATCTGGTAGAATCACTCTTTTGCTCGCTTCTGAGATGATTCTCTTCTTCATACTTCAGTCTTTGACTTCAGAATGAATGCTTCAGATTTATCTCGATCTGAACTGAAGTGAAGCTTCAGTGAAGGAATTCTGAGACACCTCAGAATTCTGTACAAATGTCTTCACTAAACTTCAAGCTATTTCTGAACAAATTATACTTGGTCGATTTTCGACCTAACACTTCCCCATTTTCCTTACCCCGCTCGACTCTCCCACTTCTTTCCTCTTGATTGATGAGGATTTGCTCAAAACACCACTTCTCAATAAATCTTCGGTCACACTTCCGGCTTGGTTGACCGCATTAGCCAAAGAAGTAGGCATGTTGGAGTTTACATAAGATCGGACTTGAGGATTCAAGCCCAATACAAACTTCTGGACGGCCTGTGACTCGGTACCCACCAAGTGAGGAATGAGGGTAGACAACTCTTGAAATCGTCTCACATAGCCCTCGGCTCCCTACCACGGCCCCGATTACCTCGGCCAAGTTTGGCTCAGGAGCTCCACCACGACCCCTACCCCGGCCCCTACCACGACCTCTACCACGGCCCCTACCACGGCCCCTACCTCCACCCCTACCCCGGCCCCTACCACGACCTCTACTACGGCCCCTACCACGGCCCTACCACGGCCCCTACCACGGCCCCTACCTCCCACCTGGTTGACTTCCGGCTCACCACGACCCCTTCCCGGCCCCTACCACGGCCCCTACCACGGCCCCTACCACGGCCCCTACCACGGCCCCTACCTCGGCCAAGTTTGGCTCAGGAGCTCCACCACGACCCCTACCACCGGCCCCTACCACGACCCCTGCCACGGCCCCTACCACGACCTCTACCATGGCCCCTACCACGGCCCCTACCTCCTTGCACTTCTGGTTGAGCTTCCGGTTGAGCCACGGCCCCTACCACGGCCCCTACCACGGCCCCTACCACGGCCCCTACCTCGGCCAAGTTTGGCTCAGGAGCTCCACCACGACCCCTACCACGGCCCCTACCACGACCTCTGCCACGGCCCCTACCACGGCCCCTTCCGGCCCCTACCACGACCCCTACCACGGCCCCTACCACGGCCCCTACCACGGCCCCTACCTCGGCCAAGTTTGGCTCAGGAGCTCCACCACGACCCCTACCACGGCCCCTACCACGACCTCTACCACGGCCCCTACCACGGCCCCTACCACGGCCCCTACCACGGCCCCTACCACGGCCCCTACCACGGCCCCTACCTCGGCCAAGTTTGGCTCAGGAGCTCCACCACGACCCCTACCACGGCCCCTACCACGACCTCTACCACGGCCCCTACCACGGCCCCTACCACGGCCCCTACCACGGCCCCTACCACGGCCCCTACCACGGCCCCTACCTCGGCCAAGTTTGGCTCAGGAGCTCCACCACGACCCCTACCACCGGCCCCTACCACGACCTCTACACGGCCCCTACCACGGCCCCTACCACGGCCCCTACCACGGCCCCTACCTCGGCCAAGTTTGGCTCAGGAGCTCCACCACGACCCCTACCACGGCCCCTACCACGACCTCTGCCACGGCCCCTACCACGGCCCCTACCACGGCCCCTACCACGGCCCCTACCTCCCACCTGGTTGACTTCCGGTTGAGCCACGGCCCCTACCACGGCCCCTACCACGGCCCCTACCACGGCCCCTACCACGGCCCCTACCACGGCCCCTACCACGGCCCCTACCACGGCCCCTACCACGGCCCCTACCACGGCCCCTACCACGGCCCCTACCACGGCCCCTACCACGGCCCCTACCACGGCCCCTACCACGGCCCCTACCACGGCCCCTACCACGGCCCCTACCACGGCCCCTACCACGGCCCCTACCACGGCCCCTACCACGGCCCCTACCACGGCCCCTACCACGGCCCCTACCACGGCCCCTACCACGGCCCCTACCACGGCCCCTACCACGGCCCCTACCACGGCCCCTACCACGGCCCCTACCACGGCCCCTACCACGGCCCCTACCACGGCCCCTACCACGGCCCCTACCACGGCCCCTACCACGGCCCCTACCTCGGCTCCTCACCACGACCCCTTCCCGGCCCCTACCACGGCCCCTACCACGGCCCCTACCACGGCCCCTACCACGGCCCCTACCTCGGCCAAGTTTGGCTCAGGAGCTCCACCACGACCCCTACCACGGCCCCTACCACGACCTCTGCCACGGCCCCTACCACGGCCCCTACCACGGCCCCTACCACGGCCCCTACCTCCCACCTGGTTGACTTCCGGCTCACCACGACCCCTTCCCGGCCCCTACCACGACCCCTACCACGGCCCCTACCACGGCCCCTACCACGGCCCCTACCTCGGCCAAGTTTGGCTCAGGAGCTCCACCACGACCCCTACCCCGGCCCCTACCACGACCTCTACTACGGCCCCTACCACGGCCCCTACCACGGCCCCTACCACGGCCCCTACCTCCTTGCACTTCTGGTTGAGCTTCCGGTTGAGCCACGGCCCCTACCACGGCCCCTACCACGGCCCCTACCTCGGCTCCTCACCACGACCCCTTCCACGGCCCCTACCACGACCCCTACCACGGCCCCTACCACGGCCCCTACCACGGCCCCTACCTCGGCCAAGTTTGGCTCAGGAGCTCCACCACGACCCCTACCCCGGCCCCTACCACGACCTCTACTACGGCCCCTACCACGGCCCTACCACGGCCCCTACCACGGCCCCTACCCCTCTTCTGGTTGACTTCCGGCCCCTACCACGGCCCCTACCACGGCCCCTACCACGGCCCCTACCACGGCCCCTACCACGGCCCCTACCACGGCCCCTACCTCGGCCAAGTTTGGCTCAGGAGCTCCACCACGACCCCTACCACGGCCCCTACCGCGGACCCACCACGGCCCCTACCACGGCCCCTACCACGACCTCTCTCCAGGAGCTCCACCACGACCCCAGCCAAGTTTGGCTCAGGGGCTTCACCACGACCCCTACCACGGCCCCTACCACGACCTCTACCACGGCCCCTACCACGGCCCCTACCTCTTTGTACTTCCGGTTGAGGTTCTTCCTCTTCAGCCCTATAGTTCGTTCCAACTCTCCTTGGTCTCACCATTTCTATAAAACAAGTGACACGTTGACCCGAGAGTTAGTCTCAAATGCTCGCATGTTAGTCACACAAGTAGTCAATGCTCTCATACCGATACCACATACCCATTTCATAACATTATGCTAAGGCAACAGTGTTAGAATCATAAGGGATTTTTACATATCATAACATCACGTTGAATTTATTACAATACCTCATCATTAATTTAAGTAATCATGCTCATTTCATCATGCCATTAAACAACTAATCACGAATGATTCAAAGTATAATCCGAATTCTGAGACACCTCAGAATTCTGTACAAATGTCTTCACTAAACTTCAAGCTATTTCTGAACAAATTATACTTGGTCGATTTTCGACCTAACACTTCCCCATTTTCCTTACCCCGCTCGACTCTCCCACTTCTTTCCTCTTGATTGATGAGGATTTGCTCAAAACACCACTTCTCAATAAATCTTCGGTCACACTTCCGGCTTGGTTGACCGCATTAGCCAAAGAAGTAGGCATGTTGGAGTTTACATAAGATCGGACTTGAGGATTCAAGCCCAATACAAACTTCTGGACGGCCTGTGACTCGGTACCCACCAAGTGAGGAATGAGGGTAGATAACTCTTGAAATCGTCTCACATAGCCCTTGTAATCGGCTCCCTCCATGCTGAGATTTGCAAATTCAATGGTTAAGTTTTGTAGTTCATACGGAGGACAAAACTTTGCTTTTACTTTGTTTTTGAAGTCAATCCACTCCAAATTTTGAGTCCGCCCCAACGTTATTTCCTGGTTCCACCAACTCAAGGCGTCATGCCTAAACATGCCGGATGCATAGGAAATCCGGTCATCATAGGTGCAATGACTCCTTTCAATCACCGCCTCTATCGCCTCAAACCACCTTATACATTCCGTGGGACCCCCTTTCCATCGAACTCCGGTGCCCCACAACTTTTAAAGTCTTTAAATATACACCCTTGACGGTATCCCCCATATTGGTTATTCATGGGCATCCCGATACCAACTCCTACTGGTCCCTCTTCTTCATTTTCTTCGGCATGGGGTTGAGCATTTTCATTATTTACGTTTTCTGGGGCTTCATTGTTTTGAGGCCCATTGTTTTGCCCAAGACTTGTCGTGACTTGAGCAATGATGGTTGGCATGATACCGGCAACCGTTTGAGCGATTACCTCAGCCAAGTTTGGCTCAGGAACTTCACCACGACCCCTTCCTTGGCCTCTACCACGACCTCTACCACGGCCCCTACCACGGCCCCTACCACGGCCCCTACCTCTTTGTACTTCCGGTTGAGGTTCTTCCTCTTCAGCCCTATAGTTCGTTCCAACTCTCCTTGGTCTCACCATTTCTATAAAACAAGTGACACGTTGACCCGAGAGTTAGTCTCAAATGCTCGCATGTTAGTCACACAAGTAGTCAATGCTCTCATACCGATACCACATACTCATTTCATAACATTATGCTAAGGCAACAGTGTTAGAATCATAAGGGATTTTTACATATCATAACATCACGTTGAATTTATTACAATACCTCATCATTAATTTAAGTAATCATGCTCATTTCATCATGCCATTAAACAACTAATCACGAATGATTCAAAGTATAATCCGAATTCGATATGCTCCCTAGTTATTGACCGGGTATGTATACAAGGTGTACCAACGGCTAACCTTCCACCTAATCAACTTCCATTAAGCATATCGGTTCCTTATTGTACTTTAAGCCACACGTGCGCAATCCATGATGTCATGAACTTGCTATAATATCGGGTAACCATAAAAGAGTTGATCGGGTTCTTTTAGGGTTGCCACAATATTATACTAAGTTAATGGCATCACTTCACTTTACCCTAAATCATCAAATTAGTTCCAATCAAATAACAACAACCAATCATAGTATACCACATTCATCACATTGAATTCAAGCTATCACACAAGTGGTCTTAACTACGAACTCACACGGGGATTCACATAATTCACATTGCACACGAATTCCTAACCATGCATGCTATATGAAGAGTTTTAACTTAAGCCGTAGTCTAGGTCAAACCGCCTAATTCTCTACGACCACGCATGGGCCACCATTCTGTAACACCCCAAGCCAAGGCTCAGAATATTATGGAAATCATATAGCACAAGGTGGAATTACAATAGAACAAACTAAATGCAATTAAGGATTCAGTGAATCCAATACAAAGCGAAACAAGTACCAAAATACAACAGGGGCAAATAGCCATCAAAGTTAACCAAAAAAAAAATAACATCCAAAGATGGAAAACGACCCTAAGTATAATGCAAAAGGAAGGCCAATGAATCCTTGATCCATAAAGTCCATAGTCCGGGTTTACGGCAAGCAAAGCAACTAAACTCCACGCCCTGGGAGAACCTAATTACCTGAAAAGTGTACTAAGCATAGTCAACACAAGGTTGGTGAGTTCGTAGTAATGGTCCACAAGGAGCCATAAACAATAATCATAATGTACAAGTAGAGGCTAGACGTGACATTCAGTGAGCCTCTAAGTAACACAACAATATCCAATCAACAAGGTTGCATAAGTACGAAAATGCGTGTAAATGAATGCTCAATGATATAAATATCAAATGCATGTACTAATGCATAGATAAGTCAACATGCCTATCTTATGCGTGAACACCTGCCACCAATGCAACGATACCCTTCTGTCATCACAATGAACAAGGCTGTATCTCAAAATCATCAAGATATATATGTCTATATACTCGGAGTCAGGAACTACATCCAAAATGAGTGCATACATCTATGCACCAGGATGTCGGCAATCCCCTGCCGAGGGTCATCAACAATGTATGCAATGCTTACAATCAATTGTAAATGCATCAATCATGAACCAACAATCAATATACGATGAACTTGAACCAGTAATTAACATTCGACAAACATGAGCCAACAATCAATAATCATCAGACGTAAACCATTAACCACAATTTAAATCAACTACACGTACATACACTTAAGAGGATTCTACTTCCTTCGAGTCCCAGATGCTTATATATAGGGTCACCCGCAGCCTTCCCACCACATCTAAAACCCAATGAAGGCATAACCGACTTCCATGTATGTACGTCTATCCTAACATAAATGAAATACTTAACCAAAACATAAACCAAGTCAACCAAACGAAAAGAACCGTCACATCAATCCAACAATCAAGTCAAACAATCAATAAATCAATAAATGCAAGTAAACACACCAGGTTCACACTTTTCAGCCCGAATCTCAAGTGAGTAGGGAGATACGAAACTCACCTTGTCCGGCAAAGAAGCTAGTATAAGATTACAAACGAGTAATAGGGTCCACACGTCCACAACCTATAATTATACATCATAATACCGTAATGTCAACACTACAATCATAACCAAGTTGGTTTAGCATGATTAAGTCGAGTCACAAACCCTAAACACCTTTACCACTTTAACTAGTAGGAACAAGACGCATTCGACTCGACCTTTTTAGAAATGAGAAGAGATTCATGCAAAAAGAGTGTTATTACTAGAAACTAGACTCTCTTACGATTCCAACGATAGGTCGTAAGACTTGTTTGGAGTTACGGATTAAAAGTTATTAATGTTTGAAAATCGACGCGCGTACTTTCCCAGTAACTATCCACTGCGTCGCAGTGAGCCAGGACCATGCTCACTGCGCCGCAGTGGCTAAGTCAGACCAGGACCAGAACTAAGGCACTGCGCCGCAGTGAGCAAAGGTGGAGCTCACTGCGCCGCAGTGACCACCTCCTGCAGCCAGCACCTGCAGTGTATGCAGGAAACACGAACCAAAAACCCCCAATTTCGACCCAAACCATACCAAAACGATTTGTAAAGACTTGTAACTTGTTTTGAAGCATAATTAAACATCAATAACCATAAATACACATAACCCTACCCACAAATTCGACCAAAACATCATAATCACTCACAAATCCTTCAAACCCTAACCCTAACCCTAAATTCCATTTTTTACCATTTACAAGACTTGGAATCCCATCAAAACGACTAGAAACATAAGAGCAAGCATAAATAGAAGTAAATGGGATGAATTTGACTTACCAAAGCTTCTCTTTGAGCTAGAACCCGAAATTAGGTCAAAATGGCTAAAATGCAAGACTTCCACCTTTGATTCTTCGATATGACGATAATGTGGTATAGATGGCGATGATTCTAGTGTTATATCCTTTCCAAACACTAAGTAGATGGTAGAGAGAAGAGAAAGAATGGTTTTGCCTTGTTCTTGAGAGAAAGGGAAAAAGAGAGAAAGAGATAGATAGATAGGTAGAAGTGAAAGGGAGGAGGAAAGGATAAGGGGGGGAAATGGGTCTTGGGGGCTGGTGGGTCATGGACTACCCACGGGCCGACCCGTTTCCCCTCTCAAGCCACAATACAATTAGTTACACATTTAAATACCGACTACACATACAACGACCCGACCAACATACCACATAGTCATATAATCACAAATGGGCCAGTCATTTCATTCAACAAGTTTGTTAGTCAAATTACACAAAAAGTCAACGGGTCAAAATTCACGGATGTTACATCTCTGATCTCCCTTTAAAAAAAATCCTTGAACTCAAATACTCAAATTCTTCAAAAACAAAATTCAATCAAAATACTTTTTGAAGATATTGTTCAACCCAACCACGAAATATAAGTAACAGAATGATGAGAAAACAGATTAATCAAATGGGGTGTTCAGAAAAAAAATATTTCACAAATGTCACACAGATGGTAAAAAATGATAAAAATCAAGTAGAAAAGGATTTGGAACTTCTTGAAAAAAAATTTGGTCAAATTGAACTGTTTGCCGAGCTTATTGCTCTGCAAATGGTTGAAATGAGAAAAAAATTCTGTTTGTAAGGTTTGCAGAGGTAAAAGGTCGGCTAATGGTGTGATTTCAAGAAATTTGGCTATTTGTGAAGTTTGCCGAGCAAGGAGCTCGGCATATAGTTGAAAATAGAAAATATTGGTCGAAAAAAAAATGCTAAGTGTTTTAGTTGAACTAAGTGCCGAGCAATAAGCTCTGCAGATAGTGGAAATGAGAATTTTGGTTAAGTCTTTGTCTGTTTGTATTGTGTGCCGAGCAGTTAGCTCGGCAGTGTGTTGTTTTGGATGGTTGGTTGATTTGGCCAAGTGTGAGCTCGGTAGACACGGGTACAAGTGATCGGTTAGCTCTGCAAACACGAGTATTGGTATTATTGGCTAAGTCCAACTCGGCAAATGAGGTAATCGACTAAAAAAAAACTTGACCAAGTGATTTGTTGATTTGCCGAGCTCGGATAATGAATGTTTATTTAATGTTTTGCAGGAAAAACGATTTCAACAACCACCACGGCGGCCGGAAAAAGTGTTTTGCAGAAAAACGGTACCGGAAAACTTAATCACCTCGCCGGAAAACTTCAAAACTCAATTACTTCCTCAATTCTTCGAATTAGAACTTGAAATCACCACCAAAATACTCAGAATACAACCGCGAACAAACCCTCAGCAAAAACTAAACCGATTGAGACTCGCCGGAAAATTAACCGTCATCAAAAGTTGTCGAATCGAAAAATTAAAAAGATGAAAACGTTCAGAATTCGATTGCGAACAAAACCTTATGATTTTCCGATCGATTTGATGCAAAATGACGAAGAGATTGAAGAGAGAAGTTCAAGATCAAAAGAGATTAATGAATATTCTGTAAAAGTAAAAATGGCTGTTAACAGGAACAATAACAATTGCAATCAATCACGTGAAGTCTCTGTAGCTACTTTTGACTTTTCTTCTTTTTATGTATTTGTCGAGCAGAAGTTTTTGAATTACAAAAACATTGACATTTTTAATCAGAAAAATGACATTAAACACTAATTTATCAGATTTATCACTAATCCACCTCTAATCGATGATCAGAATCACAATTCAGCTTTGAATTTACACAAAATCAGAAATTTTCAGAATGAAAATTAAGCTCAAATCGTCAAAATTTTGAACAAAATCAGTTATAGATATGATCGTGGATCGCTCGGGTTAACCGATAATGCTCTGATACCAATTGATAGAATAAAACTTGAGCTTAAATGAGTAACAATGGTGGAATTATGGATAGTGTGTGTAAAGTGTGTGAAAGGGAGGTTGAAGATGATAGGGAGGAGAGAGAAAGTAATTTAGTGGAAAGTAAGTGTGTTTATTATGCAAAAGGTTAATTACAAATGACTTAGGAAGGAGTATTTATACTCTAATCACAATTATAACTTAGCAGATCCTTTTACAAAGGCATTGTCAAAGGAAAGCTCAATAAGCATGTCGAGGGCAAAGGTCTTAAACTAGCTAGTTATCTCATGTAAATCTGTGATTGGTATTTGGATAAGGGACGATTAAACAATTATTATTTCAATAAATGAATTCATATACTAGGTATGAGTGTTTTCATTTCATAATAATTGTGTCCTATATTTGCATGTTTAAATCCATGAATATTTTAAATATTCTAAACGTCCATTGTCGATTAACTATATGGGAATATAGTTAAACTAAGGCAAATGTGAGAGATTGGTGAAAATATTTAAGGGAATATTTTGAAGATGGTATTGCCAAACTCACATGGTATTCAAAGAGATGAATATCGGACTTACCACACTTAACGAATTGTCATTTTATGGATCGGCGTCATTAAGTGAAATTCGTGAAATGGTTACTTTATTTATCCTTAGACTTGAGATACAAGCAGGTTATGCATGTGTGGATTGCATTTTCTTGATATAGTTCTAACTGTCCTGAACAAGGTAGTAATAAATGGTTATTTTCAGAAATGTAGTGAAACGACATGACTAACACGTGTAGTCAATAAAGGATTTGTTCCTTCAATTTGCAACTGAAGTATGATACCATTTGGGCCCCTCATTAATTAATTAAGATGTTTGTATGGCCATACCCAAATGAACTCAAGAGGAGGTCTTGATTAATTGTAGAAATGAGAAACAGAATCGTTAAATTATGAAATGACATTGATCCATATTCATAATTAACAAGGGCATCTGAAACAAAGGGATATTAAAGACTAAATCATTTCAAATGATATTTGGAGAAACTATCCTTAAATATTTCCGGGAGCATTGGCGTGTTGTTAGACGCTAACCAATGTTATTGTCTTTATATAACATGCTCAAGTGGTAGCTGTTGGTATGTGATCACGTTATAATAAACGCATGTCCGGAAATAATTTAAGCCTACGGGGTCACACGAAATGACACGGTAACTCTATATTATTAATTAGTATATTAAAGTAATATATTAATTAATATAATCACGAAATAAATAATTAAACTATATTAAAGGGTTAATAGTGTTTAATTAATTAAAGGAGAAGGGCTTATGTGATAATTAGGAAATTAGTGTTGGACCCTAATTCCCTAATAAGGGGGGGCCGGTTTTGAGAGGGCTTTTGGGGGCCTTGATTAACTTGGTCACCAAGCTATTAAACCCTAATAGAATCCCTATATATAAAGGGTTAATTCTAAAGGGTTTATTCATTCTTTCACATAAGAAAATCCCTCTCTTTTCTTCTTTGTCTTTCGGTCGAAATCAAATACATAGGCTGGAAATTTGTTCCATTCGTGGAACATACTTCAAACAATTAAATAATAGTTCATAGCATTAATTGTGGTTATTATTTGTTTCGACGGCAACAAGAAGTTTTGTTTTATTTCAACTAGTTGTTCGACAGAAGTAAAACAAAGGTTTATACACAACGGGTTTGTGAGATCGTGATTTGGGTACTAGCATACGGTATAGGGGTGTCTAGTGTGCGATCGTAGAAGGGTTTTACTTTAAACCCTATAATAATAATAATCTTATTATTATTTATTTTATTGGAAGCTTTGCATAAGGTACACGTTTCGATTCTCTCTTTGTTAATTAATATGATTGCATATTTGATTTATTCCGTTGCGCACTCGTGATTGTCTATATGTTTATGTTCTTATATTCTAACAAAAACAAATGTATATGTAATATGTTATTTGCGCAATGTGATATAATGAATTTTTTTACTACTTCTATATGTTTATATGACGTTAATTGACGGAGTTTTTGTAATTAGAAGATAAATGATAGAACAGTAATAAATGAAAGGGTAGTGTTGGCACATATATGATGGCGTGAGCGTATCTTCCTATAAGAACCATGTTTGATAGTCACCGTATTTGTTTTCTTGACGGGAATGGCAAATAAGTTTGGGAGTCGGTTTTATGTAACTGTGAAGGATCGGATGGACATTTTAGCAATGCAATATAATGGGACGAACACTTGTAATTATATTTCGCAGTAAGTGGTTTTCCTATGGATTTAATATGTTCTTTGATAACATAAGATTTTGGTGTGTATATTATATAATATCATGACGCATAACCAATGTTTTAAATACGGGTATATACGACCGATATTATCAGTAATATTGGTATCGGATGGTACTTCGGTACAACTAGCCTATTTTGTCTGGTATGTTTCATTTTCATTACCGTCTGTATTTTCCGGTATTGCAAAACCAGTTTTTTACTTTTTTGAATTTCTTTTAAAATTATTTTTGTGATACTTTAATGTTATTTTTTTTATTATTTGTAATTGTACTTTGACTATTTTTGTAAATATATAACAAGTTTTGTAGCAATTTTATAAAAAAGAATATTAAATATAAATTAACCATACCGATATAGTACTTGCTGCCGGTACCAGGTAATACAATATCGGTACTTAATGCGCAAAACTTATACAGTATTGCGCACAAGTGATACAATTTGTACTAAAAATGGATGAATGTGTAAGTTATAATAAGCAATTTAAGTAAGCTATATTCATAATATCCCTTATGTCACATTATTTTTTGTATGATTATGTGGATTATTTACTTTTTTACGTATCTTTTTCACTTTTTTTTTTCTAATATCATGATTAATTTTATGTTGATTTTGTTTATTTGGTCTTATTTTTAAGTTTTCTAATGTGACATATAGTTTTTTTATAATTACTATAACCCGAGCTACGCACGGGTATTTTACTAGTTATTATGGTTCTCTCTTTATAACGGCAAGACTTTGTTTTAATCTATTAATTTGCCAACAAAGATAGATCCCACTTATTGGCTTGTTATTATCCTTAACAAATTTATTATTATTTTTTTCCAAACTTGATTACTTCTGCCTTTTATATCTCTGAAGTCAAACTTTGATGACAATCATGCATCTTATGTTTTGATGATATGCCTTATCAACCTTCTTGATATGGAATTTGGGAATATTATGAATTAAATATATAAGTGCATATATGCTATATATATATATATATCTTGATATGGAATTTGGGAATATTATGAATTAAATATATAAGTGCATATATGCGAAGTCATATATCTCCTGGTAGTATACTCTTTGCATGTAATATTGGCTACAAATATATATGATTTGCATTTTGCATGTACATAATACTATATAGTCGGGAAAAAATGCATTTACCCCTCTCAAAAAAAAAAATAACTTAATCGTGAATTATGTTCCAAAGACTCATATAATTTTTACTTTGAATTTAATTCTATGTGAACATATATATAATAAAATACCGATAAAATTAAAAGATGGTTTTGTAGTGATTTTGATTCAATTAATTGACAAACCTTTTTGATAGTATGCGTATGACCTTTCTGGTCAAATTTCTTACATTGATTGTGATTATAATCATAATTGTTGTTAGTTTACTATTATTTTCATTGTCATTAATGATCATTTATCAAAATAAACTAGATTATAATACGCGAGATAAGTATATGAAATTTTCATAATAATATAATTATTAATTTAATAGTTAAATATAATTTTTTTTTGAACGTTCGTGTCACGGGACGGCTAGCCGTTACATCCAATTGGGCAGGCAGTCACTAGCGACCGATCCACAAAGTCAGGGAACCACAGGGGAGGGAAAACCACACCAATTTAGCCGCTACAGAAGGCACGACGCTAAATTGGGGGAAAACCTTGATTGCTCGGATTCGAACCCTGGTCTCCCAGGGCCCAAACGTCATTGCAACACGGGGATGTCCACTGCGCTATTAAGGCAGGGACAATATTATATAATGTGAAATATAGTAATATTATTATTAAAAGTGTTTTGTATTGAAAATAGTTAGTATAATATATATGTCATTTAGTTGTATAATAATGGTGTAAAGTTAAATATAAATACTATTCGCTAAAAACGATAATGTTATCATTTGAAAATATTTTTTTATATGTTTTTTACATGTTTGTTATATTTTTGTATAATGACGATGTAAAATTAAATATAAATAAAACATGTTTATTTAGTATAATAATAATAGTTAAATTCTAAAAGAAACATATCTATAATTCTATACTTCTAAATAAAAACCAAAAAATCATTTTGAAAAGTTACATTTTTACATTACCCCCATTACCCCTAAAGTTACATTTTTACGATATACAAAATGACCAATATGCCCCTCTTATCTATTTACATCATGTATCCCTTAAATTCTAAAATACATATACTACCCTTATTACATCAATAACCTACACTACTTATCACCGACATCGCCACCACCACACCGTCACTATAGCATTTCGTAGGTATACAACAAACTAAAATAAGATTCTAATACTTATCTTGAGATAGATAGGGTAATGTATTTCATAACTTTTAAATTTAACTATTATTTATAAAAGTTACTTATAAAGTTAGATAAACTACTTTAGGCATAACAAATATTTATTGAATATCGACTAACGAAAAGTATTTAATTTTGCTACTTTGTGCATGTATTATGTTAGTATTATCCGATTGATATTTGTGCATATATGAATTTAGTAAAATTAATGTGTTTGTTAATTAATTTAAATTTCACCGACGATTATAATGGTCGAATATGTGATCCAGTTACAATTTATATGTGATAAAAAGATTAAAATTAACGAAGAATTTAACCCTTGATAATCCACTCTCACAAATGTAGTAAGTGAAATTCGAACCTTGGTGGATTTCCACAAGGTCTAAAACCTTACGAATGGGTCACCTCATTCATGTAATAAATTTTGTTTTTATAAATTACTTTTTAGAATCTTTTGAGTTTTTAATAGTACAATTTTAATGGTTGATATATCTTACATTCATGTTCTTAAAATTATAAAATTTTAAGACATAAATCATATTTATAATAAAATAGTTAGATATTCGTGTTTGTGTAATAATAAAAAGATGTGTAACTTGATTTTGTTGAATATAATGTTATAATAATGATAAGTTTTCATGACATATACTATAACAAAGATATCTTTTTATCTTTTAAAAACCAACTTAAATCAAGTTACACTTTTAAGCAAAAAAAATTAAGTAGTTTTTTATTTTTATAAGTACAAGTACGTTTTTTCTTCATAAACTAAATGAGTATAAATTAAGATAAATACCAAGTTTATATACATATTCGATTGGCAAAGATATTTTATATTCTTCTTATTATTTATTTATATTTATGGTACACATGTTTAAGGAAGGAAAGTTGTTGTACATCTATACATATATTTTTATATTTACTAGAGTGCATGCCCGTGCGTTGCACGTCTAGAGTTCCTATCTTAGCAAAAGATTGTTACGACATATATTTTATTTTGTCATTCAAAGCCATTGTATAAACTAAAAAGCATTGTTATACGTGGTTGAATAATACCAAGGCTGAGCTCCAAAGATGTAACTCCTGTAATTTGGAAACAAAAACATTGTTAACGAAATGAAAAAAATATATGAACGTACGTAAGGTAAGTATTTTCCATTTAATTTGACATGTTTTTAATGTCTCCCTGTACAGTTTTCACATGATCAACTGAAGGGTTCCATTTTAACCAAAGAGAAAAACATACTAAGCATTAGAGAGACTAAATAAGGTAAGATGTTTGTATTCATAAAAAGAATATTTAAGATCAGCAAATGCCATTAACTGAACTAATAACTCAAAATCGTATCTATGATTGGTGAATATGAAGAGATCAGTGGTAGTTCTTTAATTATTGAAATTAATATATTAATTAAGATGGAGAATGGCAAAAGATTGAAACTGATAAAGTTATTGCAAGAAATTTCTGTATATATATATGCACGTACCTTTCATTGTCTAGCATTGTGAGTGTGTGTTCTAATTTATTTAAGTACTTCGTTATGGCCGAGTTGAGTCTCTGGGGGTATTGTGAAAGAGAAGTATTTTTTTTTCAATATGAGTGATGACAACAATCAATTGGTGAAAACAATTGAGGATGTATTTCAGTTGGATGAAGACCTCTTGAAGGCAGTTTTGAGGATTGGTGTACCTATTGGTAATTGCTGTGTGGAGTCTGCAAGGTTAATAACATTTTTGCGAAAGAGGTTTGAGAATACAGAAGATGTTATTTTTGAATAATTTTAAGTTTAAGTCGTCAAAATACAAATGATAGTCGATAAAAAATCATAAAGAAGCACAAACCTGGATAGTAGTAATATTGTAATAAATAGGCCAAAGCCTAACCTTTGGATGCTCTCTTTCGGTTGTCACGTTAGGTGCATGTTGGTGGCTCCTAGAATGGATGACGTTCCTGAATATTTGCGTTGTATTACTTGCGCCTATCATTTTAAAAGTTTCAGAATACAACGAATCACATACCTGGTCGTATATCCATAGTTAACCTGTTGTCGGGGATTGGTTCCTATTATTTTGAGACAACAATATATTTGTACTTGCCTACCTTTCCTAATTAATATTCTGTGAATGGATACTTATCGAGTTGTGGAGCAGGCCGGTCTGTGAACCCACTTTATGTTCTGTGATTTAATTTTCAGACCACAATAAGTGTAAATCTTTGCATTTTTATGTGACTCGAAGATTATGGGGGCTATAGCATGTTGGGACATGAACTTGTAGGTTACCTGATTCCTCAGAAAGGTCATTCATAAAAGATGAATGTTAGCGTTTAAGATAGCATTATAATGATGAGAGTGTTATAAAAATATGAGCTAGAACAAAGTATACTATGTTTCATACCAGTTTGTTGTCGGCAGGGTGCCTTTTTAAGGACACATAACTGTTGCTTTTTTCCATCCGTCGTGACATTTGTATTAAAATGCATGTGCATTGAGCCATCTAATATGCTAGACAGAGTTGGAATATTCCTGAAGGGAGCCTCCAAACCTTCACCTACCAAAACTGCCCGTTATTACCCAACCCGTCTGATTGGTTCGCTTGCCTCAATAGTCAATAGTATGTAAACATTTTACTCTTAAAGCATTAACATCTTTAAGCAATTAAGAGGCCACATTCCTATGAGACTATCAATGGTTAAAAAAAAAAGGAACTACATTTAGAGAAAAGGGAGCAGTGACAATCTTGAGATATAGTTATTAAGTTTTCTTAATCACGTTATGATATGCATATTATTTTTCAAAGTTTTTTTCAACTTATAAATTTCCAGTACTCGAAATCTTTGTGCCCCACGACCATCTTTAGTTGTCACTGCCCGTTTCAGTCATAAACACAAGGTCGTGATTGTTTAGCATCATGTTTAACTCGTAGGTGGTCTTTTTGCCATTTTTCTTCGATAGGTATCATCAATTATTATCATTAAATGTTGGTTTATTTTTTTGGTTTGATTTGGTATAAGATGTAATACTTACCACGGGTGGTTTTTTCCATATGCCAAAGTAAGTAGGTCGTTATGCTTGGTTTATTCTGCTGGCCTTATATTTCCCTGCATTTTTTGAGACCTGTCAATGCCAATGTCCTCCGTGTTAGTACACTGTAGTTCCTATTATAAAAGTGATGGATACTCTAACACAGATTATGAGCGGCGGAGTTGGAATAGTTATTCAGATATATCTCAAGATTTATGGTAATAACTTTTTAATGCACAATGTGTAAATTAAATAATGTTTGGATATGAAACCACTATAGTTATAATAGTTATATTTATGAACAAATGTCATAGACTCATAGTGACTCTTTTGTGCACTTACAACGGCCTAATCCAACTTGTACCCAAAAGTTACCGCTTTTGAGTTTCGAACCAGACCGTATTAATGTTTATCCAGCCCACCTGACTTTCCCATTCACCACCTTTAGTAAGTGATTTATTGTACAATAAGTATGTTTTCTCTATATAAGCAAATGCAAAGGTGAAATTTACATGTGTGGTTATAGCAAACCTGGATTAAATATTTGAAGACTATTCCTTGATAGTTGTAATTCTTTTCAAGGTATATAACTAATGATCATGTACTTTTCAATAGTTCATCCCTGCAACACCAACCGAATTGCAAGTTTTCAAGTAACACTTTTTTGTCAACTCTAGCTGCTGATGCCCAACTAATAAAACTAACAGTACCCGTTTCTTCTTGGGCTAATTAGTTTTAAAGGTATCGAAGTGGCAACTTTTTATTATTCTGAGTACCAACGTTTTTTTCCGTATATGGTGGGTTATATCGTGACAAACACCGTTTAACTTGGGTATTAAAAATACCAGATAGTGGTTTATGCTACGTGGAGTGGTTTTTTGCCAAACTATACATGCCACTGTGCCAAGTGTGCCTTCCATTCCTTATAATCAAGTGAAACCCTAAAATCCCAAATCAAACAAACTTAACCAAACCACCACCCCCTCCACACCAACCAGACACCTCCTACTACATTGGAGGAAGAAAATCTGTGCTGCCATATCATTCAACAGCAGTCATGTTATTATTCTATATCTATCTATCGCATTAAATCAAAAAGTGGTTTTAGCCCCATATTATATGTGATTTGTCATGATATAACCCACCATATACGAAAATAAACGTTGGTACTCAGAATAATAACATGTTGCCACTTCTATACTTTTATAACTAATTAGCCCTTTCTTCTTCTAGCATCATCCTAATTTTCTCCAAATTAGCAATCATCTGCACATCAGTTAAAGTAAATGAGAAATGATGCAGATAAAAGACCTGGGAATTAGAATTGTGGAGGATAGAAGTAAAGCCAAATTTCAGGCAGAGTCAATTTCTATTATAGGGAACGTACTATCAAGACCAATACTCAAAGTTCTGTTTTATAAGTGTATAACTTTATAACCAAATAAGGAACCCAGTTACGTGATTATGTTATTATAAAGTTATAACATAAGGACTTCATTGTTGATACGAAAGCTCGTTACATTTACATGCAATTTTGTCCTTAAGTAATGGATTGGAATTTTGAACAGTCAAAGATGGATTATGCTGTCATTTCAAGGACCGGAGGGAAGAATTCAAAGAAAACATAACGGCAGGTTGGGTAAAGGGTCATAAAGGGTCTGATCGCAACGAAATATAAATTAACAGGTGAAATATGATTACAAAAGAAAATGACGACAATGACAAACAAAACAATTTACTTGGTGGTATGAATCAAAAATACACTTCAGTTGACTCCTAATCCGTTCAACCCATGTAATTTGGTATAAACCAAATTGACCCGCTCATAAAGTAAATGGGTTGAAAGAGCCACCTTAAGTTCAAGTATGCATTAAGAAAGATCAGATGGAAGTTGGCACCTTAACTCTTTGTGATAGCTTAGCCTTATTCCTGGTAATTCTAACTATTGCACCTCTAGAACTCTTATTGTTTTCGTGGTGTATTTGTTGACAGTCTAAATGAGCTAGTGTAATTGGCAGGGCCATTGTGGTGAAGGAATCCAGATTACCTGGGTCGTTGGCAAAAAAAAAAAATTAGTGTAGAGATGCAATAGAGCAAAAAATGATATAAGGGGGTGGTTGGCTTAGCTGAAGCAATAGCAAAAACCGCATATATTCTTTCATCTGGAAGCCTTTGGAAGTATGTGAAGTTGCATATTATTTAGATGTCCGAAAATGAGAGTCCTTACTTGTTAAGAATGTGCGAGTCATTTCGCACGTGTATCATACTATTATTTGCAGCAACACAATCAGACCAGACTTGATGCTATTAATGCTAGTCAGCCAATGTAGACTATATTCTCCATGTTAATCTCTTATAAAGCCATCTAAGGGGATTCAGTATATTCCATCATACAACTTATAATTGTATCAGTTTAGGAAGAAAGTACATGATACAAACTAATTAAATGCTATGGCCCATGGATTGAATTTCTTCTCTGAGGCATCTGTAAAGCAAAATATCTATTGTTGGGTCCTTTTTATATCCTTTTTACAATTTGAGGAAGGAATTTGTAAAATGCTTACTTGAGAAAGTTCGTTGCCCAGAAATATAATGGATACTGCATTGGAGGCAACATTTTCTTGTCCTTCAACTTGGAAAGCACATTCAACACCAGCTAAAGCTAAGGTGGGTTGCATCATTTATTCCCTCCACAACCTTTTAAGGTAATGTCATGTTAAAACTTTAAAAACATTTAATAGTCCTTGAAAATCTATGAATATGTACATGTCCATAAACTTAAGGGTGTTCGATAAACCCACTTAGGTTGTTCGATAAGATTAATCTAGATAGGTTTTCAAATTGAAAATGTTATCAAAGAAAGATTCCTTTGAAAGTAAGTGAAACATAATAAGGTGCACATCATATCATGAATTTCTTCTCTGAGGCATCTGTAAAGCAAAATATCTATTGTTGGGTCCTTTTTATATCCTTTTTACAATTTGAGGAAGGAATTTGTAAAATGCTTACTTGAGAAAGTTCGTTGCCCAGAAATATAATGGATACTGCATTGGAGGCAACATTTTCTTGTCCTTCAACTTGGAAAGCACATTCAACACCAGCTAAAGCTAAGGTGGGTTGCATCATTTATTCCCTCCACAACCTTTTAAGGTAATGTCATGTTAAAACTTTAAAAACATTTAATAGTCCTTGAAAATCTATGAATATGTACATGTCCATAAACTTAAGGGTGTTCGATAAACCCACTTAGGTTGTTCGATAAGATTAATCTAGATAGGTTTTCAAATTGAAAATGTTATCAAAGAAAGATTCCTTTGAAAGTAAGTGAAACATAATAAGGTGCACATCATATCATGAATTTCCTTCTCATTTTTCATATTTGAAAATGTTGTACTATTATTATTATTGGTTATTAAAAATATAATCAAACACATTAATAATCTGTGAAAAGAAACTTACCATTGCAACACAATGGCTGGACGTTTGAAGATTTGAGATGTCATTTGTTGTGGAGTCAAAGATGCATTGATAAGATCACTTCCTATGCCCTCACTCTTTGCACTTGCAACTGCCTCTTCCCCGTCTCCTGATAACTTTATTATTCGATGCTTTGGTTAGAGACTCTCTTAAACAATCTTGATCAAAAAATCTTATTTTAGGATCTACATTTCCCGTTTAATGAAAAATGACTCAGGTTTTATCTTATGCTTTGGTAGGGACTCTTAAACAATCTTGATCAAAAAACTTATTTTGAGATTTGCATTTCCCGTTTAAAGAAAAGTGATTCAGGGTAGTACCTTTCACGGTAGACACAGCATCGCGATGCAAATTATCAGACATTCTGATAGCACCAATGATCCCTTCCCCGTCCTGAACAATGAAAAAGACCATCTGTGAATAAATCGATGATAACTGACCTTCAGATGATTTTTGAGAAATCCAAGAAATAAGATAATCTCAAAACAACCACTTACCGACTCGTACATGAGCAGATAGGCAACCTTTTAATTTCTATCATATTAGTTACACTGAATCCAATACAGTGATAGCTAGAAAAATAACCATTTATAATTCAGAAAATAAATAATCATAATGAACATTCACATCATTCAACAGACTAATAGACTAAAAGCTATCACATTTCTAATCATGTAGCTTTTAAACTATAACTGCTAGAATAGAAAAGTTTCAAGCCTTTATGAACAAAAATGAGTCACCTGATCGAGATCTCAAGCATAAATACCAACTTCACAGTTTAGCATCCAAATATACAGTTGGTAAAGCTTTAGTTTCCTACGACTAAAGCTAAAAAGATCGACGCAATCAATTTTTTGTGAGTAGGGAAAGGGAGAGAGATTTAAGAATGTATGTGGCTGTAACTTATGTCCTTTGAATCATCCTTGAGTAATTGCATTAAAGCTAGATGTTGATTACCTAAATTTTTTAAATACAACAATATTTTTGCTCTACAAGAAACCATTGAGCTTCCCCACCTTTTTTTTTTAACAGCGGCTTCCCCACTTTTATTCATATTGAGCTTATATCATCAACTATAACATTATGTAATCCTTAATTAACATCATAAAGAGGGGCTAATCCTCCTTTAGGCTTCAACTTTAGATATAGATTATATTTATTTACGGTTTATGATATGATTCTAAGGGGGTTTTTGTCTAATCATATAAAGTGAAAGTATTAATATCGTCATTTTATAAAGATGAAATAATTAAATTTGATCTAATGATTCTAAATCAAAGTTGGAATTCATCTAAGGGTTCTTATTCGTTTAAGAATGAATTTAGGACCTTGTTATATATATATTGGTAGATAGAGGCAAATCAATAAGTTGGTACAGTTAATTATGGTAATCAAATAAATTCAAATTGATTTTTGTCTCTACCATATATACTAAAATTTATTAGTCAAAGATTTTGCAAAATTCTTGGAAATTAGTTTAAATAATAAATCAGGGACTTCCGCTTTCTATTTAGCCAAATTAATTAGAGTTTATATATAATGGCAAATTGATATGATGCTGTTTTGATTATTTTTGAAGATATCTTAATCTTAATCTTAATCTTAATATATACTATAAGATAGTTGAACTAATAACTTATTAACCAATCAAATCCTTCAATTTCATGAAATTGACTTTCGCTTATGTCATCATTTAGATTAACTATAAATTAAAAATCCTAATAATCATTATCCAAATATATTATTATATTAGTATTTATATTATGTAACACCCGTCATTTTAAAATCTGGATTTTCAAAAACTTTTGCCTAACGGCGTTTAGAAATGCGGAAAACATAATCATTAAAACATAACTAACCCTTAACGGATAGTTCATTTATAAAAGCGGTGTTACAACATACATATCATTAAAATAGTATAAGATAATCCAGATTTGGCACCAACATAAATGCCAACATAAATATTACACGAGTCTTAATAACGATAGCCAACATCATGATGGCTAACATTAAAGTCTAAGCGGGGAACTATATGTCATCTTCATAGCAACTACCCGCCTCACCAAGCTAAGTCTTTCACTAGCTCAAATCTGCTTAACCTGAGGGAACAACGTTTTTCAAAAGAGCAAGTGTTAGCTTTAAAAGCTAAGTAAGATAACATGAGTTTAAGAAAACGTTGTCAATTCTTTATATATTAACAAAATCCTTTCATAATCGTTAATATCACATAACAGGCATAGCACGTAAAGATCACCACATTACTATGGTGTCCATCACATCATACATTAGCAAGATCATATCATCAACATTAAAGAAACATACATAAGTTAACACATTAGGAATTCATCGTAGTCCTAATTGTGCCTAACATCATAGATCTTTACGTTTCATCTTTCTTTTCTTACATTTCTTTACTTTCTTTTCTTTTCTTTTCTTATCTTTCTTTACTTTCTTTTCTTTTCTTTTCTTTCTTTTCTTTTGCCTAGACGTAGGCTATGTGACATAAGCCACACATACTTAGGGATGTGGGGTTGTGTGTAGGCGGCCATAAGACCTTACATGGAGTCCTCACACCCGACTTGATGGGTAGACCTTACGGTGGTCCATCGTCGTCGTTAAGGAAAGACATAGTCAATCCATCTGAGTATACCGTTTGAACTTTGCGCGTGTAGTGGTTAGTTACTCCACCCGGATACACTCATACATAACTATGCCACGGGGAGGTATCTAGATTCCCTCACCACGTGACCACGTACACACTAGCTCCGAAGAACTAGCATGGGTTAAGCTTAACACAAGACTTTACATATGCTCGAGACTTCTTTATTATAATAGTTTAGGCTACACTTTCACCTAAACTAATCACTTTCATCTTTCTTTCTTTACTTTATATTAGCTTAGGCTACACTTTCACCTAAACTAATCACATTCATCTTTCTTTACTTTAGGGCCCTTAATCGTGCACGTGTCATGGCAAACCTATAGAAGTCTAGTGACTAGGTGTTCAAGCCATGCAATCAATCATAAGACATATATGCATCAACATATCGTCATCACATATTAACATCACATCGTCATATCATAAAAGATCCGTGTCAACGTATCACTCATATCATCATATCGTTATAACATAATAACATCATATCATCATGTCATATTAGCATCATTTCATCTTAACATGATAGCAACATATCGTCTTATCTTTACATCATATACATTTGAGCTTATCATTTACTTTATTTCATCATGACATCATTTCATAGCATAACATAACATAACATAACATCATCTTTACGTATTTCATTTCGTCATAGCATGCATAAGATTACCATTCATCATCAATGGCAACCATAATCAATCCCATAGTAACCTCCCATTCCTTCCTGAATACATATAAACATACAAACATTCATTTGGGGAAGTTAACTTATGAAAACTTATGTTTTGTTGTCCCTCATGTGGTAAAAGATGTTATCTTACCTCGTGACGAATACAACGAGCAATACGCAAGGTTAACTTGACTTGTTTGTGTTTCCATCTAACAATAGCACCATACAACCAAAAGGTAACATAAACGTGGCTTCAAAAGACCTCTCTAAGTTCCCTACATCATAAGGTAACCTAAACATAAGGTCTATGGGTCAAACGAGCATGAAAACAAGCCTAAACGACTGTCAGACCTGAATATGCGCCGCATGGCTCTTCCATGCGCCGCATAAAACAATCCAGAGTGTTTCCAGACCATCCATGCGCCGCATATTGGGCCCCGATCAGCAAACCTGATTTTTAACTTGCTCAAAACGATTCCCATTCGATCTCAAACCCTAACCCCGACCTGGAGACATCAAATTGACCTCTTATAAGACACAATTGATGACTTCAAACCATCAATTGATTCCTTGATCCATTACAAACATAAATCACTTGATTGATCACCCGAATAACATGAAATCGGTAACGTTTTGCATCATAAACCAACCCAAACTGTAACACCCGTCATTTAAAAACATGGGTTTTCAAAAACTTTCACCTAACGGTGTCAAATTGCGGAAGAAAAGACTTTAAAAGTCAAAACCGATAAAAACTGTTCGGTTTCTACGTTTAGTTGGTGTTACATGCAATACCATCAAATAGTTTAAAATGAAAACCCAACGGTTGCCCAACACAAAACAACCGTTCAACAATACTACATAAATTCGACATCAAGTACGAAATGTAAATAAAATGTCTAAAGAGACAATCGTCTATGGGTAGCTAAGTTCTCCTGCATGCATCTACCCAACTCTCACTCTTATTCCTGCATCAACTAGTCCTTCAAGCTAAACCTGAGGGAACAACCACATTTAAGAAACAAGTGTTAGCTAACGAATTAGCTAAGTAAGATAACACTATGCTAATAAAGCATTTGTCCAATTAAAACAATCTTCATTATTAGACAAGTTTATTTAGGCACAACACGCATCACACGTTCACGCATAACTGCATATCTACTTCATATCAATTAGGATGAATCCCCTTAATTGTGCCTATCCTTCATTTTATTCACACATTAACACACGTATCTTCGTTAACTGCATATAAGTGTAACATAAGTCACACCCGACTAGATGTTTCACCAAAGGCGAGTCATACTTCGTCGTTAAGGAATGGCAAGTCAATCCAAGAGTAATCCGTATGTGGAGGTTGGTCAAACCCCTCGTATTACTCGCCCTGCATTATAAAGACCATGTTGCAAGGAGCCACCCAAGCAACAACTACGTCAACGCACTCGTCCGACTAAGACTTGTACGGGTTAAGCTTAACACTTTCCCTGCATTATATTTACGAGCTCGGTTTCACACATATGGTTTAGGTAACATACATTCCTAAACCGTCACACACATATAGTCTAGGTAACACACATTCCTAGACATTCACACACTTTATCTTCATTACGTTTGGATCCTTAAACGTGCAAGTGACATGGCAACCTAATAAGTCTAGTGAGCTAGGTGTACAAGCCATGTAAACATGCATATATCACACATCGACTTCATTTCTACATATCATGCATAATAAGATACTTCGTAATACTACATAAACTGCATAACAATACACTACATTAAGCATTACTTCATTTCACTACATTAGGGACTGCATTTCAGGTCTCATGGTCAACTACATAACCCATAATACCTCCCGTGTAACCCCATATGCCCACATGCAATATAAAGATACAAATGGAAGTATTTATGATTTGAAACCAGCTTTTCGTTGAATCCCCCAGCGTGTCAAAGTAGTGTATCTTACCTCGGCGTAGCCCACAATAATCAACAACTAGTCATTGTGTAAAGCAACTATGCTTGTCTACCTATAATTGGTAAACGATCATTAGACAACTACATACTCACGTCATTAAAGTCAATAGCTAGACCCACACACATTAATGACTCACTTTAATTTCAGTTCTAATCTACATGTCAAACGTCGTTACGGTTCGAAAGTATACATTTTCTGAAAACAGTTGAGTTGCGCCGCAACTCACACCTATCGTTGCGCCGCAATGCGTCCAATTGCGCCGCAACTTATCTTTCTAGAAACCAGTTAACTGGCCCCGATTCTGCACAAGTTTGATCGATTTCATCCCCAAACCAGGTCCAAATCATTCTAAATCAAATACAAGACTTTCATACATCAAAATCCTTCATATTCAAACCATTACAAAGCATTTCAACCATCAATTACACCATATGTGACTTTAATCCATCAAAACCACCATTAATCTCCGTTAAACGATTCCCCCATAATCCAATAATTAATCCTAATGACTCATAATATCAAAAGGACCTGAAAACAACGAAATCATACCTGCTCTACTTGTAGATATCAAATAGGATGCAAAACTCTTGACAATACACACCCGAATCACACGTAAGGAAGCTTTTCGGCTTGCAATTTGATGGAGGAACTATGTGGGGCGGTTAGGGCTTGTTTAGGAGGAAGAAAATCTGCAACTAATGACCTAATGACACTCCCTAAACCCTTAACCCGTTTTTGACTTTGTCTCCATGTCAAAACTAGTCCCTAAGCTTCCTAATCCTTCATTATTAGTCACAAACTACTCTATGGACCATATACAACATAATTACTTCATTAAATACCACTACATAGGCATTTATCTACATTTTACACACATTTCTACTACTTAAACATTTAGGCTTTCAAGCCTCACACATAACACACAATAACTACGTATAAGTATTAAATCTACAATAGACTTAACGACACACATAATGTTGACTTAACGGCATTAGTCAACTGTTAAATAAAAAGTTTAGGATGTTACAATTACCTCCCCCTTAAGAGGATTCCGTCCCCGAAATCTCATCAGAAAGGAATAAAAAAAAAAAAAAAAAAAAAAAAAAGAAATGAAAAATGAGAAAAACAAAAAGAACAAAATCTCATCAGAAAGGAATAACTCCGGATACTTCTCCTTCATTACTGCTTCGGTTTCCCACGTTAAGCTTTCTCCATGATTATGCTTCCACTTTATCAACACAAGGTCAATCACTTTTCGGCGTAACTTCTTTTGCTTCCTTCCAGGTATCGCCACTGGTTCATCTACTATTCTCTTCATTGGGTCAATACTCACATCTTCAATAGGAATCACACTTGACTCCTCAGCTAAGTATTTCCTCAAGTAGGATACATGGAAGGTGTTGTGAATTCCATCCAATTCTGGAGGTAATTCCAACTGATATGCCACATCTTTAATGCGTTTCAAGACTTTAAAAGGTCCAATAAAACGTGGACTCAACTTTCCCTTCTTTCCAAATCGAATGACTCCTTTCCATGGTGAGACTTTCAGCATCACTAAATCACCAACATTAAACTAAATCGGTCTCCTTTTCTTATCTGCATATGTTTTCTGTCTTTCTCTAGCCACACGTAAAGCTTCTTTAGCTACATTAACTTTTTCAGAGGTGATTTCAATAATTTCGGGACCGGTCAACTGCTTTTCACCGGGCTCCATCCAACAACTTGGAGTCCTACATCTTCTTCCATATAGCATTTCAAATGGTGGCATTCCAATACTTGCATGGTGACTATTGTTGTAAGCAAACTCAATCATCCTCAAATGATCATCCCATGCTCCACCATACTCTAGTACACACGTCCTCAACATATCCTCCAATGTTTGAATAGTTCTCTCACTTTGCCCATCGGTTTGAGGATGATAGGCGGTACTCAAATTTATTCTACTACCCAACTCCCGTTGAAGACCCTTCCAAAAGTTAGACACAAATCTCGAGTCTCGATCCGAAACAATAGATAAAGGAACTCCATGTTTCGAAACTACTTCATCAATATACATCTTTGCCATCTTCGTTAAAGGCACATCTTGTCGGGTAGCTAGAAAATGGGCACTCTTCGTCAATCTATCTACAATCACCCATATCATATCATTCCCTTTCGGCGTTTTAGGTAGCTTCGTTACGAAGTCCATGGTAATATGATCCCATTTCCACTCGGGAATGTCTAATTGATGCAACAAACCATACGGCTTTTGATGGTCCGTTTTCATACGTGCACACGTCAAACACTTTGCTACAAAATGAGCTACTTCTCCTTTAATATCCGGCCACCAATAAATTGGCTTCAAATCTGCATACATTTTGGTGACACCGGGATGAACCGAATATCTACTTCTATGGGCTTCCTCAAGGATCAATTCTCGGTTACCACCAAGCAATGGCACCCAAATTTGACCCTTGTATGTTTTGAACCCACGGCTATTAGTCTCTGTTTGGTCCAGATTTACTGGACTCGCTCCAGACTCGACTACTGGAGCCTTACTGAAGATCTGTCCAGAAACGTGTCTACTGGACCTACTCCAGACTTGGAATCTGGAGTCCCTCTGAAGATTTGTCCAGAAATAATGGAAGACCAGTGAGCAAATACTTGTATAGGAAATCTGGAGTATTTTCCAGATTAGCTCACTGGACTTCACCCCAGTCCAGATCAACTCTACTGAAGACGTTCTCACTGAAGTCAAAGATGAAGTCAGAATAAAGAAGACTTACAAATGGCGGAGTCCACTGGAAGTCTTACCAGATCTGTACACTGGAGGATTGTCAGTGTTCTAGACCTTACAAGTCCGAACACTGATATCGAGTAATTGACTTTTGCCTTTACACACTTTCCAAAGAACATTCCACTTGTTCTTTACCAAAGAGTATACGTGTGTAAAGGTGGTTGGATAAAAGGATACAAAGTCATTTGATGTGACTTTATCCTTATTCCTTATCCAATGCATTTAATGTTCTTGTCGGATCATTAAATGCATGCAACCATATTTGTATGGCACAAAATTCACTGGTGAATTTTGTTTCCTATAAATACAAAGTCATTTCCTTGAGAAAAATACTTTTAAGCATACATTTTGCATTAGAGTGAATTTGTCTAAATACTCTCAATCTTAAACTGGGATACTTCACAACTTTAAGTATCTCGATCCAAAAGAGTTATTTGACAAATATAGATCATTTGTAATTCATAGGTTGTTAGGATACATACTTATTTGTATTATCTTGATTCCGCACAACCTTGTATTTTATTTAACATCATAAATAAAATACACCATTAAAAAATACATAATGTTCCACTTTACTTGTTTATTGCTTTAAGTCTTGTATTACTTTATTTATATACTTGCATTTATATTTAAGTAATACTAGTCCAATCTAGTGATTATTAGACTTGTTGTATTTTACACTTTCCTGGTTAACTATCGTATTTCAGGGACTCACATTTGGTATCAGAGCAGAAGGCTAAACATTGCCTAGATCTGTTTCTTTGATGGCTAACCAAGAAAATACACAAGGAAGGTTTAATCTTGGTCCCGATCCTAATGCTAATATTAATGATCAAAATGAACCACCTATTGTTAATAACACTAATCCACCTCCTCCTCCTACTCCTGCTTCTCCACACGTGCATGTGCACTATTCAAATAATCCTGTTCCTAAATTCAGTGGGAACAGTGATGAATTTGGTACGTGGAAGGCTAGGATGGTTTTGCATATCACTGGTATTGAGAGGAACATGATGAAAATTTTAAATGAAGGTCCTTATGTCCCTACATCACCTCTCAATCCCCTTCTTGATCCTTCTGGATCTAGAAGAGGAAGGGAAAAGAGGGAGGAACATTGGTCTGAAGAGGAGAAGAGATTGGTGAATCTAGACACCCTTCTCAAAAACATGATCCCCGGGGCCGTTCCAGAAACCCTAATTCCCACACTAGTTCTTTTTCCTAGTGCTAAAACCATGTGGATGAACTTTTAAACCAGCATGAAGGAGGAGATGACACCATTGTCACCAGAAAGGTCTCCTTAAACAAGAGGTATGAGTCATTTTTTGCTCAGCCTAATGAGTCTCTCACTGGTACTTACACCAGATTTATGAGTATCATAAACCAATTGAGAGGTCTTGGGGTTGAGAAGGACAAGGATATACTTCTGGAGAAATTTGTGATATTCTACCCACCAAATGGTCTCACATGATCCTGTCTTACGACAAGGAAAAACTCTGCACACACACACTCTCTCAACTCTTTATGGAGCTTTCAGGTACACTGAAGAAAATCAAGCTCAGAGAGTAGTGGCAGAACAAGATGCCTTTAACCATGCCTCCAGTAGTCCTAATGTGGTCAGTCATACTGAACCACAAAGTACAGCACTGATATCTTCTGAGAATGTATTTTCTATGAAGAAGATGGTGTCTGAACTTATGGATTCTGGAGAGTCCAGTCAAATCTCTCCAGACTGTTGTGATGAAACTGAAGATGATGACCTCATTGCAATGATTGCTAAAACGTTTAACCGTTTCAAAGCAAGAGAAAATAAGCCATCTGGACAATTTGCATCCAGTTCTTCAACTGATAAGACCAATTTGACATGCTTTAAGTGTGGCAAAAAGGGTCATTTCATGAAAGATTGCAGGTCCAACCAGTTTGTATCCAAGCCTGGTCCATTCTCTTCAAATAATAAGCCTGATGATAGCTATAAATTGAAATATAAAAGCTTAAGGCCCAGATTGCTCTCATGGCACAACAAATTGAAAACAATAATAAGTGCATGATCGCAACAACTGAAGAGAAGTGGGTTCCTTCTGATGAATCATCTGCTGATGAAAAAGAAGAAAGAGATTGCTGTTACATGGCTCTGGTAGACGAAGAGCTCCTGGTGAAGGAAGATGTCACATATGGACGATAGGTGGACATTATTATCAAAAAGGTTAGTGATTATGATAATGCAACTGACCAAGAATTAAAACTGGACATTGCTGAAGCTCTTAATTCTAATTTGATATTTGTAGAAACTGTTAGATCTGATTGTGTAAATGGTCTAGAAACAGATTCTTCTGAAATAACTGCTTTAAAATCAAAATTAAAAGAACTTCAAGACATTGAACTGGCATTTCAAGCCCAGGTTCTGGTAACTGAACAACTGATTCAAGAAAAATAAGATCTTGAAATCATTTTAGAGAAAGAAAAATTGGTGATTAAATCATGGCTAGAAACCAAAAAGCCATATGATGCTGGAGTAAATCAATTTCCTGCCCAAAAACGTGCATATTTAGATGGAAATACTCATGTAGCATCATTAATACCAGTAATCGATCGATTACCAGAGGGGTTCAGGCCCACCACTGTTTATGATGAGCCTGTAACTCCCAATGCCAATATTTACCCAGTTCAATCCCCAGAGGTGAAGACTGGAGCATTCCAGATGACTGCTCCAGTTAAAGAGGTTTATCGGAATAAACCTTTGCCTCAGACCAATCCCCTACCTAAGCCTAGAACTGGAAAGGCTAAGGTATCATCTGAAGAAATTTTTTTGTCCAGGTTAGAGAGCCAGATTCAAATTCTGACTCGTCAATCTCAAAGTTTTAATGCAAGATTAAACTTTATTGAGGGTACTTCATCTGGCCCTAGACAAAATACAAAACCTTTTGCTAAGAAAGTT
>CM067171.1:42151560-42191636 GCA_034093135.1 Erigeron breviscapus | reverse complement strand
GAATGATGTGATTGCTTTATATTTTAATTCAAAGAGTTGATTTCAATTATCGTTGTGTCGTGATCTTGATGATTTAATTCCTTTATTTGTATTAATTTGATATTGGTGGCATGTGTGTTCTTCGTTAGTGGTACTAGTCGAATGCATATGTGATTTTCTAATGGTCGCTTGTCTATGAGCGATTATCACTAGTTCATGGTATGATAGTGAATGTCAAATTAATAAAAGGAGTCATTTTGTCAACGTGTTTAGAAACGGTTGGTGGTACCACGTTTTAATTCACATAGGCGCAATTGGTAATTTGGTAATCAAACAAGCTAAGTGTTGGTATAGATTGTCTAGGCGTTGGTGGTACCGGCTTGGGTAATTAAACTAGCAGTTAGGTGTTTGGGTGACTTGTGAGCGGTTGGTGGTACCACGCGAGCATTTCATTCTCTCACGCTTATCGTGTCAACTCTTAACGAATTTGGTCTTAACTGAAAGCAATCATGTCTGAAGTCTAGCGGAGTCAAGGTGGATGATATTTACCATTATTGTTTGAGACTTACCTTTACTTACGCATTTGTCCTTTAAAGTTATTGTCAGAGTGAGAATCAAAGTAACACCCTTTTTCCAAACCCCTTTACTAAACAATTAATTCAAAACAATCCCCGCGAACGAACCTGGACTTACCTTTTTACTATATTGCATACGATCGGGTCCACTGCCGATAGTGTGTAGTAGTGAGTTTTTAGGTATTTCTTGTTTATAAATTTTAAACTCGATTTAGCACATAGCAACGTCTAGTTGTTCAGGGTTTTGCACAGCGAGAAGGTTATGACTATAATGAAACTTTTGCACCAGTTGCTCGGATTGAAGCTATAAGACTATTTTTAGCTTATGCTAGTTTCAAAGGAATAAAGGTGTATCAGTTGGATGTGAAGAGTGCCTTCTTGTATGGAGAAGTTAAGGAAGTAGTGTACGTTCGTCAACCACCGGGGTTTGAAGATCCAAATTATCCAAGAAGGGCATATCGACTAGATAAGGCTCTTTATGGATTACATCAAGCACCAAGAGTGTGGTATGAGAAATTGTCAACACATTTGTTGACAAATGGATTTACAGAGGATCGATAGACAGCACGTTGTTTATCAAATGGCAGAAGCAAGATTATATATTGTGCAAGTTTATGTGGATGATATCATTTTTGGTTCATCTGACATTAAGATGTGCAAGGATTTTGAAATGTGTATGAAGAAGGAATTTGAAATGAGTGCTATGGGGGAATTAAAATTTTTCCTTGGACTGCAAGTTGATCAACGAAAAGATGGTTTTTTCATTCACCAGACTAAGTATGTCGATGACATCTTGGAAAGGTTTCAAATGTTAGAATCCAAGACTTATGGTACTCCTATTCAGTTGAATCATGGTTTAGGAGTTCCTAATTCTAAAGATACACTTGTGGATGCTACTTATTATCGGGCGATCATCGGTTCATTGATGTATTTAACTGCTTCGCGTCCAGATATCATGTTTGCTGTTTGTCTGTGTGCTAGATTTCAAGCAAATCCGAAAGAGTCACATTTAACGGCTGCAAAACGGATCCTCAGATATTTAAAAGGAAACCAAGGACTTGGTCTATGGTATCCGTTGGGAGGAACGTTTGAGTTTGTTGCTTACACTGATTCGGACTTTGGAGGTTGTAACAATGATAGGAAGTCTACGACTGGCGGATGTCAATTCTTAGGAGGGAGACTTGTATCGTGGCAATGTAAGAAGCAGACATCGGTAGCTCAGTCTTCTTGTGAGGCAGAGTACATGGCTGCTGGAAGCTGCTGTTCCCAGGTATTATGGATTCAGCAACAACTTCGAGACTACGGTATGGATTTTCTTGATACCCCTATTAAGATTGATAATAAGTCAGCTATAGATATAACTAATAACCCTGTCTTGCATAAAGTCACCAAGCATATTGACATTAGACATCATTTTTGCGTGACTGTGCCCAAAAGAAGTTAATTCATTTGGAAAAAGTTATAACTGATGATAATCTAGCTGATTTGTATACTAAAGCATTTGATAAGACTCGCTTTGAAAAGCTGATTCTTCTAAATGGTATGAAGAATGCTGATTCATATTAGATCTCTCAAAGAAATATCTTTTTGTATATTTTATTTTATTTTATTTGTGTCTAGTTTAAGTCTGTAAATAGCTAGAGTCATAAGAATACAAAAAGAGTTCTTAGTGTTAAAAAAAAAAAAAAATTGAAAAATCAGAAAAACAAAAATAAATAAGATAGAGTTTTAAGTTGATGCTTTAAGACGTTTAGAAGTGAGGATATTTTAGCTTTTAAGCTTGCTTAATCGTAATATAACTGCTTAGTTCAGTGACTACTTCTAAGGATGTATCGGTAGACACAAAGTACCGAAGGTTTCCCTGAATATTAACTGTTCAATAACCGTATTTGTGGGTAACACGTCAGCATGTGGCTTTGAATATGGACTCTTCCTTGTGAATTGATTTGCCATCCTTAATACTTAAGAAAGATTTAGCATTTGGTTTGAGATTGGATGTGTTTGTAAACCATAGGGGGGATTCGCATGCATTCGTGTATGTCAATCTAAACAGAACAAAATGGGTTTTAGCTTCTAAAGCAACTATTAAAACCATCATGATCTCGATTGGCTAAAACAAAGTACCGAAGAATAAAGAAATAATGAAGAATAGTCAAGAAATATCATCAAATATTTCCGAAGTATCAAATTGCTGCACATCAATGAAGTTAATTTCAAAGAAGCAATCAAGAATAGCCAATTCGAATCATGCACTAAGCATCAAATGTGTTTGTTCTGACCTTTGATCGTAAGATCATTAACCATGGTGACTTCGAAGTTGTAACGCTTATAAACACATCTGGTTAAGGACTTTAATGCTCTGTCGATCTTAAGTGTATGCTTGATTGTGGGATACACATTTACATTAATAATAATGTGACATGAGTAACTTACTAGGTTACATGGTGACTGTCCTTGGCTCAAGTAATACGAAAGTGTCACAAACCAAAGGAAACTGGAAGTACCGAGTGTTTAAGAGGACAAATATACCGGTAATCGTTGTCGAGTCACTGTTCATAACTAATAATAAGAGAACTATTTCTCACTTGCAGGCTTATGTAATTGCTAATCTGATCTAATCCGCAGAAACTTAGAATTTCTTGTAAATAAATAATGTGGTTTAAATTTAAAGTTTTTTTTTTTTTATTTTATTTATTTTTATTTTTGTACTTCCACTCTTATGTGTCAAGTAGTTGTGTCACAACTATTTCTTATTGCACGAGAGAGTTGATAAGCATCTAATGATTCTATTGTCAGCTATATGGTCCTTAATTGGATTATATGAGACTTTATTGCTTAAAGTATCATGTTAAAAGATTGTTTTCTGGTATGGACATTAATTTGTTTAAGTTTAGGAAATGATCGGTCTGAATTTTTTTTTTGTTTTGGAAAAGTCAAAATATAGTCAAGATTCGTTTGATATATTTTTGAGATTTCAATTTGTTTTTGGTGAAAAGATATGCTTGACGATGATAATTGACTGACCATAGGTCTTTAATAAGATACCTTTTTTGCACGCTTAAGATAATGCTATCTGTTGATATTGATGCATTGATGAGTTTCTTTTAAGTGTGCAGGACTTTCGATATTGGAATTTTGTGTTTTTCCAAAGTTGTTAAATAGTATCTTACCTGTTGATACAGGTATATCGTAAAGTCAAGATTATCAGGTTTGATTGTTAAAATTTTATCTGCTAATGATGACTTGATTTTCAGAGGGTTAAATCACTGAGTTTCATACAGGTTATCTCTTTCCTGTGTATTAGCTGGTTATTCAGGATTGAAGGTAAAGGGTATGAAATTTATCTAAGTGTATTTTGAAAATGTGTTTGATGCTACAGGAAACACGCGTTTAAGCATGTGGTAACCTAATCCACGTGTTTGGTTAAAATTTCACGCGTTTGGTTTACACCACGCGTTTGGAGTTTCCTTCACGTGTTTGGCTGACTACCACGTGTTTGGCCTTATACCACGCGTTTGGATTTAGACCACGCGTTTGGCTTTGGACCACGTGTTTGATCTAATTTACACGCGTTTGGGTCACGGGTATATATATACCATGATCAAACTCGTTCATTATTCACCATTTTCAATTTTTTCAAATTCACTTTTTACCCTAGTTTTACCCCCTCAACACGCGTTTAGCTCAAAATCGTGCATATTGTCAAAACCGTGCAAATTGTTACTGTTTGTGATTAGTAACTGTTCATCGTGATTTGTTATTCTTCATCGATCATATTCGTGTTAATTACAGGTATGTTTTCCTTGAATTTGCTTGATTTTCAAAGATATAATTGATTGAAAAACCATGGTTATACATTATAATTATTCCTAGTTGGTTTTTAATCATTGTTTGATTGATATATCTTGCAAAATGTCATATCGATAACTAGATAGTCATGTAAATTGTTAGAAAAACTCTTGATTTTCAAAGATATAATTGATTGAAAAACCATGGTTATACATTATAATTATTCCTAGTTGGTTTTTAATCATTGTTTGATTGATATATCTTGCAAAATGTCATATCGATAACTAGATAGTCATGTAAATTGTTAGAAAAACTCTTGATTTTCAAAGATATAATTGATTGAAAAACCATGGTTATACATTATAATTATTCCTAGTTGGTTTTTAATCATTGTTTGATTGATATATCTTGCAAAATGTCATATCGATAACTAGATAGTCATGTAAATTGTTAGAAAAACTCTTGATTTTCAAAGATATAATTGATTGAAAAACCATGGTTATACATTATAATTATTCCTAGTTGGTTTTTAATCATTGTTTGATTGATATATCTTGCAAAATGTCATATCGATAACTAGATAGTCATGTAAATTGTTAGAAAAACTCTTGATTTTCAAAGATATAATTGATTGAAAAACCATGGTTATACATTATAATTATTCCTAGTTGGTTTTTAATCATTGTTTGATTGATATATCTTGCAAAATGTCATATCGATAACTAGATAGTCATGTAAATTGTTAGAAAAACTCTTGATTTTCAAAGATATAATTGATTGAAAAACCATGGTTATACATTATAATTATTCCTAGTTGGTTTTTAATCATTGTTTGATTGATATATCTTGCAAAATGTCATATCGATAACTAGATAGTCATGTAAATTGTTAGAAAAATTTCTTGATTTTCAAAGATATAATTGATTGAAAAACCATGGTTATACATTATAATTATTCCTAGTTGGTTTTTTAATTGTTTTCCAGAAATGGCAGGAAATCCAAGAAATTTCTTCTCAACTCACAATCAGTTGATCGATTTGTCGAGAGATCGAAGAAATAGGGACTTTAATGGTTTGCTTCAATATCTGGAACGCTCTCGTATTCATTTTGTGCTAACTCACAATCCAGTGCTATATCAAGGATATCTGCATCAATTTTGGAATAATGCATCAATAAGAGTGGTTCAAGCACAGCCCGCACAAGAAGATAGACCTGCTGTCCCTCGGAGTGTTAGGTTTCAGACAACTGTGGCTAATCATACATTTTCTTTCACTGCTGCTGATTTGAGAGAGATATTGCATTTAGGGACTGTTGAAGAAGAAAATGGTCCGATAGAGCTTGATGAAACATTGGTTAGAGGATGTTTTGGAAGAATGGGACATGCTACGCCAGATGCAAAGTGGCCGATTGCTAAAGCAGGATTCTATGGCCAATGGAGGTTTTTGGCTCATGTGTTGATTGTGGCAATCAGTAATCGTCATGCAGGGTTTGATCAGCTGAATAAGCAAGTTGGTTCGCAGATGGTGGCTTTGACTTTGAATAGGCCTTACTCATTCTCGAACTACTTCTTCGATATTTTGAAGACCCAAATCACTCAGACAGGGTCGCATAGGTTTATGATTTTGCCAAGGATTACAATGGCAATCATTCATCATTTTGTACAGAATTTGCCAGTTTTGCAAGACGTATATGAGATTGCTTCTCCACCAAATAGGATTTGGTCGATGATGTTGAAAGTTAAGGATAGTTATCCAAATCCGCAGATTGTGCCACTGTTTGGACACTTGATAAATCCAAACTATAGAGCTCCAGCAGTTGGATGGGAAGATGAAGATGAAGTCACAGGAGGTGGAAATAATGATGCACCACCTCCACCACCACCAGGACCTCAAGTTCAAGTTCCAATTCAGGTTCAACGTCAACGACGAGTTCAACCTCGAGTCCAACCGCAGGCTCAACCTGAAGTTCAGCCAGTACAAGCTGCTGCTGAAGACGTTCGGGCAGATAATGAAGCAATGGAAGACTTGTTAGATCGGGCTGAGGGTGCTAATCCTGATATTGGTGAAGCTTTTGTGAATGCTGCGTTAAATCCGAATGATGTGATTGCGCAAGTGGATAATTTTCAAGCGTTGGATAACTTAGAGTTGTTTGTAGATTCAAATGCTGAAAGAGATCAAGAGTTGGATAGATTATTGGAGGATGTAGATGATCCTCTGAACTCTGCTAGGGCTAATGTTGCTGGTGCTGCTGCAGAAAGTTCAAGAGGAAAGGCTGTTGACCCAGATGCTACAGAGAGTGATTCAGATGTTGATATAACGGGTCGTGCAAGTGATACTTCTCCTGTTGAAAGAGGTTTCGCACTGAAGAGGAGAGTGATCCTACTTATGAACCACAGGAAGAGGAGATTACTTTGCAAAGACGAAAGAAAGCGCCTAGGTCGGGAAAGGTTTTACCTGCTCATTTGGCTGAAGCGTTTGAGAAACACAGACAACAAGAGGAGTCTGAGAGAACTGAGGTGACGGAAAGTTCAGTTGCTGATGAACCTGTACAATCAGAGGTACCTGTTGTTGCTACTGTGTCTGCGTCATCTACACAGGGTACTCTGCTTTATAGAAGAAAAAAGTTTCGTCGACCTTCAGTTGCAGTTACTCAAGCTGAATCAAGTCAAGTGTCAATTCCTCAACATACGCAGAGTGCTTTGATTAGACCTGTTGTTCCTGTAAGCACTGCGTTTACGACACTTCTTCGTCCACTTCAATCGTCGTTGATCGGCAGTTCTCAATTTCCTCCAAGACCTCCTACCAGACCTTCTGGAGTTGCACACTTTAGACCAACAGTTGCGTCTACTTCTGAACCTGCGCAGATTATGTTGACTCAATTCAAGATGAATCGTTTGGAGACAATAGTTATGACATTGGAAGCTCAAATGAAGGCAATGCAAGGGTTAGTAGGGACGTTAGTTGCTGATTTAGCAGATGAAAAGCATCAAAGTGCTGAACTAAGAGAAAAGCTTAGGCAGTTGTTGGCTCAAGGGGGAGATGGTTGTAGGGAGACAGAGTTGAAGAGGAAAGAGGATGAAGATCATGATGATGATGCAAATGCTGATGGTGAGCCAAGAACTGAAGCTCAAGCAGAAGCAACGACTCAGGGGGAGACGCCAAGACAGAGAGAGTCAGAGATTGCTGGTACAGCTGGTGCTAGTACGTCTGGGACTCAGAAAGATAAAGGAAAAGCTGTGATGGTTGTTCCAGATGTAGTTCTTGCTGATGATGATGATAGAGATTCCAATTCAGGTAACTCCAATTCTGATCCTACTACCAATAAGTCTTCAGAGTCAGATTTGCACCCATTAATAGTGCATAGACTAGAGAGGAGATTGAGATATGATCCACAAGCTCATTTGAGAGCTATGGCAGATTTTATGGATCCTGATGATTATTATGATCCAGGATCATATAAGGATCAAATGAAAGAGCAGTTAGGGTTAACTCGTACACCTTCAGAGTCAGAGTCGGATTCGGATTCAGATTTGGATTTTGAACCTTAAGAGCTTAATGATTTGTGTACTTTAGATGTAAATAAGATAAAAATTATAAGATAAATATTGTGTACTTAATTGTTACATTATATTTATGATATAGTTTATTGTATTTATGCTATCTTTTATGTCTTGATGTTGTTTGTCTTTGCATATTTGAACTTTTAAATTTCAGATAAGCTTCAAAAGATAGGTGCAGGTACATCTAAGGTTCAATATGATGATTCTGAAGATGATGAAAGTTTGGAAGAAGGTGAAATGATTCCTGATTTGGACTGGACTAATGTTTTTCAAGATGATGATTTTGTGCAACAACAAGCACAAGCTCAAGATCAACAAGTTCCAGATGATCAACAAGAGGTTCAAGCTGAACGAGTTTTTATTCCAAGTTCAAGAACTCTACACTTTACGGTTTTTACCAAAGTTGGAGATGATGAAGATGGAATTACTCTAAGCTGGAGTATTGAAGATTCTAAGGAATTTGATGTGACAGAGTATCCAGTGCCAAGTAGGGATGAAGATCATCTACATCAAATTGATAGAAGAATACCGGCAAGAGGATTGGTAGGAGAAAGTATGAAACCATCTATCTTTTGGGATTTTGTTAGTGATAGAGATGCTCATAAGTATGTTACTACTATTTTGAGTTGGTTTTCGATGATGAGCTGAAATTGTTTATTATTAAAAGAGATGATGGTTGTCAGTACTTAAAGCCTATGAAGAAATATTTTAAAAGCCTTAGTGAATCCGATTTAATGGATTTAGGAAGGAAAAGGCTTGTTAATCCGAGTGGTAATGGTTATGCAACTTACTGGAGTAGAAAGTTGCAAGACGATTATAGGAAAAGGTTCTATGATAATTTTGATAAAACCAGTGTGTACATAACGCCAAGATCCTTGAAGAAAGTTACAAAGGATGATGGTACGATAGAATTTACTCAAAGATCAATTAAGCGTGTACTGAAGGTTCCAGTCAAGAAATGGCCTCAAGATGTTTTGAGTACACTTGATCACTGGAGATTCACAGGGACACTGGTGAAGCATTGATGTATGGAGATAGAGATAAGAGAGTTATTTTGTTACGTGTATTTGATCCTATGCAGATTGTGAACCTTTCCAGAGATGATCAGAGAAGGTTATATGACACTGAATGTCTGTTTAGACCTTCATGGACCACTGAGGAAAGCAGATATAGGAAGATTTTGCGTATTTGCTTACATGCTAATATTCATGCAAATAGCAGAAGATAGTTATTTGATGGATAGTGTTTCTACAAGACTGAAGAAATCGTGTAGCTGATGTCAAGGGGGAGACTGTAAGTGCATGATTCTGTTGACAACAGCAACAGCGATTTGATCAGTATATGTTTATGTTTTGTAATATGTAATCATAGACTTATGTTATGTTTAAACTTGTTATTTGGACTTAAGTAATGTGAATGATTACATATTGATCAGAGTTTTGGTATGTTTAATGTTTACGACTTGTATGAATATGATTATAAATAACATACAGATACAAGTGATAAACTAGTCACGTTTTGAGTAATTAAAGTATACTTAAAAGATGACAAAAGGAAGTGTGTACAAACTCGTGCTACAGTAACACGAGTTTGTCTAAACACGTGGTCATCACGTGTTTACATATTAACACGCATTTGTTAATGGGTTATGGGCTTTAAGATATACGGTCCATATTAGCACGCGTTTATGAACAGTATAGTATAAATACACACACATAATACGTATTTGTTAACAGTGATATTAGATAATACACGGAAATTCTGTGCAATTGTAAACTCGCGCGCGTTTAAGGTCTTAGGTTGTTTCAACAACGAAAGACGATAATATAATTAAGCAAACGGGTTATCACGAGAGGATTCCGCACTCTCGTCATAACTATAAGCGTTCTCGTTGACGATCAGTCCACAAGGACCTACAAATTAAAAAGCAATAATGAATCGTTGAACAAATATTGATAATCTTGAATGATGGATGATTAGAATTCGACCTCCAAAAGCCTCCAATCCGTTTGTGGTGTTTCTAGGGTTTCAAGGTGCTAAAAAGTGAATAATCCCCGTCCATAAGCAATTAGAGATAGTATATATATGAATTCAGCGACTAACGGCCGTTAGTGGAGTGTAACGGCCGTTACACGGGTCATCTAGCAAATCTGTGCACTTTTGGTCCTTTTTCTAACGCCCGTCAGGATTTTGTTGCATCATCAGTCCTTTTTTGAGTAAAGCCTGTTAATATGACTAACGACAGTTACAGTAGCTACAGTATCACGGCCGTTACATACACTAACGGCCGTTAGTTGCTTAAATGGTTCTTGTTGATCCTTTTAACGGCTGTTGAGTTTTGTAACGGGAGTTAAGCTCATCTAAACATAATTTCTTCATTTTAGCATCGTCTTTCACCACGTCTTGCATCCGGTTCAAACACAAACTTGACTTCATCCTTTTTAAGTCGTTTTTGGCCATCTTTATCCGTCTCGCGTGCTATAACCTGAAATCACTTACACATACCATAAAGCATCGAAAATACACGCAAATGACTTATAATTAAGTATAAAATAACCTAAAAATCATGTGGGAAATATGTATAAAATAACTCGAAGGATATAGTATTTCAAGAAAGCAACTAAGTGATGTGATAAATTAATGAGAGATCGTTTATATCCGTAAAATCTCTAATACTAACTACTGAAGGGTGGGTACAGTTCGGTTTGGATCAGTTTTTGACTAAAACTGAAACCGAACCGTTATAATTCAGTTTTTGAAAACTAAAACAATTGGATTTCTTTTTTTTCGGTTTGGGTCTATTTCGGTTTTCGGTTTTAGTCAGTTTTTAACCACTTGGGTTTGGGCCAACTTTAGCTTGAAAAGTTTATCTATCTTATAACCAAAAAAGGTGATTGGAGGTACATTTGGTACCCTTAAAGCTCTTTTTAGGCCTAAAACTCATTCCTAATTATTCTAGAGCTCTCTCCCTTTTTCTAGAATTTTGTTAATTTTTTATTTGCTTATTAAATAGATAATTATATTTAAACTCTATCATAAATCTTTGAGTAAATTACAATTTTCGTCCCTGTGGTTTGTACCAACTTTCACGTTTCATCCCTGGGTTCACGAAATTACGTTTTTCGTCCCCAAGTTTGGAACTCTGTTAACAACTTTAGTCCACGACCCAAATGAACGTTAAGTTACTGGTCACGTGATACGCACACGATGGGCATTCTTGTCATTTACTTTGTCCAAGGACCAAAAATGTAATTAACTTAACTCTTTTAGTAATAAACCATTTTAAATTAATAAAATATAATATAAATAGGAACGTAGGTATGCCTACCCTTATAGTGCTTTGGGTCAACACCACCAAACACGATTTCACCCCCTTCTTCTTCTGATTTCCGATTAAGCCAAAATGAAAACATGGGGTCTTTAACTAGATGTTGATTGATCATGTTGTCCCCATCGAAACCCACCTCCACTGCAACCACCATCGCAATCCCTGCCATAACCACTGCAACCACCGTCTCATTCACTTTCTCTCTATCTATATATACACATATACCTATATATCTAATCTATGTGTGTGTATAGATCTACAAATCCGAAAGTCGATGTGAAGATCTGATGGCTGTGATGACTACAAAAGAGAGATGGGAGCACAAAAATGTATATAGTTGTTCCTGGTAGTGGTGGTTGTTGGCTGTGGTTACCAGTGAGGTATTGGTTATGGATTTGATTTGTTGGATGTAAAGTTTTGATATATCATCTAATCATCATCTGAAGGTATCCATGAGAAATGGATATATAACCATTGTTAGAAAATGGCAGGATATATAAGATTTAGTGCTATGAGTAAAAGTGTATATCATCTCATCATCAGGATTTATATCTACTATTTGTAAAGATTTGTTGAGAAATGGATATATGTTATATCTTTATCTAATATTATATATTTTTTGACATTGATGAATTTTTTTTGTTATTGTAGATGATAAATTTTTTATTTGTTGTTTATGATGAAGATGGTTGATAAAAGAGGTTAGAGGGATGATGAATTTGTTAAGATTGATGATGTTTTTTTGTTGTTGTTAATTGTTCATGATGATGATGTTGAGAGATGTTGGAGATTTTGAGAAAAACAAGTAATTTATTGTTGATAAAATCTGAAGATCTGGAAACCATTTATTGGGATATGTTTTTTTCTATAAATATTTTGTATTAAAAAAATTGACCATTATACCCTCGGAGTGCAGGTCATGTGACAGCTTTTTTAACGGCCGTTAATAGCTTGGACCAAAAGCGTTGACGGGGTTCCAAACCTGGGGATTAAAAACGTAATTTCGTGAACCCAGGGATGAAACGTGAAAGTTGGTACAAACCACAGGGACGAAATTTGTAATTTACTCTAAATCTTTTTTCTATCAAAACAAATCTTTTTTAAATTTTAAAGATATATAATATCTTTAAAACTCCTCTCAATAAATTAATATATACAACCTAAATTTTTATTAATCATTCTCATTCATATTATTTCTCTCCATGCTATCTTTAATAAACGAAACAAGTTTAATAAATTTCTCAACAAAAAAAAAACATACGGTTTTTGTATATCACTTTAATTTTATTTTTGGTATTTTGTTCGTGTTTGTTTATTATTTGATATTGAATTGTTATGTTATTGCTATTTTTCATCTCTTTTAACTTATTTTGTTTTCAATTGTAGTTTGATTATGGTTTATTCTTTTACTACAAAAGGTTTATTCTTTTAAAATTATTTTGTTCATGTTTGGTATTTTTCACCTGTTTTGTTATTTATTGTTTTGATATTTACCTTTGATATATCTATTTTGAGACTATCCATCCCCCAGACATACCTTAAAGTTCTTTTTAGGCCTAAAACTCTTTCCTAATTATGCTAAAAATCTCTCCTTTTTTTCTAGAATTTTGTTTAGTTTTTATTTGCTTATTTAATAGATAATTATATTTAAACTCTATCATAAATCTTTTTTCTATCAAAACAAATCTTTTTTAAATTTTAAAGATATATAATATCTTTAAAACTCCTCTCAATAAATTAATATATACAACCTAAATTTTTATTAATCATTCTCATTCATATTATTTCTCTCCATGCTATCTTTAATAAACGAAACAAGTTTAATAAATTTCTCAACAAAAAAAAAACATACGGTTTTTGTATATCACTTTAATTTTATTTTTGGTATTTTGTTCGTGTTTGTTTATTATTTGATATTGAATTGTTATGTGTTATTGCTATTTTTCATCTCTTTTAACTTATTTTGTTTTCAATTGTAGTTTGATTATGGTTTATTCTTTTACTACAAAAGGTTTTATTCTTTTAAAATTATTTTGTTCATGTTTGGTATTTTTCACCTGTTTTGTTATTTATTGTTTTGATATTTACCTTTGATATATCTATTTTGAGACTATCCATCCCCCGGACATACCTGAAGACTAGTAAGTTCATACCTTATAATTACACTATAATTTCAACAAGTCTTCCAAACAATATTAGTAACAATAACACTACAACAATGACAACAAATCATCAAAATAAGTTGTACAAACTTCAAATACTTATTTCAAACAAATTTTATATATAACTATTTATATCTTTTACGCGTTGTTTAATTATACAATTATTAAACCAAATCAATCTTGTTGTGTATTTTCACCTAAAACATATAAATGATATTATTGTATACACTTAAAAATGCAAATATATTAACATATTTACCAAAAATGAGTAATAAAATGATATAAATATATAATAAAGTAAACAATATATATTTTTGGTTCGGTTCGGTTTTTCATTAGAAACCAAAACCGAACCATAACTTTGGTTTTTAGAAAACCAAAACCATTAGTTTTTTCGATTTTCGGTTTTTTTGGTTTAAATTTTTCGGCTATTATGTTTTTTCCCCCTTTGTTCTCGGTTTTCGCTCACCCTAGTAGTGACTCCCTGTTATAAAAAAATGATAATAAATAAATAAATAAAGGGAAATGATAATTGTAGCCCTTGGGGCTATGGTAAAGTTATAAAAGTGTGTTATATTTAAGGGGGGTGGGAGTGGTTACCACTCCTCCAACCTTCCCCAAATTTCCACATCACCATCTTCCAATAAAAACCCTCCACCTCAAACTTCCTCAATTCACCCCAAATCACCCCAAAATGGGTGGCGCTACTCACCCCAACCCCAATTTCCACATCATCTTTTTCATTTCCATTTATTTTTACTCTATAATTTTAAAACATAAAAAAACATTCATTAATAATTAAAAAAAGTACATAATAATACTTGGAAAAAAAAGTTCAACAATTATTCAAATGAAAACATTAAAACAACGAAACTAAAAAGGGCATTGCCATCCATGTCTTGCGGCAATTTCGCGTTTCTCGCTAAGAACGATTTCTAACATAATGGGATCGGTGATATGAGCATGCGAGCCAGTGAAAAACAAGATGTCCCGCTGTCTTGTGCGCCTCTCATCCGTCTCGTGTTTTTCATCCAAGTATCTCGTCTTCCTTTTGGCGTACTCGCTAATGTCATCCGCCACAGTTGAGGAGGCGGATGCGGATGCCTTCTTTTTTCCCTTTTTTGCTGTCGCTTCCAATGGAGGGTTTGGGTCTTCATTCATGTCGGGAATGAAGTGCCCGGTGCTGGCCGTCTCATATTCTCCAGATTTCCTTTTTGAATAGTCGCTACGTGAAGGTCCCATGCCTTGGTATATTTGGAAACATTCTTGCTCGGCCCATTTGTCATGTTTCTTCACAACCTCCCATGCGTCGTGGTGAGGAAAGTCCTTCTTGGTGCGGGTCTTAAAATCCGCCATAGCGACTCTCATAATATCCAAGTCGTTGCAACCGCTTCCTTTGGCTTGTTTCTACAAAAAAATATACCATATTATATAACTACGTAAAAACTATATAATTGTAAACTAATTAAGAGTATATAGTTACCGCTTGATTGTATAGCCCGTTGAAGAGACCCATGGTGGCGTTCATTACTTTCCACTTTGGCGTTAACCCATGAATGGTCCGTGTGGTCGGGCCGACAAGTGTGGTGTAATGCTCAAGTACACGACGCCAAAAGCCCTCCGCTTTTTGTTCATTTCCGAATTTTTTGCATTCGGAAATTTGAATCCAAGCTTGTGCCAAAGCAACCTCTTGTGCCGTCGACCAAGTTTCGCGCTTTGTCTTCGTCTTTTTCGTGCAATCTTGGACTTCTTGCACGTCATCGTCTTGTTGAACATCGTCTTGTTGGGTTTCCGCTACAATTTCAACTTCTTGGTCGTCTTGTTGAACATCTTCCTCGAACGGAGTAAAATCGTTTATTCTATCCATGTTGTAGAATTGGGTGTTGGTTTGCGTAGATGGGCTTGCACCGTAGCCTAACCTTTTACTGCCAAATATGATGTCAAAAAATTGGGGATGATGAACTTGCTCAAGAACAACTTGAAAATTCTCGCACACAAAAAGTAAAGGTTAACTTGAACAACTTTAGCAGCTTGATTTAGTAATCTTTTTTAAATGTTTATACTTAAAGTGTATTTATATTACAAATTTTAGCTATTTTTACTATCAAGAAAAGAGGGTCAACAATGTTACATGCCTTGCAAGTGTGAAATATCAACAAACGTGAGGTCATCATATGCAATAAATATGGACAGCCCATTGGAGTCAATGATAGTTGGTGTAGTCGATGTAGAAGGTGAAAAAACACAGTTAATTAGATGACATATGCGAATAGAGTTTAAGCAAATCAAGAAAGGAAGAAGGTTGAACTACAGAGGATCATGAAAAGAAAAAGGTTGAACTAGAAGCTATAAGAAAAGATATTGACATCAAGCAAGATAAATTAGTTGAAAATGCTGTGCGAAAGCTTATTCAAAAGCTACTTCCTGGAATAGCTCGAGAAATTTTTACGTGAGTTTTACAAGGTATGCTTTCCATACTTATTATCTCTTTGATCCTAGATATTGCAATACTAAAATTATGTTTCCTTATAGTGTGTCACTGATCTTTTGTTACACAGAAAATATGACTGATTCTTAAATTACTCAATCATACAAAGTTATAACCATCCTGATTTAGAAGCTCATCAATATTGTTGAAAACCATGAAGGGTCTAATATTGAATTAGGATTTAGTTGGAAACATGTAAAGTTAACAATGGCTTACATAAAAAAGTTGCAATTGATGCGTATGTTTTGCATGTATTCTACTATATGAGCATAAATATTGATCTATAAAGTAATGTAGCAAATTGAACATAAAATAAAAGTGTCTTTAGTTAGCCACTATTATACGAAGTTGTAAAGGAACCACTTATGGGACCAGACCACGTACTTTCCTGCAATAAATATGAAACTTTTTGCTCTATATATATAGTTTGAATTCCGTATCCTTATGTGTTACGAATCCACAATTGCAACCATTTTATGGACACCGTTTGCTTTGTGGTTCAAGTTTTGTTTTTTGGGAATTTTAGATGGCTGTAGAAATTCGCGTTTCTATCTCTTGATTCCATGTGTTAGTTTTAGTCAAAATACATTAATTTTTGCGTCTCAAAATTTCGGCATTACTATTTCAAAGGATGTGACCCTGATGGGGTTCGGCTTTTGTTACGAGTATTTCAATAATGCAACTCTTATATGCTTAAGGAAAGTGATATTCGTACCACAGGTTGTGATAAATCTACCACACATGTGTTTTAGTAGCTTGTACAGTGTGTTCAAAAAGTTGTACTGTGTGGTACGAAACTACGAATATCATTACCCTATGCTTAAATGTGTAGAAAGTCTGGGAAAGCATTCACATATATAGCATGTATGTATGTAGGTAAAACATGAGATATGAATGATGAGTTTGGTAAATCACTCATTGTACGTGCTTGTAGCCTAGCTTGTAGGTAGGTGAAAATTTGTTCTTGTATGTGGTTTGAAACTTGAAAGTAGAAGATGAATGCACACTATAAAAGCTTACATCTTATTAAGTACTCCTACCTACATATATATAGTCACTTTGGTTAATTTGTATTGGTGTCTACCTTCAAATACCCCAATCTGGCAACTAATCTAACACTTAACATGGCGTTTAGAAAACCTAGTAATTGTAGTATAGTGGATGTTTGTAGTTGAGAATGTGAATTGAGTGATATAACTAACAATCGGCTAAAATAAACTAACTCTTAATTATTTTTCTTTCTTGTTCATTCAGTTTTCTCCGTCTGCTTCTCTTAATATCCCCCCTATTGAGTTTCCTTCACTTCCGTTACCTCGGTGTTTTAATGTCATTTCTCCCACAAGGGAGTTCTGCTCTTCCGTAGCGCTTTGAGCCTGATCACTGTGCTATCCACTACAAGAAAAATGTTGATTAGTGACCATTTTGCTTAGTGACAACTAAAATTTGGTCACTAATAACCTTATTTAGTTACCATTAAGAAAAAGTGGTCACTAAATTTGGCCACTAAACAAAATTAGTGGCCAAAAAATAACATTTTTTGGTCTCTAAACAAAATTAGTGACGGACCTTTAGTGACGAAAAGTTGGTCATTATCATAAAATGACCAAAATTTGGTCACTAAACAAAATTAGTGACGAAAATTTGGTCATTATGATAAATTAGTGACCAAATTTTGAGTGGTCACTTTTTGTCACTCTTTCGTCACTAAAGGTCCGTCACTAATTTTGTTTAGAGACAAAAAATGTTATTTTTTTGCCACTAATTTTGTTTAGTGGCCAAATTTAGTGACCACTTTTTCATAATGGTAACTAAATAAGGTTATTAGTGACCAAATTTTAGTCGTCACTAAGCAAAGTCGTCACTAATTAACATTTTTCTTGTAATGTACCCCGAGTGGAGTTTCTTTTCGAAGTTTTTCCAGATCCACGCACTTGTAGCTTTTACCAAGAAAGTGATATTGTTTGATTATTATATCATTCTTCTTCGGTAGAGGGTTCATGAAAATAGGTCTCGGTGATTTGCATGACGATGAACTTTGTTAGATGGTTAGGCAAAAGTACTTTGGGTTTAGCATATAGATTGGCAATCGATGAAGCCATAGTTTCACTAGTGATGCTAAGTGCCACTGTCTGGTGGAACATTCTTGCCGATTATTCTTTCACTAGCAATTGTTGGCGAGTCTTTAGAAACGTTTCTGCTTTAAAATTAGGCAAAGGTTCCTGGCCGGAAATCTTTCTGCCTTGCTTTTGGCATGTAACAAGAATCTTTTTGGTGCACTTACACATTATAGTAGTGGTGAGGCTGCAATATATTATGGAGGTATTCTATCTTTATATATTTGACCATATATTGGCACTGGGTTGGTTATGCATGATTAAATGATAGTGTGTGATTATAATGTTTAGCTGGCTATGTTATTATTTGTAGCTGGTTTTATATGTAAAACTTCAAACATGTCATTAAGCACTTCTAACAAGTTGTGGGATTGATCCAATTCAGTTGTACTATCCCGAATTTAGAAGCTCAATATTAGAGAAGGAATTATATATGTCTAGGTTTTTTTTCTTCTCTTTTTCAAAAGTAGCATGTAAGGTATGAGTTCATTTAAAAGATACCTATTAGACGGTAGATGGTTCAGTTGCCTTTAATATTCATCAATGATAAATTCACCCAGCCAAAAAGAAAGTACTTTATGATAACATTAACATAAACGTACTAAATACAACATGGAAACAATTTGATGTCGTTGTTGCCTACCATGTTGCGGCCTCTCGCTTGATCAGCTCGAGTTAGGCATGTTTTATCGAACCAAGTATAGAACTAGCGATAAATGTGTGAAATGATACATATGATAGGTGTGTTTTCTCATATGAAGCTAGTAACTTCTACGAAAATTTTTGAATTTTCACATCAACGTGTATGTCTTTGTTTGACTGGATTTGTGAACTTTTATGTGATTACTACAAGAAAAAAAAGGCTATTAGTGACTATTTTTTAAGTGAGAAATATTATTTGGTTATTAAATAGACCAATTTGTCATCATTAAAAAAAGTCATCACTTACTTTGTCATTAAGCAAAATTTAGTGTAAAAAAATGTTAAAAATTAGAAATTAGTGTAAAAAAAATTGTCATTGAAAGAGTGGCTTTGAAATCAAAAAGTAATCAAAAGATGTAGTAGAATAAAACAAAGTGGTTATTTGTGTAATCAGTGATATATTTTATTATATATATATATATATATAACTAGATTATTGTCCTGCGTAATATGCGAGAGAACATATTTAATTAATGACATATTATCGTTTCATAACATCGTAAATTGACAAACATAGATAAAAGATGTAGAAAACGGATTAATTAGTATCATAATGCAAAAGATGTAAATTATTATCTTTGCTAAAATGAGTTAATTCACAAATAAACAAAGTTTCATTAAAAACTATCGCGTTTACAATCAAAGTTAAGATATGTCTCTATATAGAGAAAAAAAAACATAAAATTTCATGATTTTCTGAATATAGATTTAACTTCTTTTTAATTCGTGTAATTATATTAGTCATTTTCTACAATCTTTCACATAGTTTAATGCTTATATACATACATAAATGAAAAATTAACAAAGTAAAAAATTATTTTATATAAAATATCAAAGCATCATAATAATATCTAAGAATTACACTTACATTTAATATTTTATATGATTACCGCTCAAGTAAGCTCATAAATACTATTTTTTAACATAAATATCATTCTTTTTAAGGTATTGAAGTATATCAATTTTTCAATTAGATTTATAAATATTTCACTTCTATTTAAGAATTCAATTTTAAATCTTCTTAAAGTTAGTGTTCTAAGTATGGTTGTATGGAAAATGAATATAACCATTTTTTTTATAACAGGCTAAGGAATAAAAAAAAAAAAATCTTTGGGTTTTTTATTTATTTTGTAAAGTCGACGTCAAAAATAAAATAAAATAAAGCAAAATATAAAATTTAATTATATAAAAGTATAAGGATTAATGTTGTGTTTCCTCAATAATAAATTTGGTAATGATACCATTATGTTATAATGTTAATCTATGTATCGAAATTGTTTAGTAGGATATACATGTTGATTCCTATTGTAACTGATTAGATTTGTTGATAACACACAGTATAAAAAAAGTTTAATTCTTTAGTTGTAAGTTGAATTAGCTTATGCTCACTTAAGTTAGATCAATTTGGATGTCTAAACTGACCCATTATGGCAATTTAGGGGGCTATTTATAATTATTTGAAGATAATTAATCAATAATTTAATATACTTTTGGCGTTAAAAAAAGATTAGTTCAATATACAAATAAAATTAATTGTGAAAAATTAATATATTCTTTTATTTGTTTACAATAATTCTTTGTGTTTATTTATAATAAATTATTAAGATTTAACTTCGAGGGACCGACATTTACAAGATACATACATCATTAAAAGTATGTTAAACTTATTTTTATTCCAACTTTATATATAATTTCATTATATACATTAATATTAATTAAATGTACAAATTTTAATTATCTAAAGTAGAGGGACTAATGTTATGTTTAATTAATAATATATTCGGTAATGATACAGTTATTTTGGTTTAAGAATTGTAACTAATCTAACAGTCCTTTCTTCTGCATAAACAAATTTAAGACATTTTTATGTATATATTATAGATACTTAGTACTATTTTTAAATGAATTTAATTTGACCTTTGGTAAATTTTTTATTCAAAAAAAAGTATATCATAGTTGTCATTTGACTAAATGATTAGTAACCATGTTCGACCGAATCAGATATATCACGAATCAAAGTAATTTATAATGTATATATTTAATTATTCAAAGTAAAAAGACTAATGTTGTATTTACCTAATAATAAATTTGGTAATGATACAATTATTTTATTAAGGTTGTAACTAAAAGTTTAAACTATTAAATATACAAAATTTAATTATTTAGATTGGAAGGACTAATGTTATGTTGAATCATTAAAGTAATTATCTTTTATAATTGAGTTAATTGCAAGATTGGTCCCTGTGGTTTGTACATCTTAGCAAAGGGGCTCCCTTTTCGAGAATCGTTGCAATGAGGGTCCCTATTTTGAGATATTTTTTGCAAAATTGGTCCAATTTTGATGGATCCGTTAAAGGTGGTCGTCAAGTGTGCACGTGTGCAGCACGTGTGGGGGTATTTATGTACTTTTCCACCCCATAAGGACCCCTATTGCTAAAATGGAAAAACCACAGGGACCAATCTTGCAACTAACTTTTCTTTATATATAATAAAAGACTATTGGCCTAACCACTTCTTAACAATTTAAAAATCTTAGTTAACCTAAAAATTAAATTTACATGTATCATAATTAAAATTATAAAACAAAAAATATGGAACTAAAAAACTTTTAATTATTAATTATATTAATAGTTGTAGAAAAAGTTTAATTAACTTACAATTTTTAAAAATCCATCACTAATTAATACTCTTTAACTTTTCCATAAAAGAATAAATCTTATTAAATAATTAACTTAAATATAATTTTTAACACTTTTTAGCTTTTCATGATTATTTATAGTTAAATTACTAAAAACATATTTTCACTAAAAATTCTAAAACTTATAAATACTTCAATTGATGATTAAACTCCAATTCACATAATAACTTATATCTACATTCTAAGAATATATCAAAGATTTTGTTTTTTAAGGCAAATATCAAATTACTAGTTTGCTTTTTCTTATATTTGTAAATTAGAATTTATAAGTTTTTTTATTTGCATTTATTTAATAATTTATTTTATTTCAAAAAATGTTGCTGACTTTCTGTGTATTTGACACGATAATAGATAACTAAAATACCATATATGACATTTATATTATTCAAACAGATTTGCTTTTTTCTTTTTAATAAATATTAAATTCTTAACATACAATCTTTTATTTTTTTAAGCTTATATAATAACAAAAGTTTATATATAAATCAGTTTTCAAAAATAAAAATATTTATATAAGGTATATCTCCATTATTAAAATTTTAAAGTGTACATAAATTTACTATTAGAGACCTAACGAGCAGATAATTGTACGTTACAATCTTTTGAATTAAATCAAAAAAGATATTAAGGTGTTAGTTGCAAGATTGGTCCCTGTGGTTTTTCCATTTTAGGGGTCCCTGTGGGGTGGAAAGTACATAAATACCCCCACACGTGCACACTTGACGGCCACCTTTAACGGATCTGTCAAAATTGGACCAATTTTAAAAAAATTCTTAAAATAGGGACCCCCATTGCAACGATTCTCGAAAATGAACCCCCTTGCTAAAATGTACAAACAACAAGGACCAATCTTGCAATTAACTCTTTATAATTATAGGCATAAATAATTAATGGCAGGACCGTTATGTGGAGCATAATTCATAGTGTCGTGTCTCATGGTTCATAGCCTTATAGCATCACATATAACAAAGTAGAGATATCTTTAGTTGTCGAATAATTTATACATTATTTCCCGCGTAATACGCGAGATAAATATATAAAGTTTTCATAATAATATACAGTACTTACAAATTATTAATAAGATAAGTTGAAATATGATGATATTACTATTCGAAAATTTTTATGTATCGAAGTTGTTTAGTAGGATATACATGTTGAGTCCTAGTGTAATCGATTAGATTTGTTGATAACAAACAGTGTAAAAGAATGCTCAAATCTTTAGTTGTAAACTGAGTCAGCTTATGCTATCTTAAGTTAGGTAAACTCTCTTAAGTTAGGTCATCTTGAATCTCTAAGCTGACCTAATATTCACATGTATTCATGTAATAAGTTTAAGAAGCAATTATTCAAGATGCATTAATGTAGGTTATAGCATTTGATCTAAATCGAATATGAAGAACAAATATAGAAGACAAAGTTGATTACAATAATTCTTTATTTGTTTATTTACCATAAAATATTAATGTTAACTTAAAGGAAACCGACATTTACAAATACATCCATCATTAAAAGTATGTTAAACTTATTTTTATTCCAACTTTATATATATTTCATTATATACATTAATACTAATTAAAGACACAAATTTTAATTTATCTAAAAAAAAAAATACACTAAATTTTAATTATTAAAATGGAAAGAACTAATGTTGTGTTTACTTAATTTAAATTTTATTTTTCATGATTATATCATTAAATAATTATTTTTATAATTATAAAATGTAGAAATTACTTTCCATAATTAATGACCATATTTAAAATTTATTAAATTAAAATTAAATTAAAAAAGTTAAAAAGTATATGACATCAACTTATTATTATTTATGGTATATTTCAATAATTAATAAGGGTATATTTTGACAAATAATGTAAAGTATAAGTATTAATATTGTCATTTAATAAAGATGAAATAATTAAATTTGATCTAATGGTTATAAATCAAAGATGAAATTCATCTAAGGGTTCTTATTTGTTTAGAGAATGAATTTAGCACCTTGTTATATATATATATTGGTAGATATATATAATAATATTATAATTAATAATATATATATACTAATTATAGGAAAGCAAATGTTTAAAAATAAATAGTGGTCACTTGATGTGTTACGCACGTACTCATTGATAGTATTTAAAAGATAGTTAGACTAAAAATCAATTCTATTTTTAAAATTAAGTAATGATCATCAATGTTATTTAGACTCAATCTCTATATATAATAAAACAAGATTGTTTCTTATAAGTATTTTTAGAAAGTTTTTGATGTGGCAAATCCATATTTCACCTTAAAAAACTTTTTATTTAATTATGATGTCATATATAAATAAAATAGAAATAGCCCATTTACATGTTTAATAAAAATATTAATCATTTATTTAAAGAATAAAAATTCTCTCTTATAACAAAAGAAGGGTAATTGGATGGAAACCCCTTGATCCCATGTACCATTTGGTACCCACTAATCCCCAACCAGGCTAGTGTCCAGGTGATTCTCAACCACTTAATAATCCCCTGATTATCTTAAGTTTGTCTTTGACAAGATTCGAACCCAATACCTCCCTTGGAAAGTGACGGCTGGTGGCCAATTCTCTCTTATATAATATTACAAATAAAATGTCTTTTTTTGTTTAGTTGACTTATTAACTATATAACTATTGTGTTAGTTGAATTATTAGATTTATATCAAGTTATAATGTTTTAAGAACAAACATTACATAAATGTTTTTAATATATTTTATAATTTTAAAATTTTAATTAACATGCCCAGGTTGAACCCGGATTAATTAACTAGTTATCATAATGAAAAATTAACATTCATTAAAATTTAGATCTGAGTCACATCTATGATCTATGATACAATCTGAGCCGTCATTAATATTTACACGACCACCGCCATGATCAGAGTAATCGCAACCACTGCTACGCCATCAGAACCACCGCAAGCACAACGATAACGTCAATGAAACATGCTCAAACACTTCCAACACAACCACCATCACTAGAAGCAACACCATTGGAACCACCACAATCATCGTCGTGACGCCGTCATTCTTTCAAGGTTGCTTTAAAATTTTGAAATATGCTAATATTATACTTTAATTAGTTTAACTTCATAGTCATATTTTTGGATTTCGATTGTTCAAAATGCTAATCCATATATCACGAGTTTTTTAATTTAGTTGTGAACATTATTCATAACTTCAATTTAAGTTTTAATTTGAAATATGCTAATATTATACTTTAATTAGTTTAACTTCATAGTCATATTTTTGGATTTCGATTGTTCAAAATGCTAATCCATATATCACGAGTTTTTTAATTTAGTTGTGAACATTATTCATAACTTCAATTTAAGTTTTAATTTGAATTTTGAAATATGCTAATATTATACTTTAATTAGTTTAACTTCATAGTCATATTTTTGGATTTCGATTGTTCAAAATGCTAATCCATATATCACGAGTTTTTTAATTTAGTTGTGAACATTATTCATAACTTCAATTTAAGTTTTAATTTGAATATTTGAAATATGCTAATATTATACTTTAATTAGTTTAACTTCATAGTCATATTTTTGGATTTCGATTGTTCAAAATGCTAATCCATATATCACGAGTTTTTTAATTTAGTTGTGAACATTATTCATAACTTCAATTTAAGTTTTAATTTGAACATGCCCAGGTTGAACCCGGATTAATTAACTAGTTATCATAATGAAAAATTAACATTCATTAAAATTTAGATCTGAGTCACATCTATGATCTATGATACAATCTGAGCCGTCATTAATATTTACACGACCACCGCCATGATCAGAGTAATCGCAACCACTGCTACGCCATCAGAACCACCGCAAGCACAACGATAACGTCAATGAAACATGCTCAAACACTTCCAACACAACCACCATCACTAGAAGCAACACCATTGGAACCACCACAATCATCGTCGTGACGCCGTCATTCTTTCAAGGTTGCTTTAAAATTTTGAAATATGCTAATATTATACTTTAATTAGTTTAACTTCATAGTCATATTTTTGGATTTCGATTGTTCAAAATGCTAATCCATATATCACGAGTTTTTTAATTTAGTTGTGAACATTATTCATAACTTCAATTTAAGTTTTAATTTGAATATTTGATCTAAAATATGCTAATTGGCATGAATGTTGTGGATTTATTATTTATGTAAGTATTACTCCCTCCGTCCCATTAGAAATGTCATGTTTTTAATTTTCAAATTATAATATTTGTAACTTTGAGCTTAGATAATTTTATTTGTCTTAGATAATACTTGATGAAAATTATATGAATTGATTGTGTTTTAGATGTGTTTTTTAATGGTATAACTTTTATCAAGTTTTATATAACACAAAAAAATATATTTAAGGTCAAAGTTTAAAAATAAAGACTTTGAATATTCAAAGTATGACACTTGTAATGGGACGGAGGGAGTATTTTACTTCTACATGATTATCGTTTTTCTTAGGGATTTCTGAATCCAAGTGCCACCGCCTACAGCTGGTGGAATATCCGCCAATTATTCTTTCACTACAAATAATGTTACATTTGTCCACACTTTTAGTTAGTGTGAACAAATTAAAAATTTTGTCACGCTTTTATGTGTGTAAAAATGTGTAGAACTAAAAGTGTGTAGAAATTTATCCACACTAAAAAGTGTGAACTTTTAGTTCTTCACACTTTTTAGTGTGGACTTTCACAATTATTTTGTAACACCCCATTTTTCCTTAGTGTGGACAAATGGGGTGTTACAAAATAATTGTGAAAGTCCATAATAAAATGTGTGAACTTTTAGTTCTACACACTTTTTAGTGTGGATAAATTTTTACACACTTTTAATTCTACACATTTTTACACACATAAAAACGTAACAAAATTTTTAAATTGTTCACACTAACTAAAAGTGTGGACAAATGTAACATTATTTGTAGTGTTTTACTAGGAATGGCTGGCGAGTTTAGTCTGAAAGACATATCTCGGGTCCTTTATCTTATAAGCTATGTTAATCCAAGACTTGTCCATATTCTATAAAAAATAAATTCCGAAACACTAATTTTTCCGTGAATAATAAATCCCTAACAAACACGATAATCATGTAGTAGTAAAATAGAACTACACGAACATTAAATCCACAACATTCATGATATATAGCATATTTCAGATAAAATATTCTGATTGAAACTAAATTAAAATTATGAGTAGTGGTTTTAAGACTAAATTAAAACAATCGTGCCAGATGGATCAGTATTTTGCATAATTGGAATCTAAAATTATGACTATAGAATTAAGCTAAATTAAAGTTTAATATTAACGTATTTCAAGAAATTAAAGCAGAAATAACCTTAAAAGGACGATGGCGATGGTTGTGGTGTTTTCATTGGTGGTGCTTTCCACGACGGTGGTTGTGTTGGCAGTGTTTGAGTTGGTTTCAGTGACGTTGTTGTGCCTGTGGTGGTTTTGATGGCGTTTGTTGCAGTGCGTGGTTGGAGCTTAAGATCGTAGCGATGGTTGCGATGGCTCCAAGTATGACGGTGGCGGTGGAAATATTAATGGTGGCTTAGATCTAATTTTTAATGGAACTTCATATACCTCAAAATGTTGCCTTCAAATCTACAATCTTGTTTAATATATGTTGGCTTTATTTTGAACTTTCTATAGCATTGTGCAATCTTTAAATCTGGACATTGTAGCAATGTGCCACTAGGAGTGTTGATGGGTTGGGTTGTCTAGGATTCGGGTTATATGAAAAAAGATAAACGATAGTACAAGAACACAGTTAAAAGAGCTGTATGACATATCCTAAATCCTTGAATGCAATCATAAAAGTCCACCAAATGTTACAATTGGTTAACATAAACCAATACCAAAGACTTTACTACTGCCCAAAGTTGAAGTGTTGAACAAACCGCCTAACTCTTTACTGCCAAATATGGTGTCAAGAAATTGAGGATGATGAACTTGCTCAAGTACAACTTGAAAACTCTCGGACACAAAAAGTAGGGGTTAACTTGAACACTTCAGCAGCTTGATTTTAGTAATCTTTTTTAGACTTTTATACTTAACATGTAGTTGTATTACAAATTTTAGCTATTTTTACTGTCAAGAAAAGAGGGCTAACAAAGTTTTACAAAATAGTCTAATCCATTAAATCCCATGTCACTAGTTGCCAACGGTCCAAAACCCGAGAAGTTGTCCAGACAATACCCCCAATAGACGATTAAAAACCGACACCATTGTGGTGTATGACCTTATACAACTCAATCAACCAAATCTAACCATGTTGGCTTAAACAAACGCGCCAACCCACAAATAACAACTTAAGATGATAGCATTAAGATCCTCTCGTTGGTGTAATTGATGTACCAACTTACAAAAATGATTTGACCAAAAGTGAGAAATACCAATTGACAGCCCAAGCTCTTTTTTTTTTCTTTTTTTTTTCTTTTTTTTTTCTTTATTCTCTTTTCTTTTTTTTTTTCTTTTTTTTGTTGTGAGCTACTTTTACTCTGACTAATTGGTATTCTCATAATAATATTGAAACAGTGACAAATCATATACTCATATGCTCAACTGAACGATCCAGACTTTATCCAAACAAACATGACGAAATCAATCTATTCCCAGTAACCGAGAATATCCCAACCCGACATAAAGGACAACCCCAAACCATCCACTAGCATAAGCAACCAATGACCCACCAGGACTTCGACTATCGGTATGGCTAGGAAAAGGTGTATATTAAGGGTGGATTTAATAACAAAGAACAGGCTAGTGACAACATGTTTTCTATTGTTTCTTGCACTAAAAGTGAGTGCAAACCAAGGGTTTAACAGGAGATTCACTAACCAGTGTAGTTAGCTACTAAGCACATTAACACAACATTGCACATAACAAAATTTTACGAAACAAGGGTGAATCAAACCAAGAACAAAGGTTTTATCCTAAATTTTCCTCTTCTGATAAATAACACGGAACGATCAACCAGGACAAGTTCTAGAATCAATGCAATCACCGGCACACTCATAGCAAATGAAATAAACCGGAAATGGAAAATCAACCTCAAACTTGCACATCATAGTTCAGAGCTCTAAAAGAGACCTTACTCCTGGATAAATCCAAAAGCCTACGAGAGGGACAAATTAACAAGGCTAATAAATCCAGAACCGTAACACCTATCATAACTAGCAATGAATCAATAATCTCACAATTTGGGTGTTTTGGTGCTTTGAGCGTGCTAGTCATATTATTAATCCAGAAGGGATTGCCTAATTAATCAGTCAAAACACATTCCACATATTAAAATTTTGTACCAAAGGTGTAGTCAAATTGCTTATTAAGTTCTATAATTAAGTGACAAAAGCAATTAACTACAAGGACAAGCATGCAAAAGTTCAAAATTCGTCAAAAATACCCGACTTTTTCCTATTTACGACCCCCCCACACTTGAGTTGGACAATGCCCTCAATGTCCAATGAACTAAGGCACACTATGGGAAATAGGGGAAAGTAAACAAAAAGCAAAATAAAGAACAAGAAAAACTTGCCGGGTATGACGGTGTGTTCCATGCTTGAATGCTGCCAATAAAATATGTCGCTGCACTTACTGTCAGCATATGCATATGACAACCAACTTGCTATCAACATGAACACACAAATCAACGCAAAACAGGAATACCAAACAAATAGCATAACCATCACCATCATCAAAGAGTTTATTCAAAAACACAAACAAAAAGAAAAATGCAAAATTAAAATTTAAATAACAAAATAAAAGACACGGGTTGCCTCCCGAGAAGCGCTTAATTTATTTCCGAGTCGTTAGCTAGACTCCTACCCCGAATAATTACCATGGTGGGGTCTCTGACGCCCCCACACTTAAAGTGTTGGGCGGTCTACCCTTGAAAGGAGAGAAACAGTTACCTTTCACCTTTTCAGAAATCCAATCATTCGCTCGCCCAGAAGTATCAACAACCATCATCAACTCCTCTTTCTCCTTTGTTGATAAATTCGAGCACAACTCTTTAGACAACTTAACATTACCATGAGAAACAGCAGACTTCAAACGATTGTAAAGTTTACGGATCTTAGCACACGGGCTATCCGTTTGTTTAGAAACAGGCACTGCTGTTGACTTCACCTCAACTTCCTTTTCCCCCAGCTTCTTGTCTAACCATGCATCAATCTGCAAATCTATAGAGTTAACACATGCAATCTCAACAGAGTTAGCGGCATTAGGTAAAGAAATAGAACAAGTATTCAAGAATGTCACTGACTCATTTCCTGCTCTCAATGTAAGCTTACCACGACCAACCTCAATGTTAGCATCGGCAGTAGCAAGGAACGGTCTTCCTAGAATAAGGGGCACATCTAATGCTTCATCTACATCAATAATGACAAAATCTACAGGAAAAACCAAACCACCACCTTGACTAACACATCTTCCAAAATCCCCATTGGTTTAATTTCAGATTTATCGGCCAAATGGATTTTCATTTTAATCGGTTTCGGTTCTCCTAAATTCAACTTAGAATAAATCGATGAAGGCATCAGATTAATACTTGCTCCCGAATCATTTAAGGCACGTTTTACCAATAAATTACCAATCTTACAAGGGATAGTAAAACTACCTGGATCCCCGCGTTTCTCGGGCAACCTACCTGTTACTGCTGCTGAACAAACATCCTCAAGCACTGTAGTAGCCACCCCCGCCAGATTTTTCTTATTCATCAAAATCTGTCTCAAACACTTTGCATAACCTGGCATCTGCACAATTGCATCTAAAAATGGTATATTAATGTGCAACTTACTTAGATGACTTACAAATTTGTCCATTTGCTCCTTCAGCTTATCTTTCGCCAATCTCTGAGGAAATGGGATCTTGGGTTGATATGGCTTCACCGTCGGTTTCTCAACGGGCTTGGATGGAACGGCCGGTGTCTTCACGGCTGGGTTCGGCTCCATCTCAATCTCATCATCGACAGTCTCATCAGCTTCATTAACCTGCACAAGTGGGGAAGAATCATTAGGTAAAGGGTTTGAAGAATCATAAGTCTTACCCGTCCTTGTAGTGATGGCATTCACTTGCTCATTTCGAGCATTTGGAGGAGTATACTTCTGTCCGATCCTTGACTGTTTTGCCCTTGGTTATTGAATTGAGGCTTTGGATTCTGTTGAGTGTTGCTCGGTAGAGTACCGGGCTGCCTATTCGAGTTTCCTAGCCTCTCAATCCTTCCTTCTAAATCCTTGATGGTGGCTTGTTGATTCTTAGCTCCTTGATCCAACTTATGTCCGAGCCCATCCAAGCGAGTAGTCAAAGCGTCCAAAACAGAAATTACCTTCTTGGACTCTTCTGCAACTTGTTCATTAGTTGCCTTTTGGGCACCAATGAACTCCTTCACTATGTCTCTTCATTCCGGATCCGAGCCTCTTTGATTGGTGAACCTACTAAACCTGTTACCACCATAACCAGAAGTGTTAGCATTAACAAAAGAAGAAGAAGGGTAAGAACTACCTGATGGCCGGTTTTGATAACCGGTATTTTGGTTGAAGTTCCCTTGATTCTGAACATAGCTAACATCTTTCACGGGTTTATCCGGGCAATCCTCCGAATAATGCAAGTCTCCACAATGCTCACACCCGTCGGCCATAACCTTAACATCTCTCTCAAGGCTCTTGAATCTAGTATCTTGACTATCAAATCTCTCGTTCATTTGCTTCGAGAGAGCCTTGACTTCGGTAATGAGCTTAGAGTCCTCACTACTCTCCACCTTAGCCACGGTGGTTCTACTAGACCTCTTATCTCGATCCTCATCTCTTGTAGAAAACTCCCTAGCCATATCCTCGAGAATCTTATATCCTTCATTTGGAGAAATGTTATTGAGACTACCCCCAAATGCATATCCGAGCTCCCTTTTTGTTTTCCTATCCAAACCATCATAGAAAATCTCGAAGCTTTCTTCGGTGCCCATACTATGTCCGGGGCAATTTCTAAGCATTTCTTTGAACCTTTTCCATGCATCAACAACATCTTCACCGGGTTCTTGAGAAAAACCTCGGATTTTGTTTTCTAATTGTCTTTGAGTTCTAACCGAATAAAACTCATCAATAAAGCCTTCCCGAAGTTCGGCCCAAGTGGTAAATGAGTTTTCGGGTAACTCCTTAAACCATGAAGATGCATCTCCAATGAGAGTCATAGGAAATAGTTCCAACTTAAGATGTGCATATGGGTCATTTCTTTGAATCCCATCAAACTTATCTTCTTCCACACTCTTGAGATGATTCCCTTTCAAAGAGAAATCCACTGAAATATTCGGAGGGCGAATAGCTGTGCCCCGGTCCGCCGGTATATTTCTTCTTCTCTCCCCGTAAGGACGGGCATTCGGATCTACCGGTTGTTCATCACCCATTCTTCTACCCCTTTGTTGTTGGTTAAAATTAAGGTTGGTTCTAGGTATGACAATAGTACTCGGTTCAGGTGTTTGAATTTTCTCTTCTTCTTCTTCTTCTGAATCTTCTCCACTCCCAAATACTTTACCTGCTTCTTTCAACTTATTAACCAACTGATCTTCTAAATCCTGAACGGGTGGGACACTGGTTTCGGTTTCTAAATCTATTTTGACTGGTGTGAATGGTTCCTGGCTACTTCTTGACACAAGTCGACGTCTGACTTTCCCTGGATTAGACAATGGGCTAAGCAAAGGTCGGCCAGAAGCTCTTGTGTTCATCAACTAACAAGAACCTGCACACTCACCACAAACAAACCGTCAACCGCACCTGTGGTATAATTGAAATGAAAATAAAATACAACTATCTAATAAAGCAATAACTTTCTCACAAATGAATGTGAAAAAGGATCGAACTACCAAATAAACAACTACTTAAAATTAGTCCCCGGCAGCGGCGCCAAAAACTTGATGTGTAAAATCGAGTTTAAAATTTATAAACAAGAAATACCCTAAAACTGACTACTACACACTCTCGGGCAGTGGACCCGTTCGTATATAGTATAGCTAAAAGGTAAGTCCAGGATCGAACACAGGGACTAAAGTTAAGTAATCATCGACATTAAGTAATTCTAATTAAAAAGGGTTTTGTGACCGAATTGTCACTTTGCAACAAGTAAAAGTAAATAATTTAAATCCGGTATTACCGGGGCAGGGATCGTCCTAAAACGATATTGAAAATGTTTTTAAGACAATAATTTAAAAGGCATCCATCTTGATTTCGCTCAACAATACGCTCAGATTGCACATAAATGAAGTTCCAACCCAAATTAGTTGATTAAATAACCGAGACTCAAACAAAGCACCAACCCCGTACCCGTCAAGTTAATGACATCATTTGACTCTCTTGCTTAAACTAGTTTCGTTACAAAGACCGGTACCCCAAGACATCTTTTATAACTTCCCTAATCAAACAATTGGTTTGGTTATTGAAATAACAATTATACCTATCGATTGTACCCAACCGTTAACACATTTCTCCTATTATCATGAACGATTATCTACCGTACCCGTCATAGACCCAATCGTTTGTACCCAAACAATCAAAATGAAATATATGTAATCAATAACTACCATTAAAGACACATATAAATCACCAATCAATTCAAGATAAATAATAAGGAAGAAATACGCTAAGATCTCGATATAACGTTAAATGAAATCAACATTGAATTAATAAAATTGTGCAATCTTTACATAATGCCACTCATATTAAAATAAGAATAACAATCAAAATAAGAGAAATTCATTGTTACCTAATGATAATAATCGAAAGCTACGAATGAAAACGATCAAATCGTGTTTGAAAACCTAGAAAATGATGAAGAACTGAAAATATCTCCAATTAGGGTTCTAGGTTCGGCTGCTAAAAAAGAAGAAGTGTTTTTGGCTTATTTTGCAAGCTATTTATATGATCCCCAAAGTCTGCCAGATTCGCGCCCAGTTGCGGCGCAGCTATGCATTGCGGCGCAACTGGGGTTTGACTTTAAGCTTTGACTTTGACTTTCGTTGACCAAACTGGCTTGGACTTGGACCCATTGCGGCGCAACTGGAAGACGTTGCGGCGCAACTTATTCCTCTGATTATGGGTTGCGGCGCAATGGAGAGCTGCGGCGCAACTAGACGTTGAGCGCACTGGAAGACGTTGCGGCGCAACTGGAAGACGTTGCGGCGCAACTGGACCCAGGTTGCGGCGCAACTGGAAGACGTTGCGGCGCAACTTATTCTTCTGGAATTGGGTTGCGGCGCAATGAGAGTTGCGGCGCAACTGGCCCTTTTCTGCATTGACTTTAGTTGACTTCCTGCAATCTTCATCCAAATGCTTCCGAAATCTTCCGTTAGCACTTGATTCTCTCAACAATGTCGTTTTCTCCAGATTTTGCGCTTAAATACCTGTCAGTACCCTGAAACACTAACAAATACCATAAATGCACCAAATGTATACAAAAACGACTCATAAACCATGCAAAATCAACTAAATACGTTGTGGGAAATGGGTATAAAATACGACATATCAAAGATGCTGTGCGAAAGCTTATTCAAAAGCTACCTCCTGGAATAGCTCGGGAAATTTTTACGCAAGTTTTACAAGGTATGCTTTTCATACTTATTATCTCTTTGATCCTACATATTGCAATACTAAAATTATGTTTCCTTATAGTGTGTCACTGATCTTTTGTTACACAGAAAATATGCTGACTGATTATTAAATTACTCAACCATACAAAGTTATAAGGCCCCTCCTTATAATACCATACTTTTAACCCACTTCTTCCACTATTCATCAGTTTCTCTCTCTTCTAGACACCACAAGAACACCCCCCTCCTTATAACCCCACTTCTTCCACTATTCATCCATTATTTTATTATATCATTTTTATTTTTCACAAAATTAAAAAAACACATTTTATTATAATTAAAACACATTACATTACTTAAAAATAAAAGACAACACAAAATAAAAAAGACAGTACTTGATAAAAACACGAAATACATAATAATGATACGATTAGTCTTCATCTTCGTCGTCTTTGATTGACATTTTTCCTAAGCCACGGTAAGCGCTTTCGTCGAGCCACCACTTGTCGTGTTGCGGACATTTGACTTCATCCGTTGTTTTGTCTTCTCCGCAATTGTCGTGGTACGATTCGGCCCAAGTGCATTGGTCACCCAACGTGTGACCGGCCTCAAAAACATCACGGACCACCCTCTTGACCCTCTTGATCTCATCCTGCAGAAACAAAGAATATGTCTCTTCGTGTTTCGAGACCTTGCGGCCTGGTGCTTGTATTGCCTCAACCTCTTGCTCGCATTGTCGCCTTTTCTCCCGTAGGTAACCCATGACCCCAGAGAGGTCAGTTTGAAGGAGGGTGTCCTCTTTGATATCAGCCATGATTCTTATTTTCATCTCATCTTCGGTTAGACGAGGTCGGTGAACATTCTTTTTTGATGAAGAAGACGCCATTTGGTTAGAAAGAGTGAGTGAGTTTGTAGAAGAATGAATCTTGGAATGTTGATGTAACTGAATTGTGCTCTGGGTTGGTATTTATAGAGTGACAATCCAACTAGCCGTTCAGGGACTGAAAGTGTAAATATTTTTGAATTTTTGACCGTTTGAGGGACTAAAAGTGTAAATAACTAGAATTCGAATGTTGGAGGGACTGAAAGTGTAAATATTTTGAATTTTGAACGTTGGAGGAGCGTCTTTTACTTTACCTATAAATACTGCCTTCTTATCAAACATTTTTTTTATATCAAAACTCAAACTTTTATACATCTGAAATGGCTTCTTCATCAAATGTCCCTTACCGAAAACCACCAATGACTGTCGATCAAGTGAATGAGAGTATCATGGCTGATATCCTCGACCACCAAAGGGTCAAAGAGGAACTGGTTGCAGTTGGTCGAAAACTAAAAGCGAAGAAGCAATGGTGTCGAGAACAAATCGATTATATACAAACCGTGTATTGTACTGATCTTGAGTGTCAATACTTTACATATTTGCAGGGGAAGATCGACAAGATTCAAATTGCTATGGAACAACTTGCTTGCGCGGTCATCACCTTGGACCATTTGATCATAACTGCCAAAGCAGTTTATGAGATGAAGAAATAAGTTTGTCTTTTAATAATGTGTTCTACGAACTATTATGTTGTATGTTTCTCTTTATTAAGTTTGTAATGTTTTTAAAATTATGAATAAACTTTTGTTCTCATTAAATTATCAAGTAGACATATTTTATTAAAAAACTTAAAAACATTACAATACTTAAAGACAATACATAATTCAAACTACTAAAAAACACTTCATAATTCAGAACAATTAAAAAGGAACCATGATAAGCTCCCTGAAGCAGTGCTCGTATCTGAAGCCCATTCCATGCTTCTCCCGGTATAGCTGATGCGCCGTTGCATAATACTGCTCATCATCGCCGGGCCTCCCCTGTGCATTCAAGTTCGAGAAAATTGCCTCAAACTGCTTACATTCCTTCCGAATTTTGGTCCAGTGACCTACTAGTTGAGTCTTGCTTCGTGGTCCTTCAGTGGTGTCCCTGTTGAACATTTCAGTAACGTCGTTCCAAAAGGATTCGCCGGGATTATTCATTTCACAACGACGCGGGTGGAAGACACCTATAAGGATGGGCCTAACCATCCTAATTTAGAAGCTCATTATTGTTGAAAACCATTAAGGGTCTAATACTGAATTAGGTTTTAGTTGGAAACAATGTAAAGTTGGCAATGGCTTACATAAAAGGTTGCCATTGATCCGTATGTTTTGCATGTATTCTACTATTTGAGCATAAAAAGCAGAATGATTGGATCAGTGACAAACACCCTAGCCTCTGAAGACAGAGGTCATGGGTTCGATACTCATCCCATGCAAAGGTTGGAGGGCATTTTCTACGATTTAGGTAGAAAATGGCAGCAGCCTCTCTACTTAGGTAGAGGTAAGGTCTGCCTACATTTTAACCTCCCCCATACACCGTCGAGGTATTGGACTCAAAACCCGCAGAAGGCGACACTGAGCAGTTTCTTTCTTTTCTTTCTACTATTTGAGATGTAACCATAGTAACCATAGTAACTAAAAAATTATTCATCAAGTTGGTTTCCGGGCTTGATAATCGATCCTCAAAACTCTTGCACGAAGTATAAGTTCGTGGACTAAAACTGTCGGAAAAACCAGGTCGCAGTGACAAAAACTGTAAATTTTCACGAAGTAGTACTTCGCGCGGACTAAAAATGCTAAAAAACTAAGTTTGCGAGGGTCAAAAGTGTAAATTTGCGCGAGGTACTACCTCGCGGACTGTTTCTGTCAAAAATTACTTCGTGAGGGTTGAAGGCTTGAAGCTGTGTCTGCAACTGCGTGGACTAAAAGTGTCAGAACTGGGAGTCTAGGGACTGAAAATGTCAAATTTTCAAACTTTAACTGTTTTGATTTTTCAAGGGACCAGAACTGTAAATAATGCTGAAATGTTAATTTTATCACGAAATTAGTCCTTTTTATTGAACAAAACCAGTCCTTTTTTTTAAAAAATGTTCCAAAAAGAGTAATTAACTTGTAAACTTGAATTTAGGACTTCTTTTAAGCACGAAAAACATAATGGCATTTCCTTGGTGAATACTCCGTATTTATTAAACATAGGGTCGTTTTGTGAGGTATTAACCTTAAAATTAAGTGCTATATATTATAGATTCTGGTGATTGTAAACTCTAAGTTGGTTGTGGTCTTTAACTTGGATATGATCTTTATGTCGTTCGTGACTCATGACTTGTCCGCACTTGTACTTGTGCTTAGTAATCATTGTCATGCTAATGTCGTGCTCAGGTCTCAGGTGAGTTCACTGCCCCTTTTCAAGCTTTTAATGATTTAATGTGGGGCTGAAAAGCATGTAAGAATATTTTTATTAAAAGTTTGAAATGAAATGGACTTTTAATCGGACTTAATAACTATATGTAATTATATCATGTAAATGCATTTAGGCCTTATATGGGTGAGGGTTAAATGGGTTTACATGAGATAATCACCCGCTTATTTTGAATGATAAAGTGCTTATGATATTGGACTGTTGGACTCACGTGTTGTGCTATGATCTATTTACGTACTGCTTAGTGTTGAGTAGTATCACAAGTCCCCAATAACTACTTTTAATTCAATCACACTTGTTTCAGTGATTGGACCGTAGGTAATTATGGATGGCGCTATTTAGGGTCGACCAGCCCTCACTCAAGCGGTACATTTGTGAGTGCATATTATCTGAACTAGGCTGTTGTTACCACACTAGCGATAGAGTGTGGATTATGATTGTGCTTGTGCTTGTGCTATTGTTGGAGCAATACGGGAAATCGGTTTAGTGGTGGGCTCATGTTTAAGCAATGAATATCTATAATCATGCACTTAATTATGGAGCTGGAACTTTACTTTTGACTTGTATAATTGGACATGTGCATTTTATGACTAAGGGAATTTTGGTACGATCTATCGGTGAACTCACCAACTACTTTTGTAGTTGTCTTTTGAACTCCATGCTTTTCAGGTCCAGGTGTTTAGTTCTTTGACTGCAGCTTGTAATAATCATAGTCTTTTGCGCTCGTGATCTTGCTCGATGTCTATGTTCAGTTGGCATGTACTTCAGATCATTTGAAATGTCTTGTAAAACTTGTTTCCGATGTAATGGTGTAAATCTTGTCAAACAGTTCTCTTTTGTACTGTTCTTTTGTTCAGATAAGGGAAATCCATGTGACTTTGTATCTTTTGTATTCGTCATTGTAATGTTATGTGCTATGTTATGATCTGGATCATGTGCTATGTACTATTTATGATGTGCACCTCGTGTTTCTGTTTTAGCGGGGTGTTATATATTGTTGCTCCTGTCGTATTATCTTCCAATAGGTGAATATTCATGTCTAGAGGATTCTTAGAGATCGTATTCCAACACGATATCTGTAATCTTTGGCTTCGAAAGCGAGGTATTACTCAGTGTGGGTTCTGCTGCTGGGCCAAAAGGGCGACAGCCCATAGCAGCAAATTTCTAGGGGGCAGCAGGATTAGGTCCTGTTGGAGTATATGATAGGTCCAGTTTTTTGTTAAGGTTCTAAGTTTGTGGCCTATATATTTAATACTAGTATGTTGAGTTGTTGCCCAATTATACATAACAAATCAAAACTATAAAATTACAATAATCGGCACTGGTATTACTTCAACTTCTATTATATGTCCTTCATGGCTTCATGTAACAATGGGTTGGAGACGACATGTCATACCATGGTCGAGTGAAGAATTGCTCAAAAGCTTTGGACTTTGATTAGTAAATGGGTCGATATTGATATTCCCGTGTGAATAGAGCGATCAACTCGGTCAACACCCATGACCTTTTCCACTACATATCTACATACTAATTAAACACGTTCCCAATATCACTTTAACAACCTATCCGAGTTACATTGGGGGAATTTGTGGGGCCAGGATGGAAAGTAAACTTGATCCAATGGACTAAAATACACCATTTTATACTAATATTAGGTGAAACTCGTGCGTTGCACTGAGCTTTTTTGTTTTCTAACATAATTCATCGTAAACAAAATGCAATAAAACTAATGTTACCAAAAACAAATTTCATTCGTTGCATATCTAATTATTTACAAAAAAAAACACATTGTGAACACTGATAGGGTGAATATCTAATTATTATATTTCCCCCCTAATCTCTAAAAGTCATCTCATCCCACTTCTTTATTATTTTCTGACAGTCCACGATTTGCACACTTATAATTAATTAATCTTAGACAAGAAAGTAAATAGAAAGTAAAGAACAAGAACAAGAGTAAAGTTCAAGTATTAAGAAACTATGCAAGTCTAATCATATGTATCATTGATTAAACAGTGAATACATGGTCGATATTACAACTTGTCTTACAAGAAAATACAAGAACATACAATTGTTAAGTTTTAGACTAACTAGAAAACTTAAACAATTACAAAGAGAATAAGTGACACACACTTAAAATGGTGACTAACACAAAGTGTAAACTGATGCGGCCGTGTTGCTTTATATAGGGGAGGAATTAGGGCAACACAGCCTTTCAATTGATAGTGATAGAATGGTGGTTGTCGACTCTCATAGGTTCGAAGTACTTGGATCCAGGAGCCTTTGTCTTCTTTACCAAAATGGGTGTGAAAGAGAATTACCCTTGTTTTGGTCCAACTGCATCTTTGCCATACTTAGTAAATTACAGTTGGAAGAACCACCATGTGACTCTTGTCTTTACTTGATTCAAATCAAGAACCCTAATTCCCAAATTTCAATTTCATTTTCCTATGGCTCCTAGATCATCTCGATCAAGAGTTGTAAATCTCTTGACTGTTCCATATGCTCCTTCACCAGATGTCAAACCGGCATCTGGTGCTCCTAGTAATGCTTCAGCCATCAAACTAAATCCAAATAATCCGATGGCAAGCTTACGAGGATCTCAAGGGTCCGATACCCTTATTGGAAGAATCCAAAAGTTTTTAAAGGATTCTCCAATAGGACCCTCATTCTCTCTTAACCCACGCAAGTTGTTTCACAACTACTTGTGTGAGTTTTGGTACACTGCCACTCTTTCTTCCGATTGTTCCTCCATCAGTTTCACATTATAGGATGGAACAATCCAGTGTACCTTG
>CM067171.1:42135902-42150560 GCA_034093135.1 Erigeron breviscapus | reverse complement strand
TTGACTCGACGTATTGAATATCACAAGTAAGAGATTCAAGAATTTTTGGTTTGTCCTCTTCAGAGGCAGAGGAAAAAATGCATACCTTCTTGATTGTGACATTCACCCACTGACTGGAGCACACTTGATCCTTTGTCAGCTCCTGATCATCAGCGAGTTCCATGAAGCAGATGGCATCTACGAAGTCCTCGCTGTCAGAAATGTCAGATTCAGCCCAGTCATGTTCTTCAGCAACAAGACCTTTGGCAGGGGCTTTGGCTTCTTCTACATCAGCCATTTTTGCACGAAGCTCATAATACTTCTTCTTGTATTCATCAGCAGGCTTGACTGAAGAGGGCCTTACTGACGAAGAAGAGTGCTTCGCTGCCTGCAAGGAAGAAACAGAGACTTTGCATTCCTTTTGATAATGGCCTCTTCGACCACATCTCCAACATTCTTCCTGCGATTTGTCTACCACTGGTCTTTGGGAAGCAGTCGACCTACGACTGTTCCATTTCTTGGAATATCTTTTACCAGCGAAAAGAGCAAATTGCATGAAATTCGAGAACATCTCTTGTCTCTCCTCGAAATCGAGGTCATTGACAAGGTCCTGGATATGAGATGGGGTAGAATTGCTGTTGTTAACATGAATAGTGCTAACTTCAGCAGAGACCAAGGCAAGAGGGTCATGAGCATGAGGGACAGAAGATAGAGAAGAGGAAGAAGAAGAGCCAGCATGCCTTTTGGAATCAGCTTCAACTCTCAAGTTTTGAGCGAGGGCTCTCTCTTCAAATTGAAGAGTGCCATAAAGTGATTCCAAGTCATGTTGTTTCAACTATTTGGTGGTCCTTAAGATTTGTCTTAGACCTTGCCACTTAATGGGCAAGTTGTCGATGAACTTGTGGCATACCTCAAGCATATCATGCTCTATGCCAGCGTTCGTCATGTCATTCAGAAGACATTTAAAACGGTTATAAGTGTCATCCAGATTCTCATTAGGAAGAGAAAAGAATCCTTCATAGGCACAATTCAAATCTATTTTCTTGGTAGCAATAACATCTTCTGTACCATCAAATCTGATACAAAGATTGTCCCACACCTTTTTTGCAGAAGAAAGTTTGATGACAGATTTCATAATATCATCTGGAAGGGTGTTGATAATAAGATTTATTAACCGAACATCCAGATTGACAAGCCTACGCTCATCATCTGTCCATTGTACTTCTGGTTTTATGAGCTCAGTGACAACCTCAGGAGCATCAGTGGTGGCTCCTGGTGTCCTGGTAACCAGAACCGGTACATATGGCCCTCTGGTCAGAATAGTCATTAAGTAAGGTTCAACTCCTACTATGTGTAGGAGCATTCTCTCTTTCCAGGATCCGAAATCATGAGTTTTGAATCTTGGTGGGATAGAGACATACCCAAAGTCTTTGGTATTAACTAGAGTAGGAACCGAAGCCATGTAAAGAAAAAGTTTAAGGAAAAGAAAAGAAAAGATTTTAGATGCAGAAAATTAAAGTACAGAAAGAAAGGTAATCTTGCAAACACTTTTCAGATCAGTTTCAGTGTATCGAAACACTGCTCTGATACCAACTTAAAGTCCCAAGTTTGCAACGATTAAGTAATTAAACAACTAATGTAAATTACACTAACATAAGACAAGAAAGTAAAGATGTTTAATCATAAGTAACATAGATTAAACAGTGAATACATGGTCGGTTTTACAAAGAAATAAAAGAGAAAAGTATTGTTAAGTTTTTGACACACTAAAACTTAACAATTATACAAAGAGAGAAAAACACACTAAGTATAAATATGGCACAAACCAACACTTTGCGGCTAGGTCAAGTGATGCCTTATATATGAGAGAAAAGACATCACATGACAACCCAATAGATGTTGACACATGAAAGTTGTCAACTATCTATTGGTGTGTAAGACTGCTCTTCAGGAATCTCTGGTTACCATCTTGGTTCTTTCCCAAAACGGTATAAAAGAGAAACACCTTAGTACCATTTTGGTACAAGGTCACATGTCTTCATTCTGATCTATCAACACGTGTCCTTGGGGACCAGCCTTCTTATCTTCATCTTCCCGTCCATATTTGACTTACAAAACATGACGGTGAGTCATTGAACTTATCCTTTAACTTGAAAATAATTGGTGGTCGTTGAAGACTCGCTGAAGAAGTCACTCGCTGAGTCTCTCAGCGAATCTATGACTCAACAGAAAGATTTTACCGAAAGGATCCTAATACCACCTAGAATATCCGTACCTTATCGTCGCTCACGACGATTGCAAAAACGAAGAATCATCAACAAGAAAAACTCTTCTAACTCTGCTTGTGCTTTGTTTATTTGTTCGAACGAGATTGAGAAACAATTTTTTTTCTGTCGACCACTCAACCAAAGCAAAATCACAACCAAAACAAATTTATCATTATAGTATTTATGATACGTCCCACGGTGTATCAATATACCAAAGTATATTGTACACAGGATAGTTGTAGAGGGGGGTGAATACAACTTTTCTCGAACTTTACAAACTTTTAAGCAACGTTTTAAGACTCAAAATACTTAATGCATGTAAAGAACAAGAATCATTAAAACAGTAAAGCAGTAGAAAATAAAAGCATTCTTGAACACAGATTGCGGTTTTCAAATGTAACTCTTTATTAAGAAATAATCTATACAAAGAATTACAGGGTTGTTGCGGAATAAAGATAGCCTACAAATATCTAAACAACCCTATGAAATGACAAACAACAATCAATAAGTTTCAGCTCAAGAGAGTCAGCCCAAGCTGATCTCGTACAGACTAAGCTGTGTATAAGAGCAGAGAAACTTTGTGTGAAGAATGATTCTCAGGAAAATGCCACACATATGCATACAAGGAGTGTTGCTTTTATAGGCGAAAGCTCCTCGTCACTTGGTGTCCAAATCAACCACGTAGTCTTCTTGTATTGGACGATCAGAAGAATAAACAATCGTGCCTTCATCGTACTTGTGGTCCCCCACGTACAGCTGCACATTCTTCATCGTCCAATAAGAGTGTGAACACGCATATGTAAACAACCACCAACCTGGATACTAGGAATATTCCTAGTCACGTCATAGTCCTTATCTTCAATCCAGGTTGTTATCTTCACTTTGATTGTTGACACAGATTGGGCGGTTTGTCACGGCACCAATCTGCCTAAGTGTTTCCAAGCTGACTGCTAGTTCCAATCTGTCTTCCACTAACAGTTTGGTCCTCTATCTTCAATCCTCCTCTTCGACTTGGATTGAATGCTTTAATGTTGTTGATGCAGCTTGAATAACACTTGCTTCCATATAGTATTACAATTATGAACATGAAGCGTGATCTGGGTCAGTTACATATCGCAAGCTGTGTCAGCTTAGTCTGACCCAGATCAGATTACAAGAACCAAAAGATTACTAAGTGTTTATAGGTCAGATTTGTCATCATTAAATTTACAACAAACATTGGGACTCAACAATCTCCCCCTATTTGATGATGACAAAACCTAACTACACTTTTAACATACAGCTTACAAAGAATCAAAGAAAAATATGACTAACAGTTTGTGACCCTATCTTCAATCCTCCTCTTCGACTTGGATTGAATGCTTTAATGTTGTTGATGCAGCTTGAATAACACTTGCTTCCATATAGTATTACAATTATGAACATGAAGCGTGATCTGGGTCAGTTACATATCGCAAGCTGTGTCAGCTTAGTCTGACCCAGATCAGATTACAAGAACCAAAAGATTACTAAGTGTTTATAGGTCAGATTTGTCATCATTAAATTTACAACAAACATTGGGACTCAACAATCTCCCCCTATTTGATGATGACAAAACCTAACTACACTTTTAACATACAGCTTACAAAGAATCAAAGAAAAATATGACTAACAGTTTGTGACCCTTTGAATCTTTTGGGTTCTTTTCAATCTGATATGAAATTCTAACAAGACAACTGAATTTGTACAACTACTTGTATATTAGAGAAATACAAAGTGTTACAATAAGACTCTATTCCCCAATTAATTCTACAGTTTCTTGTTTAACTTCAAAAGATGGAGCAATCGTCACATCTACCTTCCTATCTAGTCCTTCATTAATAAGGAACTGCTCATACCCATTACCTTGTTCATTGAAAGCAAAACAAAATCTGTACAAGGTAAAAAGGTGCATAGTTGGTACCTCGTTTAGCTCAGCAGTTCTTTGGAATACAAGATTCCCTTTTGTATCCACAAAATACATGCCATGTTCAGGTTCAGTAATATGCATTCCACTTCTTGCATTTTCCACACCAGCAGGTAGAGACAGATTAAGATGACTTAGAAGTCTGTCTAGAGCATCAGTAGATAATAACCCAAGAAACTCTGAAGGGTTCAAATTTCTGAGGAAGTCTGTGTGATCACCTTCAGGAGCTTCGAGCCTAACATTTCTTTTCCTCTTCTTCTTGAGTGGCTCTTCTGACTCATCTTCATCATCCAAATCATATGCTCTTGGTCTTGGAAGACCAGTGATATCAATTTTGTATTTCACAATAGCAGCCAACTTCTTCTCAATGGCTTCCAAGACAGCCTCTTTGTGGATTCCAGGCATACCAGTGATGTGGTCATGCAACTCAACCCATTCTGTATAACCTAGATCAAGCAGCTTGTCAAGATCATAGGTTTCCCAGTTAGATTCAAAACCTTTCCTTGTAAGCCTTATGCTTGGAATGCTTTTTCCTTTTCGTCTTTTCAAAATAACCTGATGGATTGGTTCTGGATGCCTTCTATAATGGATATTTTCAGTTACCTGTCTTTTCTCCAAGGCATCAAACCAACTATGGGCTTTCACACTCTGCCCCACATCTCTAACTTTCTGTGATGGTTTTGAGTGAACCACCATTTTCCTCTTTTCTTTGCCTTTCAATTTCTGCTTTATTCATTTCACTTCTCTTTTTCTTAGAAGTGGAGCCCTTCTCCCCCTTGTTGTTCATTGAAAGCAAAACAAAATCTGTACAAGGTAAAAAGGTGCATAGTTGGTACCTCGTTTAGCTCAGCAGTTCTTTGGAATACAAGATTCCCTTTTGTATCCACAAAATACATGCCATGTTCAGGTTCAGTAATATGCATTCCACTTCTTGCATTTTCCACACCAGCAGGTAGAGACAGATTAAGATGACTTAGAAGTCTGTCTAGAGCATCAGTAGATAATAACCCAAGAAACTCTGAAGGGTTCAAATTTCTGAGGAAGTCTGTGTGATCACCTTCAGGAGCTTCGAGCCTAACATTTCTTTTCCTCTTCTTCTTGAGTGGCTCTTCTGACTCATCTTCATCATCCAAATCATATGCTCTTGGTCTTGGAAGACCAGTGATATCAATTTTGTATTTCACAATAGCAGCCAACTTCTTCTCAATGGCTTCCAAGACAGCCTCTTTGTGGATTCCAGGCATACCAGTGATGTGGTCATGCAACTCAACCCATTCTGTATAACCTAGATCAAGCAGCTTGTCAAGATCATAGGTTTCCCAGTTAGATTCAAAACCTTTCCTTGTAAGCCTTATGCTTGGAATGCTTTTTCCTTTTCGTCTTTTCAAAATAACCTGATGGATTGGTTCTGGATGCCTTCTATAATGGATATTTTCAGTTACCTGTCTTTTCTCCAAGGCATCAAACCAACTATGGGCTTTCACACTCTGCCCCACATCTCTAACTTTCTGTGATGGTTTTGAGTGAACCACCATTTTCCTCTTTTCTTTGCCTTTCAATTTCTGCTTTATTCATTTCACTTCTCTTTTTCTTAGAAGTGGAGCCCTTCTCCCCCTTTTTGTCATCATCACCAGGAAAAGAACTCACAGGAGTGGCAAAGAAGTCTGGAATTCGATTGTTAAGGACATCAATCTTTACATTTGTAAGACAGCAGGCTCTTCTCAATTCAGCAAAATCATTATGGAGGAGTGCAACCTTGTTCTTGAAACTAGTTGAGGCTTCAATCAAATCCTTCTTGAAATCTGCCTGTGACTTATTAGCAGCTTGAAGCTCAACAGTTACTTTCCTTGTGAATCTGGTTGCAGCATTTTCGATCTGACCCAGAGTCCCTTTGTTCCTTTCCATTTCTTTCTTTTCAATTTTTCAACTCCAACATCCTTCCTTATATCTTTTTCAACCACAACTTCCTTCCTTATTCCTCCAGTTACTTTTTCAACACCATCAGTGGTCTCCCCCTCAATTGTATCACTCTCCTTTTCAACTTCTTCATTCACATTCTTTGTACCACCAGACTCAGATTCTGGTATTTTTATCTCTTCTTCCTTACCAACCACATTAGAACCATACACAATTATCCTCCTATCAGCCTGGTTATTTCTTTGTCTCACCCTTTCAAAATAAGCTTCAATGTCCTTGTCCACCTCAGCTCTTTGCCTTTCAATTTCTGCTTTATTCATTTCACTTCTCTTTTTCTTAGAAGTGGAGCCCTTCTCCCCCTTTTTGTCATCATCACCAGGAAAAGAACTCACAGGAGTGGCAAAGAAGTCTGGAATTCGATTGTTAAGGACATCAATCTTTACATTTGTAAGACAGCAGGCTCTTCTCAATTCAGCAAAATCATTATGGAGGAGTGCAACCTTGTTCTTGAAACTAGTTGAGGCTTCAATCAAATCCTTCTTGAAATCTGCCTGTGACTTATTAGCAGCTTGAAGCTCAACAGTTACTTTCCTTGTGAATCTGGTTGCAGCATTTTCGATCTGACCCAGAGTCCCTTTGTTCCTTTCCATTTCTTCATTGATTTTCTTAGTTAGACTTTCAAGGGACTCTGTCAGCTTCTCTTGGTTCTTTTGCATAAGGTCAACTGCTTTCACAACACTCTCTTTAAGTGCAGTCTGTTCCTTAGACATTTTATCCACCTTCTTATCCGTCAATTCTTGATCCTTTTGGATCTTTTCCAAGCATTCAGTCAGCTTTGAGTTCTCAACCTTGTGAGTTGATATGACCTCAGTGAGCTGACCCACCACATCTGAAAATGAGAATGTGGGAGCTTGGGAAGGACTTGCAGTTGGCTTAAAAGCCACTGACTCTGGAAAGAGCAGCCTGCAATCCTTAATTTGGTCAATTGGGGAATATAGAAGGGGGTGGAGGTGTAAGGAGTCTTGGAACATTTGCTCATGAGAGTGAGTCTCATGAGTGGATCTGTCAGAATTGATAATGAGTTGATCAGCCTGAGAAAGATTGACATTTGATTCAGGCTGATGGCTAATGGGAATTGGTTGATCTTGATGATGATCAACCCCTCCACTAGCAACTTCCATCAGATCATCCCTTGAGGATGGATGGGCAAACTCATCATCGAATGAAGAGTCACTTCCGGAGATAGTGACTATGTTCTCATTGACATCGTGAGGACCATCAATGGTTCCCTTTGCTGCACAAGGGGCTGACATGACTGCCTTAAAGACAGCCAAGTAACCTACAGAGTCCCTCTGTCCAAGGACAGATGCAGACACAGACTTTGCAGGTGTAATGTTAAGGGTAGAGGATTGCCCTTCAACAATGGTGTGTTGTTGCACCAAAGTATCATGAGGGAGAATTGTGGCCTGTACCTCTTCTTGTGACATAGAAGAGGCATTGGCAGCCAGTGCAGACTCAGAGTGTATTAAGAGAGTCTGATCATCTTTGGGAAGAGCAGCAGTGTCACCTTGGCGTTCGATACTACTCTCCTTTGTCTGACCATCCTCAGATTGTACGTGCACAGACTCTGACTCTTGGATCTGGGCTAGATCCATTGTTATCCCTTTAATGATATCATCAACCTTTTGGGAGGCTGATGATGGCGATTTCGGCACAGACTCAGTATGACCTTGGGAGGAGGTCTTTGTTTCAATACCTTCACCCTGTTTGGAGGGTTGGGTAGATACGGTTGTCCCTTTTATCTCGTCTACACCCTTTTGGGAGAGTGTAGATGGGCGAGGTGAATTCGGTATGTCAGCTTGGGTATCAGGGACAGCTTCCCTTAATGCTTCTTGTTCCTCCTCTCTTCTCCTGCAAAAATCAAGGTAAATCTGCATTGCTCGGGTTAGACCCTGCACAGATACCTTAGGACTGTTGAAAATGTTAGAATTTATGGACTTGCACTCTACAGTCTGACCAGTTGCCAGGCTGTAATCATTATCAAGGATAGCTTCAATAATGAGTGCAAGAATCCTACCATAGGGTATGGTAAGACTCTTTTTATTTACACGCTCAACAAGGTCCTTAAAGATTAAAGCAGCAAAATCTATTTTGGTCATAGTGACCATTGCATGAAAAATTTGCAACTCTAGGACATTAGGCTGATCAAAGCTGCCTGCCTTTACTTGTAAAGTTTTTGAAATTGTGCTCAATAAGTAATTCCAAATACCAGTTAAATGTTTCATTTTAACAACTGAAGCCAGTGGACCAGTATATCCAACTTCTTGTAAAACATTTTTGGCTTCAGCATGAGACACAATTCAGGATCACTAAACCCATATTCCAGATTTCTGACATTCAGTTCTTAATTTTCTTTGATCAACATTTTTGGGATCAGAAACATCTTTAAGAAAATTTGCATCAATTGAAACCTCACTAGTTCTGGACTCAACATATTTGGAAATCATTTTGTCAGAGTCAGATTTAGTGTTATTTGAAATAGACTCAGATTTGGTTTGAGACACACTTCCTTGAGAACCAGACTTCTCATTCTTTAATAACTTAGCCTTTTGTTTTGGAACACTGTGGTCTCTAACTTTCCTTTTCATTCTCCTAGAGTTCTTGTTTGTTTTAATATTGGAATCTGACACAGACTGGGTAATGGTCAGTTTTGACAAGTCAAGACTTTCTTCAGGTTTTAACTTAACAACCTTATCAGTCTCAGACACAGCTTCAGCAATGGTTTGGCCAACAATTTCAGGATCACTAAACCCAATACCAGATTTCTGACATTCAGTTCTTAATTTTCTTTGATCAACATTTTTGGGATCAGAAACATCTTTAAGAAAATTTGCATCAATTGAAACCTCACTAGTTCTGGACTCAACATATTTGGAAATCATTTTGTCAGAGTCAGATTTAGTGTTATTTGAAATAGACTCAGATTTGGTTTGAGACACACTTCCTTGAGAACCAGACTTCTCATTCTTTAATAACTTAGCCTTTTGTTTTGGAACACTGTGGTCTCTAACTTTCCTTTTCATTCTCCTAGAGTTCTTGTTTGTTTTAATATTGGAATCTGACACAGACTGGGTAATGGTCAGTTTTGACAAGTCAAGACTTTCTTCAGGTTTTAACTTAACAACCTTATCAGTCTCAGACACAGCTTCAGCAATGGTTTGGCCAACAATTTCAGGATCACTAAACCCAATACCAGATTTCTGACATTCAGTTCTTAATTTTCTTTGATCAACATTTTTGGGATCAGAAACATCTTTAAGAAAATTTGCATCAATTGAAACCTCACTAGTTCTGGACTCAACATATTTGGAAATCATTTTGTCAGAGTCAGATTTAGTGTTATTTGAAATAGACTCAGATTTGGTTTGAGACACACTTCCTTGAGAACCAGACTTCTCATTCTTTAATAACTTAGCCTTTTGTTTTGGAACACTGTGGTCTCTAACTTTCCTTTTCATTCTCCTAGAGTTCTTGTTTGTTTTAATATTGGAATCTGACACAGACTGGGTAATGGTCAGTTTTGACAAGTCAAGACTTTCTTCAGGTTTTAACTTAACAACCTTATCAGTCTCAGACACAGCTTCAGCAATGGTTTGGCCAACAATTTCAGGATCACTAAACCCAATACCAGATTTCTGAACCAACTTAATTGGCTTAGAGTTCGTACCTTTGGTTTGGACTTTGGGTGGTGAAGGAGGCTGATAACAAGGCTCCATAGCACATACTTCAGCTATGGCTATGGCCCTGTCATAATCACCATCAAAAATAGCTTGGATCTGATGAGGTATTTGGACATTGACACACTTTGCAACTCTTTTTGAACCAATACACCATGATTCAGTAATTTGTTTAATTTTCAAAAACTTTTCTTCTGTAGTCTTAGCTTCTTTTACTAGAATAGAGTTCAATTGCTTTTGTGCTTTGACTTCAGACTTAAGTTTTCAATGGTGTGATTTTTGGCACTGACATCAAGTTTCAACATATGAATTTCCTTCTTAAGTTTTTCAATGGTGTGATTTTTGGCACTGACATCAAGTTTCAACATATGAATTTCCTTCTTAAGTTCTTGATTAAAGTGTTTTTGCAAAAGGACCTCATCACCAAGTTTGTTCAGTCTGGACAGTTTATCATAATCAGACATATTAGAGAAAGAAGTTACCTCAGGTGGAGCAGTCTGACTGGTGGATGCCTGGTGAGCTGACTCTGACTGCTGTTGCATACTGGCCAGATCTTCAGCAAATCGTCGAGTAGCTTCTTTAGCCATGTAACATTTGGCATCTTTGTACAACTCATCATCAGATGATGTAGCACTTTCAGCCCAGTCTTTGGCTACCAGACTTTTCTCATTTTTGTTCACCTTCTCAGTCAGCTCAGCTATTTGTGCTTTCAAGGCTTTGTACTTAGTCTTGAGTTTTGAGTATTTTTCACCTCTTCCACCTTTGGCTGGCACAGCTTGAGCAGTTTCTTTGGATCTACAATCACCAGCCATATGTCCAGTTTTGCCACACTTGTAACAAGTGACTTTGGACATATCAAAAGGCTTCTTGGCTCTATCAGCTTGGCCACTTCTTCCCTTTCCTTTAAACTTGTTAAAGGATCTCCTTCTGATCCTTTCAGCCAACATAGCTACCTCATTAGCCAGTTCATCACCATCAGATTTCTCATATTCAGATTCAGCACAAACAGAATTATGGTTAGACATCACAGGAATATCATCATTTACATATGGAATGATCTCATTGCTAACAGAATTAGGGTGTTCAGTCATGGAAGCAACAAATGCAGCAGCAGGCTGACTATAAGAATCACCCATAGCTATTAATTTTTCTGCCTCTGAACACTCTTGGTTATGAAGCAAACCAAAGAGTCCAGGGAGATCAAGATCATTGTAAACAGCACATAATTTAACAGATGAAATATAATTGTTCCATTTAGGAGGTAAAGAATCAAGAAATTTGCTCTTTAAAACACTATTATTCTTATAAATTCCAACAGCAGCTAAATCATTAACCAAAGCGTTAAAGCGGGTATGAGTGTCAGTTAAGGATTCATTTCTCAAAGAGAAGAATCTCTCATACTTCCTTGTTAAGGTAGTTATGGTGGACTCCATGGAAGTAGAACAACCCTCAAACATGACAGTCAATGTACCCCACATTTTCTTTGCTGTAGAACACATTTTTATTGAATGATAAAGGTCTTTGGGTACAGCCTGGACAATGAAATTTCTGGCCTTCACGTCCAAGTTAGCCAATCTCCTATCCTCATCCCCCCAATCTGCCTTATCCTTTACTATGGATTTAACTGTGGCAGGAATGGTTGGATGACCTTCCCTAACCACAGCTTCAACCACTACAGTCTGTGTAGGAACATAAGGACCATCCTGAAGGATGTCAGGCATATTGTTATCGATGGATTCAAGGAACAAAGACATTCGACCTTTCCACCCACTGAAATCATCTTTGTCAAACATGGGTGGTCTGGTTGAAGAACCATTATCAATAAAAGATGACATAAAGCTTTACTATAATGAAAATATGCAAGGATCAAGTCAAGTTAATTCTCAACCACCGCTCTGATACCAATTGATACGTCCCACGGTGTATCAATATACCAAAGTATATTGTACACAGGATAGTTGTAGAGGGGGGTGAATACAACTTTTCTCGAACTTTACAAACTTTTAAGCAACGTTTTAAGACTCAAAATACTTAATGCATGTAAAGAACAAGAATCATTAAAACAGTAAAGCAGTAGAAAATAAAAGCATTCTTGAACACAGATTGCTGTTTTCAAATGTAACTCTTTATTAAGAAATAATCTATACAAAGAATTACAGGGTTGTTGCGGAATAAAGATAGCCTACAAATATCTAAACAACCCTATGAAATGACAAACAACAATCAATAAGTTTCAGCTCAAGAGAGTCAGCCCAAGCTGATCTCGTACAGACTAAGCTGTGTATAAGAGCAGAGAAACTTTGTGTGAAGAATGATTCTCAGGAAAATGCCACACATATGCATACAAGGAGTGTTGCTTTTATAGGCGAAAGCTCCTCATCACTTGGTGTCCAAATCAACCACGTAGTCTTCTTGTATTGGACGATCAGAAGAATAAACAATCGTGCCTTCATCGTACTTGTGGTCCCCCACGTACAGCTGCACATTCTTCATCGTCCAATAAGAGTGTGAACACGCATATGTAAACAACCACCAACCTGGATACTAGGAATATTCCTAGTCACGTCATAGTCCTTATCTTCAATCCAGGTTGTTATCTTCACTTTGATTGTTGACACAGATTGGGCGGTTTGTCACGGCACCAATCTGCCTAAGTGTTTCCAAGCTGACTGCTAGTTCCAATCTGTCTTCCACTAACAGTTTGGTCCTCTATCTTCAATCCTCCTCTTCGACTTGGATTGAATGCTTTAATGTTGTTGATGCAGCTTGAATAACACTTGCTTCCATATAGTATTACAATTATGAACATGAAGCGTGATCTGGGTCAGTTACATATCGCAAGCTGTGTCAGCTTAGTCTGACCCAGATCAGATTACAAGAACCAAAAGATTACTAAGTGTTTATAGGTCAGATTTGTCATCATTAAATTTACAACAAACATTGGGACTCAACAATTTATAATCTATTAATAATCTAAATCTACGTGGGACTAGCTTTTGTTCTTATTTTGTATTGTTTTGGGCTTGACGTCTCGCCGACCACAAATCCTTTTTCTTTACTAGACAAAACAATTTCTTTTGATGTGAATGAATGGTGAAGGTTACGGGATGTAAAGTAATTTGTAACTGAAAGAGATGTGAATGAATGGTGAAGGTTATGGGATGTAAAGTAATTTGTAACTGAAAGAGATGTGAATGAATGGTGAAGGTTATGGGATGTAAAGTAATTTGTAACTGAAAGAGATGTGAATGAATGGTGAAGGTTATGGGATGTAAAGTAATTTGTAACTGAAAGAGATGTGAATGAATGGTGAAGGTTATGGGATGTAAAGTAATTTGTAACTGAAAGAGATGTGAATGAATAACCTAAAAGTCGTATATATAAAGAAGTCTAAGGCCCGATATATTTAGCTAGCCCATATATAAGTCGAAATTTGCAAATCACGTAATTTAAAGAAATATTGTAATTACCTTTTATGGAATGATTGCTTCTTATCTTTTGTAACATTCAGTATATACGTAATACTAGTATTAATGTATATATATCTACTAGACAATCAAATTTTATCTAAATGATTATCTTCTATCTATTAAAATTAATGTATCATCTATTAGTATAACATGTTTCATATATTTAAAATTTATGGTTATTATAATATATCCAACTTAAAATGATTTCGACCTCGAAATCAAAATAAAATACAATGTACAAAACATATACTTTTGACAATATTCATTATTATTTTGACAGGTTATTACATTGGGTATGATTTAATTTCAATTCGATATCGATTTCGAGTCATTCGGGTGATCTATCGAGTGGGTAATGTTTGTGAATGGTTAAGGGATCAATTGATGGATTAAAGTCATCAATTGTACCATAAAAGATGTTAATTATAAGTCTCCAGGTCGTTAATAGGTGTTAAGGTCGTAAAGGATTTGCAAAAACGAAGTTTTGTTCGAAGCTACAGTATATGAGACTCATACAAGGGGATGAGACTCATAAACTGAAAATTGTCGATTATGCTTTCCCACTGCTTGCTAATATGAGACTCATAAAAGGGTATGAGGCTCATAAACTGATCATGGTCGATTTATGGTTGCTACTGTTTGCAAATATGCGACTCATGACTGATGCATGAGACTCATAAAGTGTCTTTCCAAACTTTTAAGCTTTAAAATAAGTGTAAGTGACATACAAGTATCCATATGACTTATGAAGGTCCTATAAGTCAATATATCCTCGTTTATGTTGGTTATTGATTATATACTCGTAATAGGTTGTCGGGAGTACATATCAAGCATGGTAAAAATCATTTTGTAAGTTGTGGTGAACTCATTTGAGGTAAGATAACATCTTTAATCACATGAGGGACAACAAAACATAGTTTTCATAAGTTAACTTTCGCAAATGAATGTTTGTATATTTATATGTATTCGGGAATGAATGGGAGGTTACTACGGGATTGATTATGATTACCATATATGATGAATGGTAATCTTATGCATGCTATGATAAAATGATGATATGTATATGTTATGAAATGATGATATGATGGAATAAAGTATGAGATAAGATGAAATGTTTATGATGTAAAGATAATATGACATGATATTAATATGATAAAATGTTATGTTAATATAAAGATATGATGCAATAATGCAATTGATGATATGACAACGCAATGCTATGATGTTATGATAATGTGATGATACGAAGATATGTTGTTATCATGTTAAGATGATGTGATACTAATATGACATGACGATATTATGTTACTATAATATAACGATATGATGTTATTATGGCTGCG
>CM067171.1:42022169-42124776 GCA_034093135.1 Erigeron breviscapus | reverse complement strand
TAGACACTGATTTGGTAACTTTTAATTAATTTTATTTTTCTATTATTTAACATTATTTAATGTCTAATTAGGGTTTATAGTGTAAGGCATCAGTGACATATAAAATATATGTTATTTTTTGTATTTAGATAGCTGTGACAATTAAAATTGCGATCGAGTTTATATAATTAATTTGTATATTGATACATCAATTTGAGTGGGAAAAAGATGAAGATATCGGAATCAAAATACAATTTAGTCTGAATCCAATCCAAAAACACTTTCAAATAGTTATAATCCCACAAGAATACTAATTTTAAACCTTGTAATGACATAAAAGATGTACGTAAAAAGACCTAAACATAATTGGTATCTTTTGTAATTCAAATTTCTCAACTGTTAGTCATCATATATTCTTCAACTCAAGTCAATTAAGATGGTCATTTGTCAATAATTGCAGCAATTTGTTAATTAAGATGGTCATACTCGTGGTAGATTTTCATAAAAAAGTATCATCATTTTATAAAAATGTATCATCATTATTGTATATACTCAAGTGAATGCATACCCATGGTAGACTTATATCTGTAGTTTTTTTCATAAAAAAGTATCATCATTGTATATAGTCAAGGGAATGCATATTGGGTTTATACTCTAAACTGAAGAAAGATGTTGGGTACCTTTGTTTAGCACTAGTTAGGCTTGGGTTGGGTGGACTAGTCCGTATCAAAAATTCAAAGACACCCTGCTAACTGGCTTTATATACATTATGAATAGAGCCATAGGGAGGCTTTCTTGTTATTTGAAAAGATGAAGGAGAATGGCATTGTCCCTAGCTCTTTTACTTACTCTATTCTCATTGACGGCTTTTGTAAAACAAATAGAGTGGAAAAGGCCTTGTTGCCCGGCTGCTTATTGTAGTCTAATTAGCACTCTTGGAAAGGCAAAACGTTATGAAGCTGCAAACGAGTTGTTTCAAGAATTAAGGGAGAATTGTAGGTCTTCTACTTCTCGGGTTTATGCCGTCATGATTAGAAATTTGGGGAAATGTGGGCGTTTGGGTGAAGCGAGGGATCTTTTTAACGAGATGAAAAAATTGGGTTTGGTTCCAGATGTTTATGCCTACAACGCACTCATGTCGGGCATGGTAAGGGCGGGATTGATAGTGAAGCATATTCCTTGATGAGGGATATGGAAGAAAATGGTTGTGTGGCTGACATGAACTCGCATAATACAATTTTAAATGGATTGGCAAAGAGTGTTGGTCCACAACGGGCAATGATTATGTTCGAAAAAATGAAGCGATCAAATATAGAACCGGATGCTGTCACTTATAACACCCTTCTTGGCTGTCTCAGTCATGCAAGCATGTTTGAGGAGGCATGTCTCAGTATACGATCCTTAATAACTGGCTTTATATACATTATGAATACAGCCATAGAGGTGGCTAGTGGCAAAAATGGTCTGATTGGATGGGTCAGGTAATGGGTCACAAGGGATTATTATTGTACCAGCCGAAACTGGTTCTGAAATCAGTGTGCAAATATGATTACGAAATTATATGGTTTCAATAGTATTTTAGAATAATCAGTTTAAGAGGTTTTATGCATTAAAAATGCCCTATAGATGGTTTTCACCTATTTGACGTGTTACCTTTTAACTTAATCATTTCTATCCTACCTGTTTGACCCGTTATAGATACTACAAAACCTGAATCAAGCCGTATGTATGTATATTGGTTGAAATTGAATCTTGTGTTTTTATGAACTCAAGTTTTGGTTTCATGTTATGTAGGCGATCAGGAGGAGAAAAAATTTACCATGTTTTTGAAAGCCAGCTGCCTTCTGCCCTTAAGAAGTTGCAGTTTGATAAACAGCTATCACCGCAGAATATCAAGAAACTGATCACAGAAGCTGACGGATATCAACCACATCTAATTGCTCCTGAACAAGGATATCGTCACATTATTGAGTCCTCGTTGGTTACCATCAAAGGGCCTGCGGAAGCCTCAGTGAATGCGGTAACTCAAAATACAAAAGCTTCTTAAGTTTTTCAATTACTAGTTTTAAATCTAAACTAACATGACTTTATTTTTAGGTTGATGTCATATTACAGGAGCTGGTTCGAAAAGCAATCAGTGAGACCATGGTGTGTTTCTTGAAGTGCACTCTTGTATTCCATAATGTTGTACCTGTAATAGATGTGGCAAGATAGGAGGGTTGGATGGTTTGTGTAATGGGTCAAAAGGACTTCGTATTAATATGGGCAATGCTTGGTTACCTTGACGGGCTAATATTTTCTTTTTTACCTTGCTCATTTTTATTTGATAAATAACAAAAAATTGTGATTAATACTAATGATTTGAAAGAAAAACAGAAGTTCAGATGGATCCAGTCATAGATAAATATATAGGTCAAGATTGCCCCTTCTTTTTTCTATCTATAACAAAGATTACTTGATCAGGAGCTCAAGCAGTACCCAAGTTTGAGAAAAGAAGTGGAACGGGCTGCAAATGAGTCTCTTGAAAGAATGAAAGCTGAAAGTAAAAAGGCGACACTTATGCTAGTTGATATGGAATGTTGTTACTTGACGGTTGACTTCTTTCGCAAACTTCCTCAAGACATGGAGAAAGGCGGGAACCCAACACAATTCATTTTCGACATATATAATGAAATGTATCTTAGAAGAATTGGTCTGGAACCCTTAAATCATTATCATATTTTTCCTAACATGTTACATATTTGAAAAAGGAAAATGGTCGCTAACTTAGCCTGAACTGAATACAGGAACAACTGTTTTGCAGTACGTGAATATGGTTCTTTCAGGCCTGGTGAACTCGGTTCCAAAATCTGTGGTTCACTGTCAAGTGCGTGAAGCCAAACGCAGTTTACTTGACCGCTTCTTTGCTGAGTTGGGTCAAAAAACAGTAAGTTACTGATCATCTATGGTTTAGTTGGTAAAAGTTTCACATGTTGACCCATTAATTGTAGAAGTAGCCCTGCCATCATAACTATTTTAGGTGGCAACGTGGACCGGTCACTGGGGTTTGATAACGGGTCAATATGGTTTGGGTCAAAAATTTTAACATTTAGTCATAGGTTGGGTTGACCTGAAGTGCAAATTTACTGAAATCTTTTCAATAACTAATGTGGCAAGTTTGATTATAAAAAAATATTAGTTCAATAATTATCCTTTCTATTTTAATAAAATGATCTGGGATGTGACATACAATTATAATACACTTTTGGAGACTTCTGGCTCATTTCTTTCAATCTAGTTTTCTTTTAAGTATACAATTATGAGAAGGCTAATAACTAGAATAAGGGGCTTTCTTTTGTCTGATTAATGACGTGATGAAATATGTTTATTTCTGCAGAGGAACTATCTCCGTCTTCTATTATGAGATCATGAACTCTCCGGAAAGGTAATGTGGAATCCTTAACAATCTTAATGTACATTTGATATGAAATATCTTATTAAATCTTTTGGTTTATCATAGCCTGCCACCTGGCAAAACAAGCGTTTGATGAAGCTATCTCAGAGCTCGAGTCTTTGAGTGAGGAATCATACAAAGATGGCACTTTGATTATACAGATCCTTAGGGATAACCTCACTTTGTGGACTTACTGACATTCCAGAGGATGAAGGTATAACCCATCTGTAACTTTTAATTTCCAATTAATTATCTCTGGTTTAAATTGTTGTCTTACTTGTTCTCGTGCTTTCAGAAGACCAAAAGATGGAGATCACCAAATCTGGCGTAGATATGCAGAGGTTAGTGATCCATGCTTTCCCTTTTAACTTGCAGACCCAGCTGCAATTCTGAAAATCTTTTTGCAAATTGAAAATCTCACCCAATGGGACCCGGGTGCTCAAAAACTATTTTTCGCATCTGCCCCAATTTGGACCCGTTTACCATAGTTGCAGCCTCCCAAACTCCATGAAATTGCCGGTTACGATAGTAAGTATGGCAGAAAATATAGAATGATAAGAAAGGAAAGAAACATACTACTTCCAGTCACTTGGCAGATAATCCCTATAGTAACTAGCATCAACCTGAATACACTTTTCAACTCCTTCCAAACATTCCCGGGCATACATGTCCCTATAGTAACTAGCATCAAGCTGAATACACTTTCTTCACATATATATTTTGATTTCTTTCTTTTCTCTCATACGTAAAAAGTTTCGAATTACATAACCACGCATCATCAGCATGAATTGCATATATCGTGGCTAAGCGATTTTTTTTTCAAAATAGAAATATTTTTTCTTCTTTTTGTAGTGCTAAGTACTTGGTGACTTAGTGTGTTAAATATGATTACACAAATAATATTGTTTCACATCAAGTAATATTTTGAATACAAAAATTTAGGAGGTTACAATTTCGCTAACTTTTACTCCTTTTAACATGGTTTCGGTCATTTTTAACACGTGTTGGGTCCCTGCTTGAAGCATACCTTGACGCCTAGAGCTTTTAACACTACTCTTATTTGAGTTGTTTCTATTATGCTTGTTTCTTGCTGTATTTGTTTATGCTTTTTGCTAGTGGTTAATTGGATGTAGCTACTTAATGTATATATAGGTCCTACATGGATATCCTATATTTTTAAGGGATTATATGGGATCGGCTATCTGGGTGGCCTGCTATCTCTGGTGACATTTCTGCCATTGGCTTGAGGTTGCAGCTTCACGGAATTTGCTTCTACTGCTGTTTTGTCTTGATGGGCTTTGGTCAGTCAACTACTTGAAGCTTCTATCAAAAATAATCAAAGTTTGGTTATTTTTCCCATCCAAAATATTTCTATCTTGATGGGCTTTACAGATTATCTTAATGTAGCTTGTGAGGTAGACTCAAGTTGATTTAGAAAGAAACTCTGAAATTAACTTATTAGCCTTGACAATTAGTATTGGTTTTCAAGGTTGTTAATAGAAAAATAATGTGTATAAACATCCTGATACATTTTTATGAAAATTTGATACATTATTAGCCTTTTTATATATTTACCCACATATTCTTTATGTATAAGCTAATTAACTTTTAGAATCTCAAGTGACAGTTCTAAAGTCGGTTTTCGTTTGCTATCATATGTTTAATGTCCAAAACTTTATGATTTCAAAATAACAAAGTCTTATATTATTTAAAATTCATACAACATAAAATCTATTCCTTATAGATTGAGGTTCATTTTTATGGTTTTAGAAAAAAAAAATAGAAATTATTGTGTCGAGACATAGATAGCTTACTACAAAACCCTAAATCTTAAACCTGTACAAATCAATTAATTTCACATGTGTAAACCAATTCATTTGCTTTTGATATTTAACTTACATATGTTGAAACCAATTCATCTGCTTTTTATTTATAACTTACACATGTGTAAGTAACCAATTCATCTGCTTTTTATTTATAACTTACACATGTGTAAGTATGTAAGTTATACTTACACATGTGTAAGTACCTGTTCTGAATAATCATTTGTCTTGGATATCTAACTTACACATGTGTAGATTATACTTACACATATGTAAGTATCCAACTTACACATGTGTAAGATATACAACTTACAGTTCTCAATAATCATTTGATTTTAATATCTTACACATGTGTAAGTTACTGTGTAAGTTATACAACTTACCATTCTGAATAATCATTTGATTTTGATACGTAACTTACACATGTGTAAGTTGTACTACTTACACATGTGTAAGGTATAATATTCATGAATTACATATTTATTTATAACAAATAATAACAAAATAAAAAAACTTATGTGAAACAACAATATATTACATCATATATTTTAAATCATAAAAGCGAAAGAATGATCAATATAGGACAGTCGCATATTATTATTTGTATTTACATAGGTACATAAATATCATGATACATTTTTCTCAAGGAACAACAACTTGCTTACTTCTTGTTTGGGTTTATACATCATGGTTTTTAGATTAGATAGTTTTCTCGATTTACCAGCCTTCACATCATCCCAGCTAAACTCTGCACATAAGTAACACAGATAACGTTAATACATAATTTACACGTAGTTAAAAGTAAACTTCTTGTATTACAATGTGACACACCATTTCTCTCAAAAGAATTGCAAATGTAAAATTTATAATGATAACATAAGTCAGTCCAAAAAGCTATTGGCCTATCGCCTTTAACACTTTTGAGTCCAATTAAGCACATCTGTACAATCTACTGACTTAAATGGATTGACATTAAATAACAGTGATCATAATCATACATAAAAAACAATAAAAGTACAGCAAAAATCCAACCGAATTTGTTTCTGGCACACAAACATACACATTTTGAATATACATGACAACATAGCATTGAGTGTATGAACAAGAATACCTCTTCTATAGCCATGATAGTTGCGGGGACATAGTCAAGTTGACGAGATCCATGACTGGATACAATAATTCCCGCAGCTCCAGCTTGAATATCTAACCTTGCTGTAGGATCAAACACACTAGTAAAAACAATTAAGCTTCAACTAACCTGAAATCAAACAAATTGAGGTGGCTATATGTTACATTTTGCTTATGCATATGTCAATTTGGGTGGAGTAGTTATCTCAAACGGGTCAAACTAAAACTATTAACTAAAAAGGGGACTGGATGAAGAGGTTAACGAGTTGAAGTTGCTAAAAGTACATTTATAATGCAAACACCTCCTAAATTTTCACTAATGCATATAGAACTATAGAAGATGGATTTCAAGCAAGCAGTCTACCACATATATTTTAGTTGTTAATAACTACGATGTAGTGGCAACATGACCGGGGGCAATAAGATAGACGCTGGGAAAAACACTTTCAAGAACGATGAACTAACCCATGAGTAACTAAGTTTACAGTTTACCAGTACACCATCGAGGCACCTTTAGCCTAAGTAAAGCTAATACATATTACAGTTATGTGGATATAACCACCATAGACTATTAGATATTTGAAGAACTACTAATTATGTGTCTACAACAAGGTGTAATAGCACATTTCCATATCATATGGCACTCATGGTGAAAAACAGCTACCTTGCTACCGTTCGGAATATATGATAGGCACAGTGGAGAATACTCCCTTCGTTTCACAAGCATGACATTTTAACACTAGACAGACATTTTTGTAGTGGATGAAGTACTAGAAAAAATTGACTTGTAGCAAATTCAATGAACCAAATTGAACCCACGGTCTCTTAGCAAAGTTTGCTATGGTGACAATAGACCCTTTCAGTTATTACATCAAGTATGTGATATTCTAAAACAGGGAAAAATTTTACTTGAATGATAGAGGAATGTTTTACAAGTGCATATGTTAAAGATGTTATCCTAGTGAATAATTTGTAAGGATCTACCTCTGAGCATTGTCATGTATAAATGACTTCCTGTAATGCACGATCACACTGTTGTAACGGTACTTGACCTTCTCTATAACCGGATCCTTCAGAACTTCTTTATCCATCTTGTAGCACATAAACAAAATACAAACAAAAATTAGATAACATATTGATAGATAGAGATCTTGTCAGCAATCAAGCATGCAACAATAATTAAACAAATCAGATCACAGAGCCAATGAAAAGAACAGCTGGAATCACCAAATTCATTTGAACGTGCCTTATGTGCACATCCCATCCATACCTTCTAAGACATTATACTTGCCACATATAGAATTACAGATACACGTATTTAGAATCTTATATTATAAACTCATGCCTTTCATATATTTCTAATTCATGCTGAACCCCACCAAGTAGTTCATCACACATTTCCGTGATACTAACATCTTCCTTTTAGCCTTTTAGGAATAGTTCCATTTGGAATTTCTATCTAAAATTAATAACTATATATTAATTGATGTTGTTTCCTTGCATGGGTTCTTTTCTTAGCTGCATATATGCCATACTTCCTTTGTTCAATACCAATATCAGGTCCATCCACTCATCTATCAAATTCTCTTTAAAGAAGTGACACCTAGGTTGCATTGCCATTAAACTAAGAAGTGACACCTAGGTTCAGATAACAAAGGGAATACAACAATTTTCAGATCAATATTAAACATCATGAGCAAGCATACAAACTCAAACCAGGCACATTAAATATGGATGATAGGCAGGCATGTTCTTATTAGAGAACCTCGACTTGATATGTCATATGCAAATTGTGCTACAGTAATGAAGATGTAGGGTAAACCCTAAATAAAATATATGTGAAAATCGGGCTGAAACATAAAAGAAAAGTGATTTTGGTTTGAAATTTAAGGAAAGTCTAAGCCAAGCAAAGGAAATGTTCTCACAAGGATTTCTATCAAAACCCTTGTCGAAGCTTAGACAAAAGAACCTATAGCGAAGCTTAGCAAAGAAAGAAAGGAAGATGGGTTGAAGTACACGCAGGAGTGGAGCCCAGCCTACTTTCGGCAAAGCTTGGGAAAAGACAAGAGGGAAAGCTAGCTAGCCTTTAACAAAGCAAGGGATAGCTAGCGACCTTTCCAAGTGGGGCCCAGCCGAGGCTTCCAAGGAAAGAGAGTCAAGGGAGAAAGAGGAGAGAGGGATCGAAGCCTAAGAATCCCTTGGAATGTCTTTTTCCTTTGTAATTTTATTCAAGGCTTATCTAACTAATATATATATATATATATATCGAAGTGAGTCCTCAACTCTCAATCGATGCTTAAGCTTAGACAACCCAGAGACGGGGAAGGCAAGCAAAGCTTGCAAAATTAGTTAAGAAGGCAGAGAGCCTGACGAATGGAAGCAAGAGAGATTTCGCTAAAACCCTAAATATATATATAAATATTTGTTTATTTACTTAAGTCGAAGATCCGGAGTGACATGGCTTCTCATAAATCGGACCTTCAGCTAAGGTTTGGAGGGAGTCCCAGACGATCCTTAAGCTAAGCTAAGAAAAAGAGAAGAAGGAAAGAAGTTAACAAAGTCTCAATTGGATTGATAATTAACTAATATTATATATATATACTGAAACATATATACATATACATATATCTATCATCATGTATGTATTTTTGAGAGAGAATGTAAAGTAAGAAAGAGGGATCTACGTCGAAATTAAAAGAAGGCAAGTCGAACCTTCAAAGAAGGAATGTTTATATAAAGATTAAATGCATCGACTTTGTCTAACGAATCTTCAGAAAAGGTAACAAAGCCTGGCTGTAGGCGAGCTGGCGGAGAGTCCAGTGGACCCCAGTCGAAGCCTAGGCTGGAAAGAGGAGCGGAGTGAAGGCCAGCAAGAGAAGGAGAGAGAGTCGAAGCTTGGAGTGGGGGCCCATGGGAGCCTTAAGGAAAGGCAAGGAAAGGTGAGCCTAGGGGCGGGGCCCACTGGCGAGACTTCACACCTCCAATCCTCTTATAACCGATCGAAGCTAAAATTACGTACATATATTCTCTGGGGCCCACTTTGCTGCGATCCTTAATAAAAGAAGGGAGATTGGCGAACCTCAGTGGGACCCAAACTAGAGGATTACAGTGTCACGGGTAAGCTTTGTTTCTTAGCAAAGTTATTTACCTAAATCTAGACTTTATTTAATATATATATACATATGAAAGAGTTTGGAACCCTAGACAAGGACAAATATTAGCTATAATATATATATATATATAATATATATATATATATATATATATATAATATATATATATAATATATATATATAATATATATATATAATATATATATATATAATATATATATATAATATATATATATATAACTGATATCTATATATATACATATACATATATCTATATATATATATATTAGAGATTGGAATGTAAAGTAAGAAAGAGGGATCTACGTCGAAATTAAAAGAAGGCAAGTCGAACCTTCAAAGAAGGAATGTTTATATAAAGATTAAATGCATCGACTTTGTCTAACGAATCTTCAGAAAAGGTAACAAAGCCTGGCTGTAGGCGAGCTGGCGGAGAGTCCAGTGGACCCCAGTCGAAGCCTAGGCTGGAAAGAGGAGCGGAGTGAAGGCCAGCAAGAGAAGGAGAGAGAGTCGAAGCTTGGAGTGGGGGCCCATGGGAGCCTTAAGGAAAGGCAAGGAAAGGTGAGCCTAGGGGCGGGGCCCACTGGCGAGACTTCACACCTCCAATCCTCTTATAACCGATCGAAGCTAAAATTACGTACATATATTCTCTGGGGCCCACTTTGCTGCGATCCTTAATAAAAGAAGGGAGATTGGCGAACCTCAGTGGGACCCAAACTAGAGGATTACAGTGTCACGGGTAAGCTTTGTTTCTTAGCTTCACATGGCTGAGGAATTCACTCCTATTTCTCAGATTATATCTTCTAGGTTGGGGAAGGGTGTTGATGGAGATGATTCTTCAATTATCAATCTGGAAACTTCTGAGATGTGTGATGCTCAAAATATCTCAGGAGAAAAATTCCCAGATTTTGGTCCTAGATCTGGTGAAGTTGTGACAAATGCAACTAATATTGTTTCTGGTGGTGGATCTAGGCTGCCACCCAAGGTAAGCTTTGCATCTAGCATTGGGTCTGGTAGTGTCAGTGTGGGACCACTTTTCTCCACACCAACTAGCACATCTCCTTTCACTATACTCTCTTCGGGTCCTAGTCAGTTGAGTTCTCACATAACTAGCTTGACTAGCCCACCCATGACGGGAGGTCAGACATCCTTGCAATCTATTGCCAGCTCCTCCCAATCTGTGACTATCCAGGAGAGCCATTTGTTGGAATTGATAAAGCTAGCTGCCAAGAACACTCAGCAAGTGCAAGCTCCACCACCTCCTCCAACCGATTGGTTTTCTCAACTCTCTGTTGCGTTAAGGCCAGCTCCACCTCAGCCGGCCCCACAACCCGCTCCACAGCCTACAGGCATGGAGTCCATAATGAAGTTGTTGGTGGACGAGATGATAAAGCAAAAGCCAGTCGAGCCTGCTCCTAAACCAGTTAACCCGGCAAAAGAATTGTTAAAAATGCTAAAGATGGCAGCGGGGGAGGATGTTGATGAGCAAGCAAGGGTGGCCACAGTGCCAAAGTCTGCAACAAAGTCAAGGTTTTGTGACTGGGTGGCAAATTATGCCTTCCCAGACGGTCATAAGGTTCCCACTATCGTCGGGACTTATGATGGTACTAGGGACCCATAAGATCATCTCGCAATCTATGATCAGGCCGTGTTAACTGATAATTGGGTGGAGCTCGTGGCATGCCACTTATTCCCAGGCACCTTCAAAGGCTATGCCTTAGAGTGGTTCACCAAGCTTCCTGAGAAGAGCATCAAAGACTATGAAGATTTGAAGAAGAAGTTCATAGCTCAGTTTGTCCAACAGAAGAAGCGTCAGAGAAGTCACTTGGAGGCTCACCTAATTAGACAAAGAGAAAGCGAGCCACTAAGGAATTTCATCACAAGGTACACCGAGGAATGCCAAAAGATACCGGGTCTCCCTGAAAGTCAACAAGTCTCAGGTTTTACCTTGGCACTGCTCCCTGGCGAACTCCAGGATGATCTAAGCAAGAGAATCCCTTTTACATTTAAGGAAGCTATTGATACGGCGTTCGACTTCATTCGCTCCAAAGAGACTGCCTCGCTAGTGAGAGGTGTCACAAGGAAAGATAAATCTGGGGGAGGATTGGCTAGTGAAGAGTGGAGTCGACATGACCAAAGGCGAGACGAACGTCGGGAGGAACGTCTGGATGAGCGTCGGGAGAAAAGGTTTGGACCATACATCAAAGATGCACCAATTGTTAACTTGATCAAATGCCCAAGAGAAATTCTAAACACTGAGACAGTGTGTGCTACTTTCAAACCTCCCTCACCAATGGCCTTCAAGTCTGGAAAAAAGAACATGAATCAATATTGTGAATTCCATGAGGACCACAGACATGATACTAATGCATGTAGACAGCTAAAGTGGGAGATCAAGAGGGCATTGGATGAGGGGAAGCTTGAACACTTAGTCCCGGGAGCTAAGCATGCAAAGAAAACCTTTGCATGGCAAAAGAAGGTGATGGAGGAGGATGATGATCCAGGAGAGCCTGGGGGCCATGTATACATGGTCCATGAATAAGACAAAACTCTAAGCTAGTATGGGTCTCAACTCCCTCCTTAGAATACCATCTCTCCTCTTTTCTAAAGTTCTCAAACATCTTGATGTAAGCTACTAAGAAGTATCACTTTATATATTTTTATGTCACTTTACTTCAACTATGGTTATGTTTGTTGGTCAGATCATGTATCCCAACCTTATCATTATCATTAATGATATATCATTTTCTTTTCTAAAATATATGGTCAATAAATTGTTGTAAGAACATTTCACTATGAGACAAGCTAAAAGGGTAATCCGAGTGAAAATTCCAGAAGTCAAGTGCTAAGATGGAAGAAAGAATTCCTAGCCAGCTTCTGACACGGATTATAAAAACCCAAGTACTTGTAAAGGCAAGACAGACAAACCAAGTGCCTAAAGGCTAAGACATACCTCATGTGTATGAATGGAAACTTCAAAAAGGATAAAAGCTACAAAGCAATCCCCAGCTAACACTTAAAACAATTTCATCTCCCTCACCCATGAGGATAGATACTTCTCATAGGAAAAAGATAAACAAATACAAGATGTATATCTAAGCTAAGCTTGGCTAGCACTCGGAAAACTTTCATCCTCTAGATGGAAAGCTTAGTTAACACTTCGACAATTTTTCTCATCTACTGGATGAGAGTAGAGTGCTTCACGCTGGAAGCAAGACACAAATTAAGCAAAGTCTCACCAAGTGTGAGTCCCAAGTGTAACAAGCCAAAATTGGGCCCGACTGAACACTAATATATTTTTATTCATCTTTTTATTCATCGGATAAAAAGTAGGCACTTCTCATCGGGAAGTGATAATTTTATTCATCTTTTTGTTCATCGGACAAAAAGGTAAGCACTTCTCATCGGTAAGTGATATTGATGAAGGGATAGCGAAGAAATTACTCCACCCACATCAAATTTACGTCTTATTCATTCATCGGATGATAAGATAAGCGTTTCCTATTGGGAAGCGGCGCGCATAAAATTTAGTTATATTTTTTATTCATCGAATATAAAGGTAAACACTTCTCACTGAGAAGTAACAATTCTCGCGAGTAATAAAGTTTTTTAGACCCAGACGTGGGATAAAAAACAAAGATGAAATAAAATTCAAAATATAAATTCTTTGTCAAAAAACTCTTTACAAATGGAATTTGTGATACTTGATACAGGCAAAGAAATACTTTCCATCCAGGAAGCTTTTCCATCTAAGAAGCCCTTTCGGGAAACCACCCGTTGTCTCCATGGTATGAGGGCCCACTAATTAACAGACTAACTGAAGGGGGAAAGTAAGATAGACATCTTACATATGCGTTACATTACACTCATATGGAGACTATCTCGCTTGGCATAACCACATGAAAATGCAAGCAAAATACCCAATGGATAACAGTGTATGGGATATATCTTATACCAATAATTAAAATTAAATACAAAAAGAAAGCAACCAACCTACATCTTTGTTTCCAGACTTCGACTCATAAAACGAAAGAAATGTTTTTTCTTTCTTTAATATCATTATGCCAAGGATGGGAATATAAACCAAAACAATTCATATGGTTTTCTTTGTTAAATGGTTGCTTACAAGTTAGAAGAATATGAAGTTTGAAGCCAAGTATTTGAGAACAATCCTTAACTCCAAACTTGGGGGACTTGAAGATGTAGGGTAAACCCTAAATCAAATATATGTGAAAATCGGGCTGAAACATAAAAGAAAAGTGATTTTGGTTTGAAATTTAAGGAAAGTCTAAGCCAAGCAAAGGAAATGTTCTCACAAGGATTTCTATCAAAACCCTTGTCGAAGCTTAGACAAAAGAACCTATAGCGAAGCTTAGCAAAGAAAGAAAGGAAGATGGGTTGAAGTACACGCAGGAGTGGAGCCCAGCCTACTTTCGGCAAAGCTTGGGAAAAGACAAGAGGGAAAGCTAGCTAGCCTTTAACAAAGCAAGGGATAGCTAGCGACCTTTCCAAGTGGGGCCCAGCCGAGGCTTCCAAGGAAAGAGAGTCAAGGGAGAAAGAGGAGAGAGGGATCGAAGCCTAAGAATCCCTTGGAATGTCTTTTTCCTTTGTAATTTTATTCAAGGCTTATCTAACTAATATATATATATATATATATATCGAAGTGAGTCCTCAACTCTCAATCGATGCTTAAGCTTAGACAACCCAGAGACGGGGAAGGCAAGCAAAGCTTGCAAAATTAGTTAAGAAGGCAGAGAGCCTGACGAATGGAAGCAAGAGAGATTTCGCTAAAACCCTAAATATATATATAATAGATATATATATATATATTATATTATTTACTTATATATATATCTATATATATATATATATTATTTACTTAAGTCGAAGATCCGGAGTGACATGGCTTCTCATAAATCGGACCTTCAGCTAAGGTTTGGAGGGAGTCCCAGACGATCCTTAAGCTAAGCTAAGAAAAAGAGAAGAAGGAAAGAAGTTAACAAAGTCTTAATTGGATTGATAATTAACTAATATCTATATATATACATATACATATATCTATATATATATATATATTAGAGATTGGAATGTAAAGTAAGAAAGAGGGATCTACGTCGAAATTAAAAGAAGGCAAGTCGAACCTTCAAAGAAGGAATGTTTATATAAAGATTAAATGCATCGACTTTGTCTAACGAATCTTCAGAAAAGGTAACAAAGCCTGGCTGTAGGCGAGCTGGCGGAGAGTCCAGTGGACCCCAGTCGAAGCCTAGGCTGGAAAGAGGAGCGGAGTGAAGGCCAGCAAAGCTTGCAAAATTAGTTAAGAAGGCAGAGAGCCTGACGAATGGAAGCAAGAGAGATTTCGCTAAAACCCTAAATATATATATAAATATGAAAGAGTTTGGAACCCTAGACAAGGAAATATCTAGCCTTTAACAAAGCAAGGGATAGCTAGCGACCTTTCCAAGTGGGGCCCAGCCGAGGCTTCCAAGGAAAGAGAGTCAAGGGAGAAAGAGGAGAGAGGGATCGAAGCCTAAGAATCCCTTGGAATGTCTTTTTCCTTTGTAATTTTATTCAAGGCTTATCTAACTAATATATATATATATATCGAAGTGAGTCATCATATATATATATTAGAGATTGGAATGTAAAGTAAGAAAGAGGGATCTACGTCGAAATTAAAAGAAGGCAAGTCGAACCTTCAAAGAAGGAATGTTTATATAAAGATTAAATGCATCGACTTTGTCTAACGAATCTTCAGAAAAGGTAACAAAGCCTGGCTGTAGGCGAGCTGGCGGAGAGTCCAGTGGACCCCAGTCGAAGCCTAGGCTGGAAAGAGGAGCGGAGTGAAGGCCAGCAAAGCTTGCAAAATTAGTTAAGAAGGCAGAGAGCCTGACGAATGGAAGCAAGAGAGATTTCGCTAAAACCCTAAATATATATATAAATATTTATTTATTTGTTTCTTAGCAAAGTTATTTACCTAAATCTAGACTTTATTTAATATATATATACATATGAAAGAGTTTGGAACCCTAGACAAGGACAAATATTAGCTAGCCTTCAGTAAAGGCCTAGTCGAATTATCGAGGCTTAAAAGAAATACTAAACACTGACAATCGAACATTCTAATACCTTGTATGGTCTTTTTTGGATTTATAGGGCCAGAGCCCATAATTGAAGGGCCCAAACTACACACAGACAACCAGAGGAATTCAATCTCATATATATTCACACATACATTCAATATCATCAGTATATTCAATACATTTATCAATCAATCATTCAATATACAAAATCATATATCAATCATATCCTCCAAAGATTCAAACATCTTTGGGAAAATCATCATTCACCTTAGGTTCGTGAAGAACTTAGTAGGTTTGCACTCTTGATTTGAGGAGATTTTGATGATTTTCGTGGTTAAACCCCTTCTTTGATTGAGCTTCACATTTTCATGCTCAAACAAGTAACATCATGGATATAAAAGAACCAGATACCAAATGTCAACACCTTATTAACGATAGTTTTTGCATCTTTAGTTCATTGGACATTCATATGCTTACCAGCAATGCCAAACACCACCTTCCATTGCACCAGCATACCAGAAGTAATCCCCAGTCAGCCTAGCAAGCTCTAAGGCAGTAGAATAATGAGCATTAGCATCCACAGGTGATCCAGCTAGTAAACAGTAATCTCCTATCGTTTTCTGTGCTCGGCCAAGTCTCCTTTTTTTCGCTTTGATAACCTGAAACAGTTGATATAGTTGGTTAAGTTGGCTTTCATAAATCATATACTTAATTCAATGTTTGATGGCTCCAGGGAAGTAAGAAAAACAAGAATATAGCAATTATTCAATCATCAGGACACCTAAAACATAAACCTCCTCTGAGCTGAGACTAGCTTGAGAATCTAAAGGTGTCTTCATAATGGTTCCACCGGATTCCGCTTGAAGAACCCACTTCTCGAATTCCATTAGAAGTGAAGCAGCAATGTCTTGCATCATCGTTTGCAAGTGAATTTCCTGGGTTCGCAGGTCCGCAGGAGGAAACAAAACCACATTATTTCCTTTGTTATCCCATTCGCTAGTTGTAATATAGAATAACAAGAACACTGGTAAGCCATGATACTAGATTTTAGAAAGTAAAATATACCAGCCCTTTTTGCAATACTTTACTGATCACAATCAATAAAAACACCGGTATTGACCAGAATCCATATTCAACACTATCATCTTTCCGCCTCTAAAAGAACTTTCTTGTATCTATATTAACTTACCCATGTGTAAGTTGTAGTTATATTAACTTACCCATGTGTAAGCTACACTTTCTTGTAGTTACAGAAGTCTTTTTTTGATTATAAATTGTCTCTATACACAAAAACTCAACACTCTTTTGCTTCTTTTTTACAAACAATGTATAAAAAAAAGGATCACATCTAATTCTTGGTAAATAAAAAAACAGGATCACATCTAATTTTGGTAAATAAAAAAACAGAATGTGTAATAGCCCTTGCAGTTAAACATAGAATTATCATATAAACCAAATTATCGATTTGCAGGTACTAGATATATGAAGCTCATACAAATCAAATTATGCAATTAAATTGTATTAAATATAACACAGAATATCATTTAATACTGTAGATTCAACAGACTATTTATTCAATCTTTAATAAAAATGTATCAGTTAACATACATATATTATATTAAAAAATAAAAAAATAAAACAGTTGATTCAAAATTAAATTGACAGTAAATTATAGAATAATTACAAAAAGGAATTACTTACTTGATTCAGATTCAGCCTTGTTTTCAGTTGAATTAACTTCTTCATCGTAATTTTCCATTTGTATTGAAAATTCGCCGGAACGTGGAAGAAGAAGACGGTGTCGGATTGATGGAGGAAGAAAACACCGGTGGCCGGAATTTGCAATTTGCAATTTCAGAGGAAAAAACGCCGCTTGCCAATCTGCAATTTGCAATTTCAGAGGAAGAAAACGCCGCTTGCCGGATTCTGAAAATTGCTCCGATAGGATTATTCGCCGGAATGTGCAGATAACGAGGAAGAAGAAGAAAGTGTTGATTCAGAGGACGACGGTGGCAGATGATGGAGGACGACGGTGGTGAGACTGGTGGTGAGACTGTGAGGACGACGGTGGCAGATGATGGAGGACGACGGTGGTGAGACTGGTGGTGAGGCTGTCAGAGGGTGATGGAGAAGACGGGTTTTTAGGGTTGGAAGGAACAAATTTTGGGTATTTATAACAGTGGATGTAAAATGACCGTAATGCCCTTCTGCGTTTTTGATCTCATTTGTAAAACGGACGGCTCAGATCTGGACCCCAAGACCTTTTTTAGGAGGTGGACTCATTTTATCCCACCCCTATATATATATATATATATATATATATGATTAATATATATATTATATATATATATATATATATATATATATATATATCTTACAAAAGGTGATATAGAAACCGTAGGTTATCTCGAGGGATTCCGTGAACTTTCAATAACAATATGAAGAACTCATAAAACATGGATCTACGACAAACAGTAAACACAATCCAACAGATCTAACAAATAAATAAGATTAATAAACGTCTACATGATCACATCGGTCCAAACAAGTATTAAGCCTACTAGCCTGACATTATTAAAGGAATAACAAAGTCTGAAAAGATGAAAGATATTGTTTACCAACTGAAAGTAAATAAAAGAGATAGATCTAGGTAGAAGATGAAGATCGGAAGGTGTTAGAAGCTCCAAAACCTCCTTGGAATCTGCAAAGTCGGCCTAGGGTTTGTTTGTGGCGGCTAAGGCTGTTGAATCGGTTCTCCCTTAGGGTTTTGAGGGTTTCTTCGACTATATATAGGCTGAAAGTCGGTTGCTGAACTGGGCCGCCCAGCGGCGCTGGAGATGGGCTCCAGCGGCGCTGGGGTTGTCTGCTGATGGGCCAGCGGCGCTGGAAGCTCCTGCTGCACTCCGATTTGCTTTGTTCGACTCCTGAATTGCCTCCTTGTGTCTTGTAATTTCATAGGCCTTCATGTTGAGTTGATTGATGCCATTTACCATCACTCGCATCTTCCGTGAACCTGCATTTATATCGAATCCATTAAGTACCAATAGTTCCGGAATATTAACTCATTTAAGCATTGAAATGTGGCCTTATGATGGGGGAATTTATCACAAAATGAACGCTCATCAGTCTTGTAACTTCATTGGCCTTCATGTTGAGTTGATTGATGTCATTCACTCTCACTCGCATCTTCTGAGAACCTGCATTTATATGAATCCATTAAGTACCAATAGTTCCGGAATATTAACTCATTTAGACATTAAAATGTGGCCTTATGGTGGGGGAATTTATCACAAAATGAATGTTCATCACAAGGAAACTTTCTGACTCTTTTTAACCCGGGTTATGCACCGCATATATGTGGCATGCGCCGCATATTTATAAAAAAAAATTCTTATTTTTCAGAAATCGAGTCGTGTCGTTTCAGTCTTGCAAGTCGGAATGGGCCTCATACACTTTCTCGATTATGGTGTTCATTTTTGAAATCTTGACTTGTAGATAGGTCACGTAAAGTATCTCGAGGTTGGAATTGCGTCACCCCGGGGCCCATAATGCATCGATCTCCTGTTTCCAGTCATCCTTATGCGCCGATAATTTCGCCAACACGGCCTGTAGCTCTTTTTCGGACTTGTCGTCATTCAACATGTGTAACTGCATGTGATTTTTCGCCTCGTCGAGCGTCATCTCTGGTCTATGTGTGTTCATAGAGGATGAGATGAAGCCATTTTTGGATAGTGAGATGAAGGAAATGAAGTGTTTTGTGTGAAATGGTTGTGTGAAATGGTTTGAATGACATGTTTTTAGTGTGAAATGGTATTGGTGTATATAAACATATAAAAAGAAAAAAAAACTAAAGTAGCCATTTGGTTTTAAATTTTGAATGTCTGGCTCCACATTTGTTGTCGACGCTCTTCGATTCTAGGAAATGGGAGGACAAAGAGGCCATCGACGGCCTCGCTAGCATTAACATCGACGAGGAAGACATTGTCGACGGGCTCGTCGATGCTTTGCTACGACCGACCTAATGCTAGTAAAAATTAATGCGACGAAACTAATCAATTATTATTTCTAAATATATATAAAAGAGAAACCTTAATTTCAAAATAAAGAAGTTTGGACCTTTGGATAAAGCTCAACTTTTAATTAGAACCATTAGATCAAAATGCTGATGTCATATACCTTTTATAACTTTTTTAAATTTAATTTTAATTTAAAAAATTTAAATATGGTCAATAATTATGTATAATAATTGTCTACATTTTATAATTATAAAAAGTAATTAATTTAATGATATAATTATGGAAAACATTTTAAACTTTATATTATTTTTTTTAAATCTTTTTTAATTTTTTTTTGTGTTATTTCAAATTATGACTTTATATATATCTTTTTATCATATAACGTAATAAATATTGGTCATAGACTTATAGTTACAATTCTTATAAGTATTTAGTTTTACATTTTTAATATCTTATGACATTTAAATAAAAGATAATTCTGATATGTATATGGTGTCTAAAATTATTTCAAATTATGACTTTATATATATCTTTTTATCATATAACGTAATAAATATTGGTCATAGACTTATAGTTACAATTCTTATAAGTATTTAGTTTTACATTTTTAATATCTTATGATATTTAAATAAAAGATAATTCTGATATGTATATGGTGTCTAAAATAATCAAAAGATGAAAAATTATAAAAATGACAGTATCACCATTTTTCAACATCATTTTTTTATGTTTGTTAAATTAAAAAACGGTACAAATATAAAATAAAGTAAACAATGTTATGTTTCGATTTGGTTTTTCATATGAATTCAAAACTGAATCATAACTTTTCGCTTTCAGAAAATTAAAACAAAAAGTTATTGGTTTTTCCGGTTTTTGGTTTTTTCGGTTCAACTTATTCGTTTTCATAGTTTTTTTGGTTTTGGTTCGATTTTTCTCACCCCTAATACTTAGCTTCCATATATAAATTTAAATATATTAATAGTTATTATTAATTTTTTTGTTTCATAGAAACTCTTAGATGCAAAGAAAGCTATTAATAGACAAGTAAATATAATTACAAGTTTTAAAAACTTACAATCCCTTAAATCTTTCACCATCTTCATAATGATGCATCAAACTTGAAGCCCCTATATTTGTTACATATGAAGATTAGGTATGTGGAGAATTTATCACTAATTTAATTTTTATCTACATCGTGTCATTTTTTTTCTATATATACTTAAAATCATTTTATTATATGTAAACAAATATAACATTATTGTTTTTCAACATCATTAATTTAAAATTTGTCAATATACGATATCATGAAACATTAGTATTTTGTTAGTTATATATGTCTATCCGCGTATTACGCGAGATATAATCTAGTTACTATTAAAATTTTATGTATCAAATAATATAACAATTATAGGAAAGTTATTAGTCGGGACTATAGATAAACTGCAGATAACTACTTTAAAAAAAAAAACTGCAGATAACTTTTAAAAAATATATAAATAATAAATGAAAGAAAAATAAAGGTGTACTCCGGAAGTTGAGGAAAGAAAAGAAAACTTGATCACGTATTTAAAACCTCAAAACCCCCCTTTTCTTCAAACTCTGTTCACCATCTCCGACAAAAAAGAACAACGCCGGAACAAATTTTCAGGTTTTGTATATTCATAATATATATTTAATATTTAGATTTAGATTTAGATTCAATAATCAATTAGTTATGATGCAATGCGAAATGATATACCGTTTCTATGTATATTAAATTTTTAAGTATATATATCTGTATTTGAGATGATCACTCATCCGTTTAAGCTCATACCTACAATCAGTATATGTTTTCGTGTTTTGATACATATTTTGTCTGACTATGATTGATTGATCTTTCTAAATTTTGCAAATTGTATAGAAAGATGCACAGATTTCCTAAAATGGACAAGGGAGCTAAAGCTCTTATTGCAGCAGGACTTCTTGGAGGCGCTGGCCTCTATACTGCTTCTAATGTCCTTTACAACGTCGAAGGAGGTCATAGGGCTATCGTTTTTAACCGCTTAGTTGGTGTGAAAGACAAGGTATAAAAAGTCCTGTTTCTTGGTGTTCCTTCCTTATGATTTAGTTTTGAGTTTTTCCTTGTATATTGTTCATGTCTGTAGAGGAATTTTTTGTTCGTATTCGGTAACAATGTTGATAAGAATATAAGATTTTCACCCTTCATATATAATACATAAACGATATGTTTCGTTTAAAGTTTCAAAGATTTGGCTATGAACATGCTACTTGGTTTTTTCTTGTTTCATTTGTATTTTCGCTCACTTTGTTTTTTGGGAATTCATCATCATTACAAAGACATATCATGTTTCTTGTTTACAAGTAAATGGTTGTATACTTATTGCCCCTAGTTTAGATTATCCTTCTTATGATACCGATATCACGTTTGGCCAGAAATATTTAGAATTAAGCTATATATTATACCAAAATAATATATAAATAAAATCATGTATCATGTGCTTCCATTCACTTCTAAATTCACTCTTTGGCATCCTATACTTGCACCAAGTGTTCTTTTCATTGCCAGAGACTAATCTTATTAACAAAAGAAATTCTCTACTTTGAATAGATTAATAGCTATCATGATTATCTACTGTTTTTGTTTATTTTTTCTCGATATAAATGCAAATCTGAATATGGGTGTACTAAACTGTAGCTGCGTAGTTGCATCTTCGATGTGACGAAGTGGATATCATGTGAGCAAGCATGAAAGATTGGATCCAATTATATTGATTTTATGGCCAGGTTTACCCTGAAGGAACACATGTGCTCATCCCTTGGTTGGAGAGGCCTATTATTTATGATGTCCGTGCTCGCCCACATCTTGTCGAGAGTACTTCAGGGAGTCGTGACCTCCAAATGGTAAGTTATGTTTTTAATTGTCGTATAGGTAGTCTGATCATTTCAATATGCTAGAATTATTAGTTTGTTGTGCTATTAATATGGTAGGGGAGAAATGGAGATATGGTTGTGGGATACCTTTTTTAGAGATATTAGTCTTTGAATGTTAGGCTTAATTGAAGTAAGAGAAAGAGTAAAATCAATTTCAATAAGAGTAAGGGAATTAATATATGCTGCACACATGTTGCCGTCTCATTTTTTACTTTTTGGTTTATCATGAGCTTGTATTCACATTTAGTTCCAATTGAATAAAACATGACCCAAAGTCCTTGTATTTTTGACAGCCAATTCTCGTTTGGTATTTACTGGTTTGATGTAGTTTTGACAGCCAATTCTCGTTTGGTATTCAGGTGAAAATTGGCCTTCGAGTCCTTGTAAGGCCTGAGCCAGATCGGCTTCCTACAATATATCGTACACTTGGACAAGACTATAATGAGAGAGTTCTGCCTTCAATTATCCATGAAACTCTCAAGGCTGTCGTTGCACAATACAATGCTAGCCAGCTCCTAACTCAGAGAGAGGTTCCTAAATTCCACCTTCCTTTTTGTTATTTGTTATAGTTTTGATCTAGTTCTTTATTCATCTTTACAGATAATATCTGTTTTTCTTTCTCACTTTTTGGTAATAAGAGTCTTGTTTTGTAGTATAATGACATGATATTTCGATTATATTTACAATTTTCGTTAAGGTTTTATGAAACTTTTTTGTGGAAAAGGAAGATTTAATCTTGGAACAGGGGTGGTTCTATGCTCTAATCCTTGCTAAATCCCATAATCAAGTACGTGGTTGGTGGCAGGATTCCCAACAGCCCACCCCATGCAACATTGACTGTATCACTGAATGGTGGACGATGAATGATGAAGTTTTATTAAAACAGGGCAGCATCTGATGTAAAACTTGCTTTATGTAATTGATAGAGAGGACTAGTTTGTCTTTTATAGTTTGGATTAGAAGTAGCAAAATGGGTGGGTTGGGCGACCTGTATACCGGATTCAAGCGGTTGTTTGGGTCTACGTGACACTTTTGTCATAAATAGTAACTCAAGTCCAAAAGTTTTTACTATTCCAATAATAATCTAATTTATTGAATATATTAGATGTAGGAGGTTTAATGCATTGCAGACTTTGACCCAAATGACCCATTGGACAGGTTTCATTTAAAACTAATGGAATGAATTTACTAGTTTGATTTTGATCCTAGATTAACCATAACACAATCGACTCATTCATAAGTGGGTTGAAGTTTCCGCCTCTAGTTTGGACTGATACAATCATAACTATACGCAAACACATCCCGGTAGTATAACTTAGGTAAAATTTTCAAATTGTGGGTATCCAATGATCCACATATCTTACGCGTATTCCCATAGTTGTATACATGTAGATTTCTCTCTCTCGTTCTCTTGATTGAATTATATTTGTATAAGGGTTACTAAATTTGATCTTAATCTCAGGCTGTTAGCCGTGAAATAAGGAGACTTCTGATCTCCAGAGCTGCCTCGTTTAACATTAGCCTTGATGACGTCTCAATCACAGCTCTAACCTTTGGAAAAGAGTTCACACATGCAATTGAAGCTAAACAAGTGGCAGCACAAGAAGCCGAGAGAGCTAAGTTTATAGTGGAGAAAGCTGAGCAGGAAAAACGAAGTGCAATTATAAGAGCACAGGTTAAAACTCATTCTCAACTTCTCTTCACTTCCGTCCTTTTAGAAAATACTGTATGTCCTTTTTAAAAAAAGGAACAAATCTATACCTGCATCACAAGAGAGTTCAAAACCTCGAAGATGGTAAAATGGCAGCGCCATAATGGGTAATTTTTTTGGCATAGAAAACAGGCCAGGTTGATTACATAATCTGCTAATCTAGTTTACTAGAAATTGGGGTATATCCATAATAATTAGACTCTGGGCCAATTTTCGCATGTTGTATTTTTATCGAAGCATTTTATTTACTTAAAACTTATTAAGAGCTAAAAGTTCGAAATACTATTTTTTTTCTTCCTGATTTTCACTTTGGAATGCCTCATGAAAATTTCAATAATTTTATCTGCAATGTTTGTACAAAAGTTATAGATTCTCACATGTATTTATCATTACAAAAGACATCCGAGTACTTGACTTTTCTACTCCTGGTAGTGTTTCTTGTATGACTACAACGTCCATCACTTTATTCAAACATGTGCATTTATAGTTATATATAACTATTTATCAATGTCGAAACAGAAGTGCAGACATTATCCAACCTAGCTCAGTTTGACCCGTTGCCCAATCTGCCTGTTTTGCTACCATTAGACTTTTTGCAAGCAATTCTTGTATCAAAATGGCACGTGTTATCATTATGATTTGTTGGTGCGTCAAGTCTGACTCTGTGTGTTTACATTTGTTATTCAACACCAGGGTGAGGCTAAAAGTGCTCAGCTGATCGGTGAGGCGATTGCTAACAACAAGTCGTTTGTGGCACTTAGAAAAATCGAAGCTGCAAGGGATATAGCTCAAACAATAGGCAAATCTCAAAACCGTGTGCTATTGAACTCTGATGAACTTCTGCTGAATCTCCAATCATTTAACCTTGAGAACAAGTAATCTAGGCTGTCTTATTTTGCTACTACTACGTAATGCCACCAAACTACTATGTCTCTTAAATAATTTAGTTGGAAATGATCTTTCATTCCTAGAATTTGACTGGATTAATCTTAAATAATAGAAACACCTTTCAAGTAGAACTCGTAAATTAATTCAAATTTCAATATACAGATTATATATATATATATTTTGATTTTTCGGTTCTGTAGAGAGGTAAATAAATGGGCGAGCCATGTAAAAGATTTGGGTCAGGTACTTTCTATATGCGCAATGTAACGAGTGACGTTTGGTCATCCTAAAACAGTATATATATAGCCTTGTAAAATTACAATCATATTAATATTATATGTAATTTCTTTTAATTGGATAAAATGATTAATCAGGTGGATCATCTATTGAAATTAGACATGGTGTACAATTGTTGTCTACGTAAAAATTAGGGTATTTTATGTTACTTTGTAATCATATATATGTAAATCTTTACGAGCACTTCCTCCCTTCACTCCAATTCTTTCTCACTTTAGAAACTCAAATGTTAATCAAACTAGAAGCTTTACCAATTCAATTCTCAAAATTAAATCTTTACATTTTGGAATTAGGGTCCAAGATAGACGATTTTACAATCCCATGACTGAAATTTTCAAATGCATTGTTTTTCTAGGATGAATTCGCGAAAAAAATTTCATACATATTTTAGTTTGATTTCTACTGATTTCAACTAAAATATTCTCCCGTGACTTGCACATGACATGGGTTAACAAACAAAGTTTAACAAACGATAACGAAGAGACGATTTTGGGATAATAGCCAATTCTATTAAAAGAGAAAATATATAAAATTCAACTAATTTGTCTCGTAAAATAAAATACGAAAAATCAATCAACAAAAGTACTCATGTGATTTGCACATGACGTGGGTTAACAAAACAAAATATTCTCCCGTGACTTGCACATGACATGGGTTAACAAACAAAGTTTAACAAACGATAACGAAGAGACGATTTTGGGATAATAGCCAATTCTATTAAAAGAGAAAATATATAAAATTCAACTAATTTGTCTCGTAAAATAAAATACGAAAAATCAATCAACAAAAGTACTCATGTGATTTGCACATGACGTGGGTTAACAAACAAAGTTTAACAAACGATAACGAAGAGACGATTTTGGGATAATAGCCAATTCTATTAAAAGAGAAAATATATAAAATTCAACTAATTTGTCTCGTAAAATAAAATACGAAAAATCAATCAACAAAAGTACTCATGTGATTTGCACATGACGTGGGTTAACAAACAAAATTCAACACCCCTAACGAAAACACGATTTCGGGACAATAATAGCCATTTCAAAGATTGCTGTTGCTATGCGAAAATAAAGAATCCAATGACCTTTTCTTGTAATTTGTCTAAACATAATAAAAAATACATTTAACAAAACTAAGACCGGCGGGGCCTCTACCATTATTTTATTCCAAGGTCGATCAGGTTTTATCACTAATGGGTTAATGGCGGAACCAAGATTCAAAGTTACGCGTATCACATTTTTCTTCACTAGCCTTATATCGACGTAAATTAACGATAACAAGTATACATTTACGATTTTTAGCTGTTTTCGAGAGTTTTTCGGTATTTTGGTAGTTTTCATTCCTCATTTAGTTGGACAAATAAGTTTCTATATGTTTTAGTGTTAGAAAAAATTTTAAAAAGTTAAAGATTATTACATTGACCAGTATGTTATATTATTTTGACCCGTTATACTAATAAAAAATACATTTAACAAAACTAAGACCGGCGGGGCCTCTACCATTATTTTATTCCAAGGTCGATCAGGTTTTATCACTAATGGGTTAATGGCGGAACCAAGATTCAAAGTTACGCGTATCACATTTTTCTTCACTAGCCTTATATCGACGTAAATTAACGATAACAAGTATACATTTACGATTTTTAGCTGTTTTCGAGAGTTTTTCGGTATTTTGGTAGTTTTCATTCCTCATTTAGTTGGACAAATAAGTTTCTATATGTTTTAGTGTTAGAAAAAATTTTAAAAAGTTAAAGATTATTACATTGACCAGTATGTTATATTATTTTGACCCGTTATACTAATAAAAAATACATTTAACAAAACTAAGACCGGCGGGGCCTCTACCATTATTTTATTCCAAGGTCGATCAGGTTTTATCACTAATGGGTTAATGGCGGAACCAAGATTCAAAGTTACGCGTATCACATTTTTCTTCACTAGCCTTATATCGACGTAAATTAACGATAACAAGTATACATTTACGATTTTTAGCTGTTTTCGAGAGTTTTTCGGTATTTTGGTAGTTTTCATTCCTCATTTAGTTGGACAAATAAGTTTCTATATGTTTTAGTGTTAGAAAAAATTTTAAAAAGTTAAAGATTATTACATTGACCAGTATGTTATATTATTTTGACCCGTTATACCAATAAAAAATACATATCTACCAATAAACTAAAACATGATTGTAGCCTTTTTTGATCGACATGTGGCGTTATATTAAAACGACAAGTGTCTTTTTAGTCATGCTTTAAAAAATTATTTAATAATCTTTATTTAAACTAGGATATGTATAACTTAATAAATTTATTATTTCATTAATGAAAAAAGATATTAAACATATACAATTAAAATTAAATATGGTATTTGTAATGATCTTATTATGCTCTACGAATCCTCTTCTGTTTCCAAAAGTAAATCTTCCACATTTACCTTCTTTATTAAATTCTTATACAAACTTTATAAATACAATTTTTTAACCCAAATGATTTCTAATAAACCATAAATATAACTTTTATAGTCACTCCGTTCATCACGCACCGATATTAGTACTAGTTTATCATAAAACAATTACACTATATTGATTTAGTAGACTTATAAGTTATAACCCGAGATATTAGTTCTGTCTAATGGGCCTTTGTGCAGAAGGAATTCTTTGGAGATGTTAAATGGGCTAGGGGGCTTATGCAGTTATGGACTACTTATGCGTATGCATTATTTTCGACTTTTCGAGTTTCGTAGTTAGAAAAACAAAATTACCTCTTCTTATTTACTATTTTGCCTTTTCTCTTAAAATCCAAACCCTAAGCTGATCATTACCAACAAATCGGTAATTCTCCATCAATTTCCCCTTTTGATTATTCATTAATTAGTTAATTTCATATCTATCAGTTATGCGACTATTTATTATTGTTTTATATACTTATTATATATTTAGGATTTTCTATGAATTTTACTATGTTTTTGCTTTCAATTAATATAATGTTAGTTACTTTTTGTTTGGATGATTAGAACAATGGTTACCATCAATGTTTGATAAACATGGGTCAACCCGGCCCGTTGAACCGGTCAGGTTTCTGGTTGAACCGGTTTGACCCGGTGACACAGATGGCTTGAACTGAGTATTAGTTAATAAATTGTTGCTATATTTAATGTTCGTAGTCATGACTATTTGTTTTAAGTTCGATTTCTATGTGATTCTACGATGTTTTATTTTGAGGATTAAAAGCGTTTTTGGTTATGATTTTTGGCAGAAAGAAGGGAGATAGATTGGTTTTTTCGTAGTTTTGTGATGGCAAAAGTTAGCAAGTCCGAGTTTCACCAGATGTTTAAAGATAGGGCTAAGAACCGGTCGGAAGATCTTCTTAGTATGTATAAGAATCTCCAATATGCACAAAAAGCAAGTCGTGGTGTAGAAGTGGCAGAACTTGAAGCACAGTTTTTTCAGATGCTGGAAGATATGAATGCTGAACTTAACGAGCCTTCCCCTGCGTCTTCTTTGCAGCAGGTATGACATATATTGTTAAATTCGACCTATTTTTGCTTCAGGAACCGTGTACAAGATCCTTATATTTGTTTGCGCATAAATATAAATATTATGAGTCACTCCGTTCATCACGCACCGATATTAGTACTAGTTTATCATAAAACAATTACACTATATTGATTTAGTAGACTTATAAGTTATAACCCGAGATATTAGTTCTGTCTAATGGGCCTTTGTGCAGAAGGAATTCTTTGGAGATGTTAAATGGGCTAGGGGGCTTATGCAGTTATGGACTACTTATGCGTATGCATTATTTTCGACTTTTCGAGTTTCGTAGTTAGAAAAACAAAATTACCTCTTCTTATTTACTATTTTGCCTTTTCTCTTAAAATCCAAACCCTAAGCTGATCATTACCAACAAATCGGTAATTCTCCATCAATTTCCCCTTTTGATTATTCATTAATTAGTTAATTTCATATCTATCAGTTATGCGACTATTTATTATTGTTTTATATACTTATTATATATTTAGGATTTTCTATGAATTTTACTATGTTTTTGCTTTCAATTAATATAATGTTAGTTACTTTTTGTTTGGATGATTAGAACAATGGTTACCATCAATGTTTGATAAACATGGGTCAACCCGGCCCGTTGAACCGGTCAGGTTTCTGGTTGAACCGGTTTGACCCGGTGACACAGATGGCTTGAACTGAGTATTAGTTAATAAATTGTTGCTATATTTAATGTTCGTAGTCATGACTATTTGTTTTAAGTTCGATTTCTATGTGATTCTACGATGTTTTATTTTGAGGATTAAAAGCGTTTTTGGTTATGATTTTTGGCAGAAAGAAGGGAGATAGATTGGTTTTTTCGTAGTTTTGTGATGGCAAAAGTTAGCAAGTCCGAGTTTCACCAGATGTTTAAAGATAGGGCTAAGAACCGGTCGGAAGATCTTCTTAGTATGTATAAGAATCTCCAATATGCACAAAAAGCAAGTCGTGGTGTAGAAGTGGCAGAACTTGAAGCACAGTTTTTTCAGATGCTGGAAGATATGAATGCTGAACTTAACGAGCCTTCCCCTGCGTCTTCTTTGCAGCAGGTATGACATATATTGTTAAATTCGACCTATTTTTGCTTCAGGAACCGTGTACAAGATTTCCTTTGAACGCTCTTTATATATATAAATATATATAAAGAACTGTTTTGATGTTACGAATTTGGTATACGTTTTAGTATTTGTAGGTGGTGGGGGCAGTTTGGTTTAGAATATCACTTGTTTATATTGTTTGTAAACTAAATGGAAGTCATATTGGATTTTGTCATTCAATGTCGGTTGTAAGTGGTTGGTGTGGGTGATGATTTTCTTTTGTTCACTTATATGCAGAGTGCAGGTTGCGGGTCGTTTGACTTAAGTAAGCTGTTACAAATATGTGATGAAGAAGATGATGCAACCAGTGGGCTAACTCCTTCAAAACCTGACCCTGTTGGCCATGAAACTACTGAAAATGTAGCTTTTTTTCAGGTGAACGTTGTTTTTTTTTTCCATTTGATCTACTTTTGTTATGATTGTGGTAAAACTGGTTTCTAGATGATAATACAGGGGTTTATATCTATCTTTCAGTAGTGAGTAACATAAGAAGTGGTTTTGAGTATAGCAATTGGTTTACCATTCTAATTAAGTTCTTGTGAACTTAGCACTAAACTTGTATCGATAATGGAGTTTGCTTGGGTCACAACTTATGTATTTATAGTTGTATTATGGATTTTCTTAACTTGATTGCACATACACAACTCACATATTGCAAGTTTTTTTTTTCAATATCATATACAAGTTTGAGTTTGAACCATTTTGGTGATTAATCCAATTAATCAAATATGAAATGTGTCCGATAAGGTAATTTCTCTTTCCAATTGTAAACATCGTTTAATTCTATCATGACATATCACTTATATCGTTAATGTGACTAACTTGTGTGAAATGTGTATGTTTCAGGAAACTTTAGAAGGCAGCTTGAATTTGGTTGGTGAATTCCAAGCTTCTCCTTCAGGTGTTCCACCTCTAGGAGCAGATGGTACAGCTGAAGGTGTTTTTACTGAATTGGATTATCTGACTTTTGATTTGCCTGAAGACTTTGGGTTTGATGAGATGTTAGAGGAAGATGGCTTAAATCAGATGAATGAATTTATCCCTCCACCTTCTGCTTTCTTTGGCCCAAAGTGTGCTCTTTGGGATTGTCTAAGGCCTGCTCAAGGATCTCCCCCTAACTATTGCAATGCTGTGCATGCTTCTTTTGCTCAAACCGAAGGCCGACCTGGAATGAAACCCGTCCTACGACCCAAAGGCATTGACTTGAAGGATTCGTTGTTTTTTGCTGCACTTAATGCTAAAACAGAGGGAAAGAATGTAGGTGTTCCAGAATGTGAAGGGGCAGCCACTGCCAGATCACCGTGGAATGCTCCAGGTCAGTGTAATGTAGTGCTCACAAGATAGGTGGGTTGGGCAATGGGTCAAAAAGGGCACTTATTATTAAGGGCTTAACTGTTGGATCGCCAAAAACGCCTTTTAATTCATAATATTTAAAGAAACAGAAACTATTCTACATAATAGTTTTAAGTCATAAGTTAAGTGATTTAGAAGATTGTATGCGTTGATAGTTTGATACTTAGGCAAAATTTAACCAACTTGACCCATTTGATCAGTTATTCACACAACATACTAAATTGTTTCTCTTTTGTTGGTTTTCTTCCTTCAGGGCTCTTTGACATGTCCTTATTTGAAGGCGAAACAGTACGGGAGTGGCTATTTTTTGACAAGCCACGAAGGGCTTTCGATAGTGGAAACCGAAAACAGAGGTCACTGCCCGATTACAATGGGCGTGGTTGGCACGAGTCAAGAAAACAAGTAATTAATGAATCAGGATGGCTGAAAAGATCCTATTACATGGACCCTCAACCTACAAAGCTCCTCCACTGGCATCTTTACGAGTACGACCTCAACAAGTGTGATGCTTGCGCCTTGTATAGATTAGAACTCAAACTTGTTGACCCAAAAAAGGGTCCAAAGGGAAAGGTTGCTGATGCTTCTGTTTCTGATCTTCAAAAACAAATGAGTAAACTTACCGCTGAATTTCCATTGGAGGGCAAGAATAAAAGATCCGTTAAAGGGGGAGAGAAAGCAAATTCGAAAAATAAAGGTGGTGCAACGATCAATCCTGCTTTGAGTCAATTACCACCAACAGGTGATGCTTTTCAATATGGACAAAATGCTCCACTGCCAGATCTATCACATGAACAATCTTAAGGCTACTGCTTGACGTCATTAGAAAAATATAACAGTCGAAATCAGTATATGTTTTGGTCTATCCTTGAATTTTAGTTGGTCTAAATGAATGTACGATAATGGTACAGGCTTGTCAATAGTTCATTGTCATCCTGACTGCTGCACTTGATCATCCCTGTAGAATGATTCTAACTGCCTTTAGCTGGTACATGAGAAAATTTCATGGCTGTCGATTATCGCTCATTATGGTAAACTAAACACCGCTGCTATATGTCAATTAATACCAATGGCAGAATCAAGTCCATCGTAATTACAAATTTGTCAAGTCATAATATTTTAAATGGTAGTATTAGTATATTTGCCTTTTCAAAAAAGAAAGTCATAATATCTACTCCCTTTGTCCTATTTTGTTTGTTAAGGAGATGTGTACATTTTAACGAACTATTGAACCAATAAAATGGGACGGAGGGACTAGTTGGGATCTTGTATATATTGCTGCCAAAATCTCCGAAACGTACATGTGTGACGTTTGGGATTATGGTATCCCCAACCCTGCACGAGGGGTTGCGAGAATGCACATGAGTTCCTTATGCCTCCCTCAATCATATTTACCTTCCCAATGGGTACCTTTTTGTGTGCGTTTAACGCCACATGTCATGCTTCTAAAACCTAAGTGCAATCTCATTGCGTCTAATGTGATTCTTTGGTAACTTTTTTTTTTGAGTTAAGTACTTTTTTCGTCCCTGTGGTTTATCGTTTATCACTTTTCGTCCTCGCCGTTAACTTTTGGCTAAAATCATCCCCGTGGTTTGCATTTCGTCCCTGCCGTTATAACTTTGCCGTTAACCCCCTCACATGCAAGTCACGTGAGGGGCATTTTCGTCTTTTCACCAATTTAAGTGCAAAAATCATCCCTGTGGTTTGTCGTTTTTGCATTTTTCATCCTCGCCGTTAACATGGTCAACCGTGTACAAGGATGAAAAATGCAAAAACGACAAACCATAAGGATGAATTTTGCACTTAACCATGGGTGAAAAGACATAAATGCCCCTCATGTGCCTTGCACGTGAGGGGTTAACGGATCCAGGGACTAAAAGTAAACCACAGGGATGATTTTAGCCAAAAGTTAACGGCGAGGACGAAAAATGAACAAACGATAAACCACAGGGACGAAAAAAGTACTTAACTCTTTTTTTTAAACATACAATATCAAATAATGTACTCCATCATACAATTAAAATCGACAACAAGAAAAGAAAGAAAGGCTAAGCTAGACATGTAAAACGAGTCCCGTATTTTGAAGTCACTCAAACGATATATCGGGTTACTAGTTTGTAAAGGTTTCTAAGTATGCCAACACACAAACTTTAGCGAGTATTTACCTTTAAAAACGTCGTACTGTCGTAGTTAGTATGTCATTTAGTAAAAAGGTCTATCTGGTGATTATGATTCCCACATTGGAAAGGTCTAAAATTAAGATCTTTTAAAACTGAAGTTAACTTTACTAGTAAAGTTGATACTTTTGACCCTTAAAGTTAGTTTTTGAATTTTGATTATTTGATTGATGTCTCCATCTTTACTAGTAAAGCTGAAAACAACTCGAAAAGATCCTTATCCAGAGGTTTATCAGGTGATCATGATTCCCACATTGGAGTTTTTATGTGTATTCATTTTCACTTTTTTTTTTCTTTTTTCTTTTATACACTTTCTTACAATCTATAAATCATTGTAAATATGCATAAATTATTGTACATTGAGGGTGTATTTGAGAAAGAAAATAGAAATAAGAGGGCCGTTTTTATGGTAGCCACCAGCCAGTTGTATCATAACCATATTAGAGCTTTATGGTTCACATTAAAAGATTTCTTTTTTCAGCACATAACACAAATTATATACTTACTTTTTTAAATAAATTTACTCAACTAATAAACAATTTCTTTACTCTATAAAACAAACTACTCATTCCTTTTTTAAATAATTCAAACTTTAAAATAACGATATTACCATCTTTTTTAGGGGTAAGATTTTCTCAAGTTGTTTCTAACTTGAGGGATCAAGTTAAAACAATCTTGATCCTTAGATGAAAATCAATGGTCAAGATTCAAAGAAATCTTTGAATCTTGACCTTTGATTTTAATTCAATAGTCAAGATTCTTCCAACTTGACTCCCTTTTTTTATTCATTAATTTAAACATGTTAATCTAATAAACTTATAATACCTTCAATAAAATAATATACAACATAGATCTTTAAACCCTGAAATAATTATATTAAAAAGAATTATCAATCTTTAATTACAAAAAAGAAATATAATGTGTCTTAATACTCTAAACTTACAAAACGTATTATTTTTGAAAATTGATTGAAGATAAAATCTTTATGCAATTATATAATGGATAATGACCTGTGAGTGTAGCTAACTAAGCCAAAATGTCTATGTAATGTAACAATCTAGAAAGTCGTCTATCCAATGCAACGAAAAACGTATTTGTGTCTATGTGATGTATGTAACCGGCTAAGCTATACAAAATGACCAGTTACTTAAGACTGGATCCATGTCAGCTGCCATGTAGGCAGTTTCCCTCCCATTTTCAACCACATGCAAATCTCCCGCTTATTATTTCCCTCCCCTTATATTGTTTCCCTCCACCATGCTTTTCTCCTTTCCCTCCACCACACTTCTTCTTCTTCTTATTCTTCTTCTTCCATAAGTAAACAATCACCTAATGAAACCCTAAAACAACAATTTTGACATTCAAGCATACCAAAATTGTGACAGTAAACACTGTCACTTAATTAAACATTCAAGCAGCAGTTAAGAAAGTAGTCAAGTACAATACATACCAAACATTCAAGCAGCACGTAAGTTAAGAAAGTACAAAAGATTAGTTCTACAGACCACATTTTACTCAACGACCATAGCATCTCCAGGTGTTAATCCTGGTCCAGGAACTGTTTTGGATAGTTTTTGCCTTAAAACCCTTTCACTTGGAGGTCTTCTCTTTGCCATCGTCTTGAGCCTTCTCTTCTTGGTTCCTTCATTCACAGATTCTTGGGTGTCAATGACTTGTTCAGAAGGTTTAGGAGCATAAATTGAAGTGCTTTCATCCACTGTTGTTGGTCTTGCTTGATCCTGTATGATCATCCCAGATGAACCGATCCCACTTGCTAGCCAACTCATTGTCTTCCCAAATCCAATCTTAGCATTAGCTCTCATCATCACAGGCTTTGCTATAGAACTTGAACCGCCATCATTATCTACACTCAATGGAAAATCATTTAAACATTTGCATATATTTGATACAAAAAAAAACAAAATTAATAATTAGATTGTGTAGACATACCAACAGAAGGGACAGACATCTTGAAACCCCCTTTGGTGACCCCAAACCTTTTCCCTGGACTTTGTTGTGTATTCTGACTTCTTGGAGGACTAGGATGGTTTGCAGTGGTATTAGAATCTTGCATTGACATTCCCTTCATTTGCATTGACATTCCCTTCATTTGCATTTACATTCCCTTTAGTGGCATTAGAATGGCTTGCATTGACATTCCCTTCATTTGCAGTGGCATTCCGTTCATTTGCATTGACCTTCCCTTCATTTGCATTGACATTCCCGTCATTTGCAGTGGCTTTTGGCACTCTGGGCTTACTGGTGTACTTACAATTCTTTTTGGGAATATGGGCAGGCCTTGGTTTTTCTTGGTTTTTACAAGTCCTTGTATTGTGACCCTCTTCCCAACAGTTCTGACAAGTCATGGCAGTTCCATGTTTTGTAACCCTATTTTGCCCAACTTTTGGCTCATGAGATGCCCTAATCCTCTTCCTTTTAGGCCTTCCAAGCATCTTTCTAGGTTTTGGGGGCAAAGGTATGTTAAGGTTGGGATCAGAAGCTGGCCATGTGTCCATACCTTCCACATGGTTCAAATACTTGTTATAAGCTTCCCTATACATGGACTGTCTAAACCAAACTGAAATGAAGTCTTCTGGCTCCGTATTCAACCTATAGATTGCATTCACAGCATGCACACAGGGGATTCCACTTAACTACCACATCCTAAAACTGCATGATTGTTCATCAGTATCTACATTGTGTGCCTGATTGTAATTCCTAACTTCAAACTTAGAACCTCCTGCATGAATCACAGACCACTTACTTCTCCCATTCTTGATGATATCTAGCTTTTTCCTGATATTTGGGCATACATCATGTTCCTACTCTTCATTTTTCTCTCTTATGTTTTCCAACCTAATCATGATAATCACTCTCAAAGCTTCTAATAGGGTTATGATTGGCTTGTTTCTAACCTTAAGTAGGACAGAGTTCCAACACTCACTAAAACCATTTTCCACTGCCTCACACCCAGTATGCAACCAAAAGAAAGCTCTAGACCAAGACTTGGGATTTTTGTCCATCAAATACTTATAGGCATTAGGATTTGCTAACCTGATTTCCTTTATTGCAGCTTCAAACTGGGAAACATAAGAAGCCTTGGCAGCCTTCCAAAACAGATTTCTGAACTCCACACCACTGTAAACCTTTCTGAAGTTTTCATATATGTGCCTTGCACACTGCCTGTGCTCAGCCCTGGGCATTACATCTCTAACTGCTTCAATTAGACCCTATAAAATAGATAAGTTAAGCAAAACATACCAAATAAGTTAAGCAAAACAAATAAATTAAATTAAGTAATAAGTTAGAATTGTTACCTTGTGTTGGTCAGACATCAAGGTTAGTTGATCACCATCAGGACAACCAATACTATTGGAGAAACCTGGTGTTTTCTACAGTCACAATAGCCCATGCTATTGGATAAACCTGGTTGTTCCCATCCCTCCCCACGGCAGTTAAAAGCTCTCTATTGCATGACCCCTTGAGGAAACAACCATCCAATGCCACTACTTTTCTGCAACCAAATTTGAATCCTTGCTTCAAGGCATGAAAACACACATAAAACCTCTCAAAGTAGGATTTCCCATCTGGGTTAGTAGTCACACCAAGCTGGACTGTTGATCCTGGGTTGGTTCTCAACAAAGCTTCACCATAAGGCCTTAAAAGTGCATAATGTTCCTCCAAAGTTTGCTCAAACTCTGTTAATGCCCAGATCTTAGCCATCCTAACTTGTTGATGTGAAACCTGGCATTTATACTTCTTCATCACCAAATCTTGTATGACACACAACTTCACATCTGGTTGGGACCTAATTCTCTCAGCAAAGTGCTTCCCAATCCATTCGTAATCAATCAGAGACCCATATTTAAAGTTCCTACAACATGAGTGTTTATCTTCCAAGCTTCTAATCTGAAATGATCTTTCTTTTTTCATCCAACAAGCATAACACCTAAATGTACACTTCTGAGGAGTCAAATGGAACCTCTTAGCCTTTCTTTGTTTGCCCTTGGTTGGGTCTTTAAGTGGTCTTGCTAATGGCCTGGTACCACATCTAGCAATGATGCTGGCTTTGCAAGACCTCTCAAACCAAATAGAATAGCCATTGGCTAAAGCATAATAAGATAAACACTCCCTTAACTGATCATGATTTGCAAAAAGTTGACCAACCTACACATTATACACTAAAATCACTAAAAACTTAAAAAAAAGCTAAACTAATCAAATTAAAAACAATCAAAGTTACACAGACATACCTCTGGTCTTCTCATCCTCCAATGAGTTGCAGGGTCATATGTTTTAAACTTTGGCACTTCTGGTTCAGGTGGCTTCAATGGATCATCTTCATCTTTATTCTGCATGGTAAGAACTTCAAGCAGATCCTGCATAAACTCATCATGCTCCATATGGACTTGTTTCTTGTGATCTACATTGTTTCCATTGTTTCTCCTACCACCAAGGTCTGGTAGTGTTAGAAGTATTTAAAATTCGTGTTATAATGCGGAAGTAAGATAATCAACAATGGTGGAAAGTGTGTGTGTTAGTGTGTGTTCTTGAGAGAGAAAGGTGTGTGTGGGAGAAGTAGATTATCATATGTGTGTAAAAAGGCTTACCAGGCTTACAAAAATATGAAGGCTTGAGGGGTATTTATACTCTAAGTATATTACAAAAGCTCCCCCTCAACCTTACATTATATACACAAAATACAATGTTTGGAAATACAACTAAGCACTATTTTATATTTCTAACATTCTCCCCCTTAGTGCTTGGTTGTCCATCATCACTTCCTTTGTTGTCTCCTTCTCTTGTTTGCACGTCTTTGCTTGTTCTTCCTTTTCTTATATCTTTGTGCAGCAGATGAAGTTGATGGCTTATCAATCTTTGAACTCCAGAAAGCTCTTTTCTTGTAACTGTTCCATGAATCATTCCAAAACCTCTTAGGAATGAAGTGCCAGTTATCACCTACAGGACGTTCATCTGGCAATTTGATATTATCTTGAAAGTTCACTGGAGGAATATTATGAGGACCGCGTTCATGGCTAGGATTCCAATGAACCCATGAACCTGTCTTGGTATGAATAATTCCTTCTTGGGATTTGGGAGTTCTTGTGACAATGAGATCTCTAATCTTCTGACGCATATCAAGAGTATCTTTGATACGTCTTATGTGATCTCCTCTCTGGGACTTGATGTTTTCATCTTCTTCATTATCAGAATCTTCATCTATTGCATTCAGAATGGATTGGCAATATTTCAAGGTACCATCTGAATATTTGGGAAAATCAGAGGCACGAATGAAGATTTTTCTCTTGAGTCTATTGATGAAGACAAATCCATCCAAGCTTTCAATTGGATCTCCAATCTGAAATGAGTCTAGCTCATAACCTTCGGCTCTCTGGTTTGGTCTTGTAAGGTTAATCCTGCTAGATCTTCTTTCTAAACCAATCTGGAAGTCATTGAATTCATAAAATCTAATCAAGGCTTGAATATGGCTTTTCAATACTTCATAAGCTAGAAGTTGATCTTGATTCTTGATTATCAGATAAGCATATTGATTGTAGAGAAATAGGATGTCTGAGATCGTCATGTGTTGAAAGGATTCTTCTTGAACAACATAGATATTGCCATCAGCTCGGCGAATTCTGAATCGAACAAGTCTGAGATTGTGATTCTTGAGAGGAGTAAACAACTGAAGGATTTTTGTGATTGGAATTTTAAATTGCTGATACCACCATTCAGCTCTTACAGAACTTTCAACATTCATCAGTTCCATGTATGCATCTCTTTGACCTTGATGTCTGAATAGAAAGAATGCTCTCAATTGGTTCAAGGTCATGTTAAGTCTTTCATTTGGTGAGCAATAGATTTGAAAGGCTCTTTCTTCAAGATATCTAGCTCTGCACACAATTTCTTCCGGTCTTGTGCTCAAATCCAAGATTTGTTCATAATTCTCAGCAAAACACCCTCATTGATCCGCCATATCTTATTTCTTGAGATCCTTGGATGTCTAACTCCTTGTCCAAGTTCATTTGGAGTCTCAAGATTTTCTGTATTTCTGAGATGATAAACTATCTCTTCAAAGATATCTTCTCCATATTTTTCTTGAACTACACTTGCTGGAGCATCATCAGGTTTATCAGAATCAGACTCATCATTATTTCCATTTTCTGGTTGAAATGGATCAGGATCACTTGACTCATCAGAACTTGATGTGGAAGAATAATAATGAGAAATATTTCTGATGAGTGAAGGTAAATCATCCGAATCTTCTTGAATTTGAGTTCCTCCTCCTTGAGTCTCTGTAACAACTTCTTGAACAGTTTCTTGATCATCTTGAGCTTGTGTTTCATGACCCTCTCTAATATCTCTCATATTCTCCCCCTCGGGTTGATCATCAGGATCTTGATCATCCCGACGCCTTGAGATATTAGCCAGTCGACATTGTTGATCAAGCTCGGTGACTCGCTTTTGAAGAGCTTCAATTTGAGCCTGTTGTTCCTGTTGTGTATTTTGGAAAGACAAGTATGCAAGAAGTGATTGAAAAATAGATCGTTTATGAGAAGAAAGATGGGGTTCTTCTGATCTCAACCGATTCATGAGAGCAACAATTAGAGTATCGGTAGATAACCCACTGGTGGCAATTCTGTTTGGTGAGCAATCGCTTAAGTATTCGGATGAATCAGATGAATCAGAAGAAGAGCTGGAAGATGATGTGGTGAATTTGGATCAGGAAATGATTGTGGTGGTGGTGTTGGTGGTATGGTTGTTGTTGTTGTTGTTGTTTGTGGGGGTGTTGGTGTTGTTTGTGTTGGTGTTGGAGTTTCTTCTGGAGAATGAATTCGTAAAGCACCTCCAGTACGTAATCTAGGTGGTTGAGATGAGGTTTGAGATGCAGGAAGTTTACCAGTGATAGTGTTTCTCGATATAAGTAATTCACTTCTTTGTCCCTCTTCAATCCCTTCAACAAAATGAGCAATTAAAGTTTGAGCCTCAGGTGGTAATGGTATAGCAGAAGTTGGCACATCAGTAGTCTCAAGTGATTCTACTGAGTGACCTGAAGACATCATGACTGTCTCAGGATTTCCTGTTGGTTCAAAAGTATGAGCAACAGTTGATGATTCGGCTTTGCAACCAGAATCGGGTTGTTGTTGGGCAACACCACTAACAATACCGGGGTCACTGAGAATGCCCGTTAATACAGTCTCAGGTTGATCCTGAGGAACAGCAGTGTCACAACGGCGTTCATACTGCTAAGGCAGGATTTCCAAGCTGTCCTTGAGGGTCACACAAAGTGGTTCCCTCTCCGCTTGTTCCGGCACCAGTACTCAATTGGGCTTGTGATTCCGTGTGCCTAGGTGATCTAGACTCTTGTGCATGAACTGAAGGCGAGAGGTGGGGCTGGTCCTCTCTATTTTCAACACTCTCATCCTCCAAATGAGGAGAGTGTGGTGAGCGTGGCTGTTCCCCGTGTATTTCTGAGACTAACTCCTGTTGTGAGGAGTCAGAATGGCTGGGAGAGTTTGGTGCAAGCGAGAATGGGTAGTTCCCGACTTCTACTCTAGGGTAAACCCGGCGTTGATATTGGGTTAAGACTAATTGGAGGCCAACGTTTTCTTTTTGCCTTTCACCTATCCCGGACCTCTCAACCTCTCTGGTATTTTCAACCCCTCCCTCATTCCTTCCTTGTTCCTCCGGGATGTCTATGACATCATCAGCAAACTGATTTGCATCATCATCAGATGCATCATTATCAGAAGTAATCGTATCTTCTGGTTCGGGTTCTTGAAATCTGTCATACTCAAAGCGAGATCTTTTGAAAGTTTTTCGAATATTTACCGGAATTGATTTCTTTCTGCCTTGAGTATATGTCGGTGGAGGTGATCGAACAAAGGATGATGAAGGTATGGTTGAGGTAGACTGAGGTATGATTGGTTGTTCAGGTGTTGTAATATCCGGAAGTGGTGAAGATTGATGAATTGGTGATTGAGGTAATTTGGGTGAAGATGGAGATGATTGTTTTTGAGGTGATGGTGTTCTGGGTGATGGTGATTGGATTAAATTGATTGTTTTGGGAAGTGGTGATCGGATTTGTCTTTGAGACCCAGTAACAGATATTGTCTCCTCAGAAGATTTTGGAGAAGAAGTTTCAGTTATAGCTTTGCTTTTGAGGTTCTTTGATGAACTCTTCTTCTTCTTCTTTTGATGCACTTGTTTACTCAATTTCAACACAAACATTTCTCCTTTTTGTTTCTTTCTTTTGAGCTTACTGGAACTGGATTCACCCTCACGCTCTTTTCTTTTTCTACTTGACCCCTCACCAGGTGTCCTATGTACAGCTTGGGTAGGAACCGGGAGGCTTTCCGGTCCCAGTGTTGTTCTAATCCAGTCCAGATAAGCAACTTTATCTTCATCATTATCTGACACCATATCTAGTAGAAATGATGGGATCAGGAAAGTATAGTTAGCAGCTCCTGAGTCTCTAACATACTTGTAAAAATGTATAGTCACTTGGCTACTGTCTTGAAGCCTTGGAATGCTTCTTTCATGTCTTACTGCACTGTAGACGATTGTTGTGAGAAATCTTATGAATGGAATATACTTCTTGGGAGCAGACACTTTGCCATTTACTAATACAATCAGTTGATCCCACAAAAGTTGAGCAATGTCATAGTGTCTGTTGAAAACAACACCATAGAAAATGTGCAGCATTGGCTGTGTCAGATTGTCCATCCCTCTTGTGTATGGGGTTAAGCAGTTGCTTAGGATGGAATACACATAATACCAAATCTTTGGTAGATTTTTCAACTTGAAATCTCTTGTCCTTGATAAAGGACCTTCATAACCAACAGAAATTAAAGCAGCAAACATTTCTTCATTGGACTCAAAGTCATCATAATCAGCATGTCCATTGAAGTTTGCTTCAGGTAGTCTTAAAATCCTTCTGAAGTCATCAAGATTGAACTCAAACTCATATTTTCTATCTCCTGAAGTCAACTGATATTGAAAGTAGCCTTGACGACGAAGTTCAGGAGATTTTGATTTAGCTTTGGCTCTTGGATTTGTTGGATCATAAGGTTGAACAAAGATAATTGATCTCCACATATCAAAAAGGTAGACTTCAGCTAAGTCTTGTTCAACAGTAAGTACATATGTGAGAGGATGATTGTGAAGAATTCTTGGAACTATTTGAAAACCAGGAGCTATGAAAGGATCAAACAACGCTCTGTTATTTCTCATGCTACTTGTGTTTCCGGCAATGAGAATTTCTTCAATTGATTCGTTTAGAGCAACCTCTTCATCATGTTCAATAATTTCTTGATGATCCATTTTTAATTTTCTGTTTTAAGACATAAAACAATTTAACGCACACATAAAATAAAGTTTGAATAGCAAATAACAAGTTTCACTCAAATGATTTATATAAAATACAAAGAGGTTCACAAAGGCGATCAACTCAGTGTATTCTTTATAAATAATTTGAAATGAGAAGATAAACTCAGAAAATTAAGTATAATCATATAAGTACGATATATTTAAAATAGCAAGGAAGTACACAAAGGCGTTCGATTCCCCGTATTTCAAATATATTGTGATTATATGATAATACAAAGCATTTTGTCACACCACACAAAATTTAAAAAATTAAAAATAAAAATTTGAAAATTTTTCTAAGTATGGAAACTAGGACGATCTTGACAAGATCGTCCTGAGGTTGAACTCAGGTTTTGGAAAAATAACACGATCTTAAAGAAGATCGTCTTAAGGTTTTATTTCCAAAAAAATTTTGAAGTGAAGGAAAAAGAAACGATCTAGTTCAAGATCGTCTTATCTATGATTATTGGAAAAAAAATTGTTAAGTATGGAAAACTGAACATGGGACGATCTTGTTCAAGATCGTCTCAACATTCAATATGTTGACAAAAAGGTTTTAAGTAAAGGAAAATGAGACGATCTTGTACAAGATCGTCTTAAGGTTTTATTTCCAAAAAAATTTTGAAGTGAAGGAAAAAGGGACGATCTTGTAGAAGATCGTTTTAAAACCAAGTGTTAAAAATACTTCACTTCAATTTTCATTTAAAGAAAAATTCTAACACTTTAAAATATAAAGTGAAATCATCTCAATGATTTCCCTTTAAATTTAAAAGTATTAAGTTTTGAAGTGAAGGAAAAGACGATCTTGGGCAAGATCGTCTTAGGAACAAAATGACTTGAAAATAATACGACTTTGCCAAAATCGTTTTATTTCCAACTTTTAGTAAGAAAAGACGATCTTGGGCAAGATCGTCTTAGGAACAAAATGACTTGAAAATAATACGACTTTGCCAAAATCGTTTTATTTCCAACAATTTTAAGTGAAGGAAAAGACGGTCTTGGGCAAGATCGTCTTAGGAACAAAATGACTTGAAAATAATACGACTTTGCCAAAATCGTTTTATTTCCAACCAGGTTTTCCTTTTTTTTTTTTTTTTTTTTTTTTTTTTTTTTTTTTTTTTTTTTTTTACAACCCTGTCTTCTATGCTTCAATGTATCGTAGTTTTTTTTTTTTTTTTTTTTTTTTATCAGTTTTGTGTTTTTTTTTTATTATATATATAGTTTCTTTTTATTTTTTCATTCGTGTGTTATTTTTTTTTTTTTTTTTTTTTTTTTTTTTTTTTTTTTTTTTTTTTTTTTTTTTTTTTTTTTTTTTTTTTTTTTTTTTTTTTTTTTTTTTTTTTTTTTTTTTTTTTTTTTTTTTTTTTTTTTTTTTTTTTTTTTTTTTTTTTTTTTTTTTTTTTTTTTTTTTTTTTTTTTTTTTTTTTTTTTTTTTTTTTTTTTTTTTTTTTTTTTTTTTTTTTTTTTTTTTTTTTTTTTTTTTTTTTTTTTTTTTTTTTTTTTTTTTTTTTTTTTTTTTTTTTTTTTTTTTTTTTTTTTTTTTTTTTTTTTTTTTTTTTTTTTTTTTTTTTTTTTTTTTTTTTTTTTTTTTTTTTTTTTTTTTTTTTTTTTTTTTTTTTTTTTTTTTTTTTTTTTTTTTTTTTTTTTTTTTTTTTTTTTTTTTTTTTTTTTTTTTTTTTTTTTTTTTTTTTTTTTTTTTTTTTTTTTTTTTTTTTTTTTTTTTTTTTTTTTTTTTTTTTTTTTTTTTTTTTTTTTTTTTTTTTTTTTTTTTTTTTTTATTTTTATGATTTTTTTTTTTTTTTTTTTATTTTTTTATTTTTTTTTAATTTTATATTTGGTTTTTCTATTATAAACAATGAGTTTATTTTCAAATAGTGCAAATACACAAACTCCCCTTAGATTCATGAATTATCCTTTTTCTCCCCCTCAAACATTGCATGATATTTAAGCACATTGCACATAAGCATAGCATCAATGTTTGTCAGATAATGAATGAAAGAGAAAGAGATGAAGGATTTGTACAGAACATGCAGAGGCAAGTAAGTGTATTGGTAATGAGCACTTATTTGAGATTGTTTCTTGAAAAGAAACTCATTCCAGGATCATGTGTTGAACAGTACCCGAGATTTGGAATACTTAACACAGACCTTTATTACCTGCAAAACATAATTAAGGTTTTCTAGGTACCCACCTTTGAATGGGTCCTTTTAGGTTAGTGGAATCATTCAAAGTATACAGATGAGGTTTTTGAACAAGAGGTTTATTTGTAAGATTCATCACAATCCCATTTGAATCAACAATCAAAGATTTGGAAATCACAGCAGAAGATTTAGAATTTCTTACAGACCATGGTTTAGCTAAATTACTCAAATTTGAATCAAATTTCCTATCAGGAACTTTCTTCTTGTAATCATTAGCTATCCAACTTCTTCTAACTGTTGATTTATCAGACACTTGTGTTTTAGCATAACTAGTAGATTTTATCAATGATGATTTAGAAATCCACTTATGGTTACTAGCTAAGCTCTTCTCTCCTTTCTTAGATTTAGTCCGAGGAGTTAAAAACACATTCTGATTTTTGCTTTGCTTGGTTGAAGATTTAATATTCTGTTTCTTTTGAGTTGCAACAGTGAACCAACCATACTGATCTCTATAGCTAGTTATACCATTAGATGTATCCTTAATTAGCAAATCTTGGTTAGTTTTAGACATCTTAGGTAAAGAACTAGATTGAGAGATTGCTTTAGAATCAGAGGTTCTAGAAACAGATGAAATATCAACTTTAAGCTTTGATTTATCAGAAATGGAATTCTTACCTTTGACAGCTGGGATTGCTTTAGAATCAGAGGTTCTAGAAACAGATGAAATATCAACTTTAAGCTTTGATTTATCAGAAATGGAATTCTTACCTTTGACAGCTGGGGCATGCTGACCTTTGGGTGAATAAAATGAAGTTGGAGCAAACTTAGATTTAGATTCCTTCTTTGATTTAGGCTTTTTGGGTGAGAGTTTTTCAAGCTCTTTTTCAACTTCTGGTGCAAAAACATGATCAGTTTCCAAAAACTTATCTAATTCTTCAACAGAAAGATATGGATAAGTAAACTGTAATTCTTTTGGTTGAACTTCTGATTTTAAAACAGTTTTGTTAGTCAACTTTTCAATCAATGCTTTTGCTTTAGCCTTCAGATCAGTAGGAATCTCAATCTTTTGCTCTAAGTTCAATTTATTTTGGTCAACAGGGGTGATTGAAAGAGTATCAAAAGAAAGTATTTTCTTGACAGAAGCAAGATGTTTAGCTTTCAAAGCTTGAACTTTCTCTTCAATGTGAAAGAATGATGACAGCATTGAGGTGGACATATCATGTATCTCTTGAGGAGATATGCTATCACCCTGCATGTCTTTGTTAAAATTCTCACTCCCATTGGATGAAGTGGAGCAGTCAACAGAAGTTAGATCATGTAACATTTGGGTCTTGGTGGTCTCACTTACCTTTGGTGAATAATTTTGAGTTTTCAGATGTTGAATGACTTGTTGTTGAGACTCAATTTTTTGTTTTAAACCTTCAATTTCCTTTTCCAATATGGTAGTTGGAATGTAAAATCTTTCTGAAATTTGTTTTGAACAATCTTTTTGAGACTCATTTTCAGGAATTGAAATGCTGTCTATTTCTTCTAACTCATAGATGGATCTTTTATGAGTTTTCTTGTATGTGTCATTAATAGCAACATAATCAATCTGAAATCTGTTTGGTTTTTGTCTTTCAACATCATCTGACTCAAAGTCATCCTCAGATGGTCTGATGAATTCTTGAATCATGCCAAGTCTAAGATATTTTTCATTATAAAGTGGACCAAGGTCTTCTTTTTGGATTTTTTCTAAATGTGCTGGATTCTCATAACCCAACCCAAGAAGAAGTTCTGATCTATCAATCTTTGATTTATTGTAATAAGCAGTGAAATTCAGAAAAGGATTTTGTTCAATTTTATAGATTTTTTCTTGATAGAACAAGATGTTTGCTTTCAAATCCTCAACTTGTTTTTGAAGAGTCTCAATTTCAACTCCTTTGAGAAAACAAGTACTGTTTAGATCAGAAATCTGTCTTTCATGCTTTTCACAGTTAGGTCTAAAATCTTTCATTTTATTTGTGAGAACTCAACATCAGCTTGTCTTGCATTTGCTCTTAACCATTCATTGGTTTTCTCAAGCTTTAAAGTCTCAATGATTTGCTTGAGTGAATGGACAGTCTTTTCAAGGTCTTGACATTTGTTTGTCAAATGAGCATTGGGTGAAACAACTTGAGAACTGTTACTTGACAAATGCATTTCTTTTAAGGAATCATAGTTCACTTTGAGAGCTTCATGAGCTATTGAGAGTTCTGAAAAATCTTCATTAATTTTATCAAACTCTTGTTTAGCCATTTTCAAATTGGTTTTTAAAGTAAGATTTTGCTTTGTCAAAGTATCAGCAGTTGTTTGGACAGTCAAGTAATCATCTTTGGAAATGAATTGTACCTCACTTGTTGTTGTTTGTGAAGTAGTTTGTGAATGATTGGTTGTTGAAGTGACAGATGTCATCAAGCATGTGAGATCTTCAGAATTAGCATCAATATCTCCAAATAGCCATGGTTTCATCTTTTGTTGTTTGGCTAAGAAATTCTTTCTGATCTCAAGCTCTGAAATCATCATTGTTGTCCCTGAAACGAACGAACAAAGATTTGTAATTATTTTTGTAAAAAAAATTTTGGAATTAAAACGATCTTGAAGAAGATCGTCTTAAGATTTGATTAGGACGATCTTGATTGAAGATCGTCTTAAGGGTTGGTAGAACGATCTTGATAGAAGATCGTCTTAGGAAAATTTTATGTAGAAAGGTAAGACGGTCTTGAATGTAGATCGTCTTAGGACTTGGTTAAGAAAAGGTAAGACGGTCTTGGTTGAAGATCGTCTTAAAAAATTGGTTGGTTGAAAAATTTTCTAAGTATAGAAAATTCTGGAAATTTGGCCAGAATGATGTTATGATTTTAGAATTGTTGAGCAAAACCAATCTCAAAGAGATTAGTTACCCAAGGAAGTGTGTGATTCCCAATCACAACAACTTCAAATTATAAATCCACAACACACAGTTCACACAGAACCAAAAATATTAGGACGATCTTGGGAAGATCGTCTTAAGAAAATTTTATGTAGAAAGGTAAGACGATCTTGAAGGAGATCGTCTTAGAATCCTTATGAAGATCGTCTTAAGGAAATCTGCAAGAACATCAGAAAAAGACAAAATAGTCGAAAAATTTAACAATTTTGCTTGTATTTCACTCAATTTTGAGAGTTACAACTTGATTCAAGCCCAGAAATGCTCAGAATACGATTGCGCACAACCCTAGAAACAATTCCATAGATCAAATCAACTCAAACTGAAAATTCAAAATCTCATCAACTTTCTAAAAATTTTGGAATTAAAACGATCTTGTAGAAGATCGTCTTAAGATTTGATTAGGACGATCTTGATTGAAGATCGTCTTAAGGGTTGGTAGAACGATCTTGATAGAAGATCGTCTTAGGAAAATTTTATGTAGAAAGGTAAGACGGTCTTGGTGAAGATCAGTGACAGTTAAAACGGTTATGGTGATGAACACGAATTCTCAATTTTGAACAAAATTTGCACCAATCTGCTTGAAATTTGTTCTGGATCGTCAACAGATTGTTGTTTTGCTCTGATACCACTTGTTAGAAGTATTAAAATTCGTGTTATAGTGCGGAAGTAAGATAATCAACAATGGTGGAAAGTGTGTGTGTTAGTGTGTGTTCTTGAGAGAGAAAGGTGTGTGTGGGAGAAGTAGATTATCATATGTGTGTAAAAAGGCTTACCAGGCTTACAAAAATATGAAGGCTTGAGGGGTATTTATACTCTAAGTATATTACAAAAGCTCCCCCTCAACCTTACATTATATACACAAAATACAATGTTTGGAAATACAACTAAGCACTATTTTATATTTCTAACAATCTCCTGAAGTTGGAATTCTTACAATTGGGTTACCCATCCTTACTTCTCTTATTTCATCCTCTGCATCACTTAGATGGTCTAATGAAGCAACACTGTCAGCATCAGAATCTTCATCTTTGTCATATGCTTCATCATCGGTATCACCACCATCATTCTCTTTCTGACCACCATCATTCTCATTCTGACCACCCTCATTCTCATTCTGACCACCCTCATTCTCATTCTGACCACTCTCATTCCCAATCTGACCACCTGCAAGCTCAATGTCATCATCTTCATCAGGCTCATACTCAAAATCGTCTATTTGAGCAAGATAGTTACTCAAGTCCACTGTAAAGTGGTCAATATACATATCCAATGTGCCATACGTATGTATTATGTCAAAGAACATAATACAATCCCTGTCATCCTTTATACATGTCATGTTTTCCACACCACACCCATGAAAAGCAAAGTAAATACCAGTAATAGGACAACCAGTTTCATCCTCTACAAACTTATGCAATTGCTTAAACCCTAGTATTTGTGTAGTAGATAAAGACTTGACCTGGTAACCAACATAGCGAAAGGGATGAAACATAAACATCCTATCATGGTAAACATTGAACTTGTATTCTCGACGCATCTCTTTCAAAAACCCTAAAAAATATATAAAAAAAAATTATTAAAAAAAACGAATCTGACATAAAAAAAGGATGGAAGAAATACCTTTGATTATGAAGAAACCCTAAAAAACCCTTAATCATCGGAAGAACCCTAAATCGCCATTGTTTTTTTATCCCAATGTGTGTGTATGTGTTTAATAATTGATCCCGATATATACATATACATATAATATATACATACATATAATATATAATATAAATACTCAGTGCTATTACACGTAAGGTCAATCGAAGTGCCACATGGATACAATTGACTATTTTTAAAGTGGTGACCGGCTACTAGTACTTATCCGGTTACATACATCACATAGACACAAATACTTTTTTAGTTGAATTGGATAGACGACTTTCTAGATTGTTACATTATATAGACATTTTGGCTTAGTTAGCTACATTCACAGGTCATTATCCCTATATAATTTTACTTCAATTAACTTTACATGAATAATTATATCTAATTTTTATATATTTGAAAGGTGTGGATCATTTGCTCACAACAGAGGATCTAGCTTACGTTGTCTTAACCGGGTCCACGCTAGAGAGTTTCTGTAACACCCCAACAAGGCGGAATCATGAGGGTTACATACTAAGCACAGCACGACATGGAAATTAAGTAGAGACAAGTCTAAATGCATTAAAAGGATTGGGCAATCCATACAAATCATTCAAATGCAAGCACCAAATCAAGAATAATGCATAAGGAGCACGCCCATCAAATGTTTACAAAATAATAGTTCAAAAGATGGTAAATGATCCTAAGCATAACCCATTAGCGGGAACTATGAATCACGGATCCAAGAAATAGTCCAAGTCCATCCTAGCATGCAAACAATCAAGCAATCATCCAATACGTCTCTGGTTTAGCTGTTCACCTGAAAAGTGTACTAAAACGTGTCAACATAAAGTTGGTGAGTTAGTAGGTTTAAGTAAAGAAAATCAAGTGTCGGGATAACAACCGTTAACGATACACGAGAGTTAGAATATCTAACCACATCAACAAACCCTTGCTAAGGGAACACGTTAGCACAATATCAATACGATCAACGTTTAACAACAACGATCCATATAACGATTAATAACGTTCAATAACGTGGGCTCAACAACCCATAACGTGAGTATAAAGATACCCATAACGTGGATTCAACAATCCATAACGTGAGTTTAACAACCCATAACGTGAGTATAAACATACCCATAACGTGAGTATAAACATACCCATAACGTGAATTCAACAATTCATAACGTGAGTTTAACAACCCATAATGTTTAATATATATATATATAAGCATACAATACAACAATACAACTAAGGCATACGTTCAATTATTCTACATCTCGTTCTATACCCAAACGTTTCAAATCAACCGACAACCGTTTAACAACGAGTACACTTTCCACCCCAAATCATATAAACGTAGGGGCTACGAAACTCACCTTGAGCGGCTACGACAAGTTAAGATTGAGTTACAAGCGTAGGATATTCGTCACACGTTCCCAACCTACATGCATACATATCAATATACGCTCATACATTCATGATTCGAGACTCGTTTGATCATAAGAATCAAAATGATGTTTGTTGGATGGATATGAGATTAGGAGGATGTTAGGAATTGACTTTGACATGGATTAAACGAGTTAAAGACATAAAGGAAGAAAGCGGGCAGCAACATGGGTAAGAATGGTTTGACTAAAAAGTCAAAATTGACCAAGAACATCCAAACCCTAATTCGACACTTGAAATCCGATTTTTGTGAGATTCAAGACTCAATTCGACATATAATCAACATGATGGAACATAAACAAACATAACCCCTTTCATAATTTCGTTCCATAACATCACTTTAAACTCAAGAATCGTTCTTGACCCATTTTGACCTCACAAAACCCTAATTCGACCTAGACCTCGATTTAAAGAGTTTTAAGACATGTTTTGAGCATAATTTGGCATAAGTAATGTGTATGAAACCAACCCATACTTTAAAATCATTCCATAACTTCAATTAAGCCTCAAAATCTGATTTGACCTAAATTATCCAAGTTGTAAACCCTAAAATCGACCCGTTAAACTTTTGTACCGAAACTTGACTAAGGGTTGTTTAGGTTAGACTTGAAACATGATTATAAACATAAAATGGTGGATTTGAGATGAGTTTTACTTACCAAAATTACCTTCAAAGAGTCAAACCCAAATTTGAGCTAGATGGAAGGATTTCTTAGACTTTTACCTTCAAATCCTTGGTATGATGACCCAATAATGATGGAGATGGTGAATTTAATGTGATTCCAACTTAAAACACAATTAATGATTCAAGAAATTTAGAGAGAGGGACAGAGTATGAGTCTTGCAAGATATATAGAGAGGGGAAGATAATATGGAGGAAATGAGTGGATGAATTTTGGTGGAAGAGTTAGGGATAGGGTTGGGTAGATGGAGCATGGGTAAAAATGGTAAATGCTACACTATTACCTTAAGTAAATAATCTCTTTTTGTATTCAACTAGTCTATTTTCGATTCCAACACTTTTAGACTATTACCCAGAGAAGTAGTCTTATTCTGTCTATTTCCCATTTTCGCCACTTTTAGACTATTACCTAGAGAAGTAGTCTTATTTTGTCTATTTCCCATTTTCACCACTTTTAGACTATTAGAAACACGAGTTATACACATGAAGGATGAATCCGAAAACAAAAGGCAAATGTTACATACATAATTAACGAAAGTCAATGGGTCCAACACCACGAGTGTTACAATTAATCACATAGTCAACAAAAGTCAAACATAGTCAAATAGGTCAAAATTCGCGAATGTTACATCATTCCCCGTTAAAAGAATTTCGTCCCGAAATTCGATCGAAACCCTAATCGCTAAACAAACGAGGGTATTTGGCTTTCATAGAGTCTTCACGTTCCCAAGTAAATTCGGGCTCACGTCTCGCTTGCCATCTCACTTTAACGAGTGTATACCAGGTATTCTTTAGCTTTCTAGTTTGCCGGTCTAGAATCTCTATCGGCTCTTCCACAAATTTTAACGTTTTATCGACACGGATTTCTTCAAGGGGCACGTGAAGTGTTGGATCGGCCAAACACTTCCGGAGATTATAAATATGGAAAACATTATGAACTCCACTCAAATTTTGAGGGAGCTCCAATTGATACGTCACCGGGCCAATTCGTTCAAGGATTTTAAACGGGCCAATATATTTCTTGGGCCCAACTTGCCACGTTTCACAAATCGAACCACGCCTTTCCATGGGGATACCTTCAACAACACATAATCACCAACTTCAAATTCGAGAGGCCGTCGTCTCACGTTTGCATACTTCAATTGTCGTTCCCGGGCTACTCTCAATTTTTCTTTAATTTGTGAGATCACTTTAGTTGTTTCAATGACAATTTCGGGCCCGATGAGTTGGCTTTCACCAACCTCCGCCCATGCCAACGGTGATCTACAATCTCTCCCATATAAAGCTCTAAACGGCGCCATTTGAATGCTAGCATGGTAGCTATTATTATAGGAGAATTCGACTAGCGGTAAGTGTGCATCCCAATTGCCACCAAAATCGATGGCACAAGCTCGTAACATATCTTCAAGCGTTTGAATCGTCCTTTCACTTTGACCATCGGTCTGAGGGTGGAATGTCGTACTCATGTTAAGTTGAGTACTCATTGCTTTTTGGAACGCCTTCCAAAACTTTGCACTCCATGTTTGGATATCACCTCTTTGATGTACAAGCGTGCCATGGTGTCAAATTTATCATCTTCCCGGATGGCTAAGAAGTGAGCCGACTTAGTCAGCCGGTCAACTATCACCCAAATGGTGTCCCGACCACTACTCGTTCTAGGTAACTTCGTGATGAAGTCCATGGCGATATCTTCCCATTTCCACTTCGGTGTTGCCGGTTGAACTAGCAAACCGGGCGGTTTCTTGTGGTCGGCTTTTACTTGCAAACACGTGATGCATTCACTAACGTATCTAGCAATGTCTTTCTTCATTCCCGGCCACCAATACAAGTCTCTCAAGCCAAAATTCATACTTGGAGAATTTGGCATACAATTTCTCTTTTCGAAGCAACTCTAAAACCTTCTTCAAATGTTCGGCGTGATCTTCTTTAGTTTTAGAGTAGATAAGAATGTCATCAATGAAGACAATGACAAACTCATCCAAGTAGGGTGAACACACCCAGTTCATTAAGTCCATGAACACCGAAGGTGCATTAGTCAACCCAAAAGGCATAACCGTGAATTCAAAGTGCCCATACCGCGTACGAAAGGCCGTCTTGGGAATATCATCTTCATGGACACGTAGTTGGTGGTAACCCGACCGCAAATCAATTTAAGAAAAGAAACGAGCACCTTGGAGTTGATCAAATAAGTCATCAATCCTTGGGAGGGGATAACGATTTTTCACCGTGAGTTTGTTTAGTTCTCGATAATCGATGCACATACGGAAGGAACCGTCTTTATTTTTGACAAATAAGACCGGTGCACCCTACGGTGAGTGACTAGGGCGGATGAAACCCTTTTCTTGGAGTTCTTTGAGTTGGGCGGCCAACTCTTGCATTTCGGTTATGGCTAAGCGGTAGGGTGCTTTGGCCACGGGAGAAGCATTTGGGATGAGATCAATACGAAAATCGAGTTCACGAGATGGAGGGAAACCCGGTAGGTCATCCGGGAATACATCCAAGAATCTATTTACCACGGGTATGGCTTTCAATTCTGTTAGAAATCCAAAAATGGTGTTAAAATGCAATTATTTTAATAATGGAAGGAGTATTAGTGAAAGTTAGTCAAGTGTATAAATACTCCTTTCCATACCCAAAATTGTAAGCTTTTCCCCCATTTCCATAATTAATTCCAATAATTCAACATTAATTCTCTCTCATCTTCATCCCTGACCTCCAAAACACACACTACACCTTTTCACACACTAACTCCATTTTTGCACAAATAAAGCTCAAATTTCTACTTAACAATTGGTATCAGAGAAAAATCAGTTAATCTGAACGATCCATAGCTCGATTTGTTGCAATTTTCATTCAATTTTCAAATTTTTATTCAAAACCGTTTTTCACTGTTCTTCAATTTTCACCTCTCAAATCACATAAAATCACACTTATTTGTTCATCAATAGATTCGTGATAATTGTAAACATAATCCTGTCAAGTTTCAAGTTCCAATTCGATCTAAATCTCGAGATTGAATTTTTTGATTTTGGCGCGATTTTTTGAGTTTTGAATCTGTTGTGTTTGGTGTTGAATTTTGTTCATAGATTTGTTGCGGAGGTGAAAACAAACAGTTTGCAAGTTATTTCGTGATCTAACTCCCACTAATTCAAAAGTTATTGAAGCTTTTAAAGTCATTAATGGAGTTTTCATGGAAAACTGGTAAAATGATGAAGATGAACCTAAAACGATCTTCACTAAGACGATCTTCATAAGATCGTTTTGGTATTTGAAAGTTAATTGTAATACCTGTGCTGTGTGGATTGTTGAGTTGAGAAGTCTTTGTTTTTGGCTAACTAATCCAGAAGGATTGGTTTGGTCAATACAAATTCTTGAAAAGAAAACAAGACGATCTTCACCAAGATCGTCTCATTATTCTGAAACCAAGACGATCTTCAACAAGATCGTCTCATTTCTTTTGAAGTTAAGACGATCTTCAATTCAAGACCGTCTCATTTCCTGATCGTTTCACTTTTCATACTTAGCCAAATTTCACCAAAATTTCCAAGACGATCTTCAATCAAGATCGTCCCAGTTCTTCAAGACCGTTTCACTTCAAGACCGTTTCATTATTCCAAGATCGTTTCATTTTTTAGACTTAACCAAATTTTCATCAAACTCCTAGAACGATCTTGCTCAAGACGATCTTACTCAAAACGATCTTACCTAAAACGATCTCACCCAGGACGATCTTCTCAAGATCGTTTCATTTTCTGCTTCACAAGATCGTTCCAATTCCAATTCCAATAAAAAAAAAAAAAAAAAAAAAGGTCTTTTGGCGGGAAAAATTATTTTTGCCCAGGGTCTTAAAAAGGGATAATTCATGAAGATTTAAAATTTGATAGCATTAAAAAATTTTTAGGCCAATTTTCATTCGTTATTGACGCGGTTTTGGCGAAAAATTTTTAGAAATTATCAAATTTTTCCTATGATCATGATATCCAAAGTTTACATGAAATTCTAAGTTTCGTGAGAACATATTTCGGCGAAAAAATTTGGAGGGAAACCTGAAGTACAAAATTTCAATTTTAATTCTTTCACTTCAATTTCAATCACAATTACCTTTTCATTTCATTTCACCCTTTGCTAAACAAAATGTCAAGTCCAAGTATCTCAAATTCAGTCAAAAATGATTTCGTCTTCAATTTGTGGTTAACTTCCTCACCCAAGACACCTACTTCATCTGAAGAGAAACTTCATAAAGGTGGACTGTGCTCATGTTGTATGACTACTCATTTGCGATCTGAAATAACTCCTTGTCAAGTGATGAAGATATTGATTCATTCGATTGCCACTGAAAATGTCAAGTTTCAAGAGGAAGTAGTCACGTTACAAGCTGAGAATGTCAAACTGAAAGAACAAATGATCTACTATCGAGCTGGAAATGTGAGACTTACAAATGAGATGAAAAAACTTCAAGTTGAATTTGGAGACCTTGCAGTTTGGAATGAAATTGACAAACAAACTTTGAAGAAGAATGATGAGTTGAAGTCACAAATGAAAGCTGCGATAAAAGAACTTCAAACAGAATTGAAAACTTCCAACAAGAAGCTGAATGATAGTATCTTGGAAAGCAAATCAAGAGAACTTATTTTGCAAGAACAGATTTCAAGTTTTCAATCTCAGTTGAAAAATGAGACATCCAAATTCTTAACCATGGAGAGCAAGTTTATTGATGAGATGAACAAAGTTGAGAAAGAGAGACAAGATGTTTGCAACAAAATCAAGACTCTTGAAGAGAATTGTTTGCAATATCAATCAAATGAAACATCTCTACGAAAGAGAATCTCTGAACTTGAGATGGAATTGCAAACACAATCAACATCTTGTGACACTCAAAGTGATGATGGCTCAGTTTATCATGATGCAAGTCCAATATTTCCAACTGAACTTGATGCTCAAAAGAAAGTTTGCACTGAGTCCATCCCAAAGAGCTCAAAGATCAAAGTTTCATCTCCTGCTAAACATAAAGCTTCTCAATTTACTAACTATGCCTTATTCAAGGATAGAAAGTATTCGTCGAAGCCTACTATAGATGGAACACAGACTCTCATTCCATTCTTGTCATTTAAAGACAATACCAAGTTCATCTCTCAAGCAAAAGCTCAGTTGACCAAGATCAAATGGAAACCTGTCTACAAACCAAAGTCAACTGAGTCAAAGACAATCAAATACTCACTTTGGCAACTCTATGAACTTGCACCAAAACCAATTACCGTGCAAAAAGTGAATGTCTTTGCATCTCCACTGCGTCCACAAAAACTCAACTTTTCAACAACCTCGAGTTTTCACCTACCATGGACTGCAGATTCTATTCGTCGAATCGATGACACGTACATTTGGAATGTCAAGACAAAAACCGTTGGGCCTACACAAAAATGGGTCCCAAAGGTTGTTTGTAAGTAATTCGATGAAATGGCTTATACACATGACAGTGTATAACCCGGGCTAAAGATGTTGTTTATTGGACTACTACTTCATAATGGTTGATTCCCCAGTTTCGACTTCAAAGAGACATGATGAACATGTTGTCACACATTCATCATGAGGGGAAGAAAGAGGATAATAAAGTCAAACAAGTGTGTGTGCTTTCTTGAATTTTGATGGGGAGAAAGAAGAATTCATCAGTTGAGGGGAAGAAAGATAAATTGTTGACTAAAGTGATCCCCAAATTATTCTTTGAAGATAGTTATCGCCAACGTGGTGGGTAAGCCGCGGGTACACCCTATACATAAGCGTTGGTGGTACGCAAATATGATTGTTTGATCGAGGGGAAGTTTGTGATGAAAAAGATGTTTGTCCAAATGCTTCAAGAGAAAGATTCATTAATTAAGGGGAAGTGTGACAAAGTTAAGATTGTCAAGAAGAGGCTATCATGTTTAAATCTAAAGAGCCAAGATCAAGTTTCCGCAATGCTCAAACTCTGAGAAGTTCAAGACTTAAAGATACATCTTTAAGGTAAGTGTGAAGATTAAAGACGTAAAGCCAAGTTTGATGGAAGATCTTGAAGACAATGAGAAAGCTTCGAAGACCTTCATCAACAAATTCGTATTTATAGATAATATCGTGCATGAATTACATTTCAACACCAAGGGGAAGAATGTTAGAAATCCAAAAATGGTGTTAAAATGCAATTATTTTAATAATGGAAGGAGTATTAGTGAAAGTTAGTCAAGTGTATAAATACTCCTTTCCATACCCAAAATTGTAAGCTTTTTCCCATTTTCCATAATTAATTCCAATAATTCAACATTAATTCTCTCTCATCTTCATCCCTGACCTCCATACACACACAAACACCTTTTCACACACTAACTCCATTTTTGCACAAATCAAGCTCAAATTTCTACTTAACAAATTCGACTTTTGTGACGTTGACATTATAAATTTTCCCTTCCCACGGCTCGGTCGTCTCGCCATGAACCACTAACTCTTCCCTGTCTCCTAATGGAATTCTCACCACCCGACTACCATAATCTATAACCGCATTCATTGCCGACATCCAATCCATCCCCACAATTACATCAAAGTGTGACACCCGCAAAATTTCAGGTTAGCTAAACTTAGAAAGTTTACTATTCATGTGCTATTTATAGAAAGTTAAATTTAAATATGTGATATTTAAATTCTTATGTGTCAACATGATCAAACGTTGTTATGGAATAACGATGCCGACACACATTCATCGAGTTGATGAACCGGTCAAGGAGGACCTCCATAATATGCATTTTTGTGATATATGATTTTTATGTGACAATATGTATCTAGTTAAGATCTCTTTCGTTAGTAAAAGTGCCATATGAAATATATATCGTTATATATTTACTAAATTATTAAAGAACGCTCTTATGTAATAATAATAATTGACACAATTTATAAAAACATGAATTATAAAAACATGACATATTATTTTTAGTTTCCTAACTAATAATGGTTACAAAATAATATATAAAATATTTATAAAAACTCTTGGACCAACTAACTAGTATCATTAGTAGGCTAATGTAATTGTTAAACCAAGAATAAGCCCATACCCCTTTAGCCCATGTAATTTTCAGATAGCCCAAGCCCAAGACATGACCCAAACCCACTTGACTACCCTTATAAATCATAGAAATAATTCCCTGCTCTTTTTTTTGTTGCACATCACGTACACACACACTGACACACTTCTTATTCACCAACAAACAAACAACCCAAAAGACAAAAAGACTATTCATCTCCTCCCTCCCTCTTTCACCCTAACCGCCGGCCACCACTCCAGCCACCCTCAACCGCCGCCTGCCACCTCCCTCTCGCCGGAAAACAAACCCGGCAGCCACCCCCATCAACCCTCTAGGGTTTTCTGCAACCCTAAAACACCAAACACTCCATCACCACCGCGAGACCACCGCTGTTGCTGCTGCCCGCCGTCCAACCGCCGCCTGCCACCCTCTCCTCGCCGGAAATCAAACCCGGCAGCCATCCCCAGTCACCCCCTAAGGTTTTCTGCAACCCTAAACAACCAAAACCCCGTCACCACTCCTGCTCTGCCGTTGCTGCTGCTGGCCGCCGCTGCTGCTGCTGGCCGGATCTTCAACCACCACCATTTGACTCCATTAACGTCCAGGAAAGGTAAGGAACTTAGGTAAGGGTCTCCTACACAAACCCATTTAACCTTTCTCTTCAAAAACCCTAATATTCTCTTCTCTTTTTCTCCTTTCTTTCCCGTCGCAGCCGAGCACCACCGCGCCACCACCAACCCACGACGACCCAGCAGAGAAGAGGAACGTTCCAGCTTCATATCAGGTCATTACATGGCTGCCCATGCTTAGTTATAGTGCCATAAACCTTCAAAAACGTTTTTGTAAATTTTCTTTCTTTCTCGCAGCCATCAACCACCGCTCCCCCACTACCTCACGACGGCCAGATCTGAAAGAGAGACATTCATGCCTCACAACAGGTCGTTATAGCTCCACCCATGCTTGGTTCTTGAGCTTAAACCTTAAAAACGTTTTTCTTATTCGTTTTTCTAACTCACAGCCGTGAACCACCATATGCCGCCATCTCCCGCCACTGTCAACAGCCCAGGGACCCATTACACAAGTTGTTAAACTATCCTTAAGGCTTTCATGATGATTAAATACGGCTGTGCAAAGTTTTTAATGCTTTCTTTATGCTTTCGGTTCGAAACCACCGCGAACCGCCATGAACCGCCACCTTGAACCACCACAGCCAACCACCACTGTTACTTACTATTTTCCGAGCTGTGGTGTCTGTCCAAGGGTTGTCTAGATCAGAACCTATCACCGTTTTGGCCATAAAGTTGTGGCCGAACCTAAAACTAAACAAAAACAAGTTTTCGACATTTTAACTATAGTAAAACTTATGACTTTTTGGTTTAGTTAACGACTATTGTTTTCGATTAGAAAATACACACATAAAAATGTTAAGAGTTTATAAATTCCAATTATCTTAATTTGTTTATTGATTTTATTGATTTTAATTAAGTTATTTAATTCTTGATTAGTGATGATTACATGTACTTAATTGTTGTATATTTTCTAGGTGAATGTTCCCCCTCTTCCAAGTAATACCTTTATGACAATAATCCCAACATGCATAATGATTAATCTTTTTCTTGGAAACATGCAAGCATGCTTTAAGTATAATCGTTGTTGTGATAATCGATGTTGGTGAAGCTTGGAAAACGTGCTAGTTAAATGCCCATTAAATGCCTATGTATGTATATATATATATATATAATATATGTTATATACGTATATATATATCTATTAATATAACTTGACCCACCATGCCCACCTCCTATTTAGGACATCGGTGCAAAGTGTGCGGTGACTTAGCACGCTTCGGGTGCAAACATGACCTATATGATTATATTATATTTATATGTAGACCCACCATGCCCATCTTCTATTTAGAATGTTGGTGCAAAGTTGTGCGGCGACATATTTATATTTTTATACTTTTAATTCGTGGTTATTCCAACTCACGACCATACTTAATTGACAATTGCCCAACTCCTATTATGGAAACCGGTGCACTCGTATGGGTTGTGAGGGAGAATGATCGCGAATGCCATGTAATGATTTATTTCCAACGCGCAACCATACTTCTTTGCCATTTCACGTGTATAGGTTGTGTGGGAGAATAGTCATAATATCGTTATTATTTTTATTACTATTATATTATATTAATATATATACCCCCATGAAAGACCAACTCCATCTAGCACGTGGACAGCCCTAACGATTATCACATAAGAAAAACATTTTTAAGAAAATGTATTATAACAATATTATTTGGAAGGATAAGGAAAATTCATTAGGAACGTAATGACATAAATTGTTAAGACAAGTATATTTTATTTCTATAGGTTGACACATACAAGCAAATCCGCTACTTGCTAATTTTTGCTACTTTGAAACTAAGGTGAGTTCATAGCCCACACTTTCTTACTATTTTGGGTGAGATGCATGCTCTATGTTTTACATGTGGAACACAAGTACCAAACTATGTATATGATGATTGTCTAAGTCGCTTGATCCCATTAAAGTCCTCCCATCATGAATTGTTAGTTATGGATTTAAACGAGATATGATGAATAGTACTATTTGGGTTGACACCCCCATTCGGGTTGGTCGCACCAACTTGACCGGTGATGGTCGAACGAATGCATTCATATTTGGATTCCCAAGTATTATGGATCAAATACTTTCCGAGGCACAATGTTACTTATTACCGTCGAGTTTCAATTCATGAGCTTAGTACAATGTATACATTATGTTTCCTAGCATTGTTTTTGAGCAATGGCTACACGACATTGCGGGTTGGCAATGGTCGCACTTAAATCTTGTGGTTCCATGGAAAAAGTATTTTATTACACCTATGAATTCACCAACATTATCGTTGACCCGTTTTAGCATGCATTCTCAGGTACTAGATGATCGCTTTATGTGTTGGATTGACTGACGCTACATGCTATATGAAGAACTTGCCCCACCCATCATGCCTTAGGAATGCTTCGTCAATTTGCTAAAGACATGCTTCTAATTATGTTATCCTAATGATAACTTAAAGTTTTGACAAACGATTTCATATCATAGGTTGTTTCTAAATTCCTAAACAACGTTATCTTTCAATATATATTTTAAAATGACACGTTAAGTGATTGTTATATCTCAAGTACAATTTCCTTCCAAATACTTCGTCTCAACTTATCAAATAACGCTATTTTATAAATGTATTTTCAAACGACACCATTTAACGGTCGTTCATTATGAACTTGTGTTGTGATCTCATGAAGGTCGCGCCCCGTACCTTTCCGCATTTTTCGGGGTGTGACACAAAGCTATCGATATCGAAAGGAACAAGGTCTATAAGGAACGGATGGTCACACAACTCTAAGGTACAATCACGAACAACTTGGTCAATTTTAGTTAACCCGCCATTTACCATTTCAAGTTCAAAGTAATAAGATAACGAACTAAGGCTAGCATCAATCAACGGTATGAAATCATTGGAGACAAGACTAAAATCGGCACCCGAGTCAAATAATACGGTGGCATATTGATTGTTGAGAAGAAAAGTACCTGCCACGACGTTTGGATCAACACGAGCCTCGGCCGCATTCACGGCAAAAGCTCTTCCACGGGGAGCAAGTTGTTGTTGTGGAGCTTGATGTTGTTGGCCTTGATTTCCCCGGTTTTGATTAGGACCGGCAATTTGGAGTTGATTAGGATGCACGGTCACTTGAACTTGTTGGCCGATAAGATTAGGGCACCGGTTGCGGTAGTGGTCCTGGCTACCACATTCATAGCAAGTACCCGGGGCCATCGGGGGACGTCTCACATTTAGAGGGGCAACATTCAAAGGAGCATTTCGGCGATTAGTTGGACAAAACTTTGAAGTGTGACCCGGTTGGTTGCATTGGAAACATACATCACATCTCATGGCGGGCCGATGGTGACGATTACACCTAGGACATAAAGGATTAGCCCCGGCATAACCACCTATTGGAGGACCCGCTGCCGGTACAACCGCCGCATAAACCTTCCCACCACGACTAGGGCGCTTATGATCGCGCCTCTCATCTTTCTTTGTGCCGCTTGACTCGGCCACATCTTTCCTTTTATTATCACCTTTGCTGAACTTACACCCCTAATAAGCTCCAATGTCACACTAGTGGTGCGGGTGGTTGCTTCTTTGTATGTCAGTGACATGGTGGGGTGAGAAACAAGCATTCTCACTTCATGAGGCAATCCCGCAACATACTTCTCAACCTTCACTTCTTGGGGCCTCACATAATGGGGAATGAGCCTAGAGAGTTGGCCAAATCGGCGAGTGTAACCCTCATAGTCTCCTCCCTTCATGGCAAGTTTAGAAAATTCCACTTGCAAGTTTCTCATTTCGTGTGCCGGGCAATACTTAGCAATTATCATATCTTTGAACTCTCCCCAAAGTAGGTTGTTAGCCCCATCGATCCCAATTCATCAACCTCCTCATTCCACCATTCAAGGGCATCACCCTTCAACATATCGGTGGCATAAGTAATTCGTTGGTGATAAGCGCAACCACTCTGAGCAATGATTGATTCAATTGTCTCCAACCATTCTAAACAACCCGTGGCACCACCTTCTCCATTAAATTCCGGAGCTCCACAAAGTTTGAAATCTATAAACAAGCATCCTTGTTGATAAGCAAATTGACCTCTTGGTTGGACGAAAGCTTCTCCCCCGTTCACTTCACCATTCACATCATCGTTTTCATCCTCCTCACCGTTTACTTGAACCGCTTCAACTTCCGGTTCTTTTTGTTCGCCTCTAGCTTGCATGGCCGCCGAGATTCGGGCCACAAGGTCAGGCATGAGATCATTTAAAGCTTGAGTAATGACCTCGGTTGATACCGGGGGATTGGCACCACCCCGGCCACCTCGGCCACCACGACCTCTACGGTTTCCTCTACCACCTCGACCACCTCTACCCCCACGTCCGCCTACAACTTCTTCTTCTTCTTGAGCACGAGGGCGGCGAACAACTCTTCTCGGTCTAACCATTCTTTCCTGAACACACGTGTTAGATTAGCAAGTTAATTCTCACAGTTCACACATGAATAATCTAAGGCATCATTGTTTCATGCAATTCATAATCAACATGACAATTACAAGCCAATTAACACACATGTAAAAGGGGTCAAGTCACAACAAGGTGGGTAAAGCATAGTCCGAATCTAACTTCAACATTCAATACATTAAAAGTGCTTGTATACAGGGTGTACCAGCGGCTAACTCTCCACACCGTTAATATATTGAATGGATGTCAGGACTCGGTTCCGTTATGCCCTCTGAGTATTGGTCGGGTATGTATACAGGGTGTACCAGCGGCTAACCCTCCACCTAACCAACCCTCATTAAGCATACCGGGTTACCTACTATACTTCATCCACAATGCGCAATCCACGAGGTCATTAACTTTATATGACATAGGGTAACCATAGATTTGTTGATCAGGCACCTCTAGGGTTATCGAGTGTCATACTCTGTTAATGTCATCATTTCACTTTGCTAGGGTTAAACAATAAAACTATAAGAATATACGTCAACGTTCATTCGGCAAGTCACGGTGTATCTCGTCACTAACACATACGTCCATCAAGCCATCACATAACAATCAAGTCAACAATCATGAAAAACCTACGAACTTCGTTTAAACAAGTTTTATGCGTCATACAGTTCACGTTGAACACAAAATTTCCTATCATGCATGCTAATATGAAATGTGGGTGCAATGGCTATAGGCTAGGTCAATCCACCTAATTCTCTACAATCACGGCTCTGATACCATTCTGTAACACCCCAACAAGGCGGAATCATGAGGATTACATACTAAGCACAGCACGACATAGAAATTAAGTAAAGACAAGTCTAAATGCATTAAAAGGATTGGGCAATCCATAAAAATCATTCAAATGCAAGCACCAAATCAAGAATAATGCATAAGGAGCACGCCCATCAAACGTTTACAAAATAATAGTTCAAAAGATGGTAAATGATCCTAAGCATAACCCATTAGCGGGAACTATGAATCACGGATCCAAGAAATAGTCCAAGTCCATCCTAGCATGCAAACAATCAAGCAATCATCCAATACGTCTCTGGTTTACCTGTTCACCTGAAAAGTGTACTAAAACGTGTCAACATAAAGTTGGTGAGTTCGTAGGTTTAAGTAATGAAAATCAAGTGTCGGGATAACAACCGTTAACGATACACGAGAGTTAGAATATCTAACCACATCAACAAACCCTTGCTATGGGAACACGTTATCACAATATCAATACGATCAACGTTTAACAATAATGATCCATATAACGATTAATAACGTTCAATAACGTGGGCTCAACAACCCATAACGTGAGTATAAAGATACCCATAACGTGATTCAACAACCCATAACGTGATTCAACAATCCATAACGTGAGTTTAACAACCCATAACGTGAGTATAAACATACCGATAACGTGAGTATAAACATACCCATAACGTGAATTCAACAATTCATAATATATGCATACAATACAACAATACAACTAAGGCATACGTTCAATTATTCTACATCTCGTTCTATACCCAAACGTTTCAAATCAACCGACAACCGTTTAACAACGAGTACACTTTCCACCCCAAATCATATAAACGTAGGGGCTACGAAACTCACCTTGAGCGGCTACGACAAGTTAAGATTGAGTTACAAGCGTAGGATATTCGTCACACGTTCCCAACCTACATGCATACATATCAATATACGCTCATAGATTCATGATTCGAGACTCGTTTGATCATAAGAATCAAAATGATGTTTGTTGGATGGATATGAGATTAGGAGGATGTTAGGAATTGACTTTGACATGGATTAAACGAGTTAAAGACATAAAGGAAGAAAGCGGGCAACAACATGGGTAAGAATGGTTTGACTAAAAAGTCAAAATTGACCAAGAACATCCAAACCCTAATTCGACACTTGAAATCCGATTTTGTGAGATTCAAGACTCAATTCGACATATAATCAACATGATGGAACATAAACAAACATAACCCCTTTCATAATTTCGTTCCATAACATCACTTTAAACTCAAGAATCGTTTTTGACCCATTTTGACCTCACAAAACCCTAATTCGACCTAGACCTCGATTTGAAGAGTTTTAAGACATGTTTTGAGAATAATTTGGCATAAGTAATGTGTATGAAACCAACCCATACTTTAAAATCATTCCATAACTTCAATTAAGCCTCAAATCCGATTTGATCTAAATTATCCAAGTTGTAAACCCTAAAATCGACCTGTTAAGCTTTTGTACCGAAAATTGACCAAGGGTTGTTTAGGTTCGACTTGAAACATGATTATAAACATAAAATGGTGGATTTGAGATGAGTTTTACTTACCAAAATTACTTTCAAAGAGTCAAACCCGAATTTGATCTAGATGGAATGATTTCTTGGACTTTTACCTTCAAATCCTTGGTATGATGACCCAATAATGATGGAGATGGTGAATTTAATGTGATTCCAACTTAAAACACAATTAATGATTCAAGAAATTTAGAGAGAGAGAGAGAGTATGAGTCTTGCAAGAGATATAGAGAGGGGAAGATAATATGGAGGAAATGAGTGGATGAATTTTGGTGGAAGAGTTAGGGATAGGGTTGGGTAGATGAAGCATGGGTAAAAATGGTAAATGCTACACTATTAACTTAAGTAAATAATCTCTTTTTGTCTTCAACTAGTATATTTTCGATTCCAACACTTTTAGACTATTACCCAGAGAAGTAGTCTTATTCTGTCTATTTCCCATTTTCGCCACTTTTAGACTATTAGAAACACGAGTTATACACATGAAGGATGAATCCGAAAAGAAAAGGCAAATGTTACATACATAATTAACGAAAGTCAATGGGTCCAACACCACAAGTGTTACAATTAATCACATAGTCAACAAAAGTCAAACATAGTCAAATAGGTCAAAATTCGCGAATGTTACACTCCTCACCCTCAATACTGTGTAGGTGGAAAAACCCCAACTAAACCGCCTGAAGGCACGACATTTAATTGGGATAAAACCTTGCCCCTCTGCAGGACTCAAACCTGCTTCACTGGAGGACTCAAACCTGCTTCACTGGAGGACTTTATTGGTAAAATTCCTTAATGTCTTTCCCATGTCTCGAACTCGAGACCTCCAGCTTTTGCTTCACTAGAGGACTTTATTTGTGAAATTACTTAATGTCTTTCCCATGTCTCGCACTCGAGACCTCCAGCTTGTAAAGTTGGTGCTCAACCACTGAGTTATAATGGAAATATCTTTCGTAATACAACATATAAGTTTTTATTTTACTAAAAAATAACTACCAATTTTTTTGCCAATACTTGTAAGTATAGTTAAACATTTGACCAAGCTATTACCCAAATATTTCACTTAGAGCTAAAATATATTTAATAACACTATAATTACTTTTAGTACAGTAATATTTTTTGGAACGTGTCACTAAATATCAACTTTCTTGTAGTGTATATAGTATGGGAAGTGATCTGTGCACCACCCGATTTTGACCGTACACCACCAAACATAATATATAGTATTGTACTGTATAACACTCTAAAACACATTTGGTGGTGTACGGTCAAAAACAGGTGGTGTACAAATCATCACCCATATAGTATGGTATGATACTATGGTATAATAATAACATAAAATGATGCTTAAAATACAAACACAAGTACACAACATAGTTTTCACGGACATTGCTAATAATTATCACAAGTACACAACATATTTTCTGGATCAAAAGTTGAAAAGTAAAGACAGGTACTATTTGAAAAGACTTGGAACAGTATATATATAACTACTATTTGAAAAGATGGATCCTTCACCAATATCTTGAAAAGACTTGTATCTTTCACCATCTTTCCTTTGCTTTCTACATATCTTCTAAATCTGCAATGGCCAAATAAAAAATGAGAATTTATGTGTAGTTTTTTTATAAAAAATTCGTCAAGTTCATTAAGTCAATCCAATAACTGCAAAATAACAACTTAAATTAATGATTGAACTTATTTGAACATCTATGTCCAGGTTTTTTTGGGCTCACATATATATTAAACAATATCTTTTTTTTACAAGAAAATTTTTCTTCTAACCTAAATAATATTCTTAAGAAAGAAAATTTTGTAGTTTAATTATACACTTATGCGAACTTTTTTATGAAAAAATAGTTGATAAATATTCTCACTGTTTAGATTGTGTTTGGTATACAGTAATGGAAAAGTGGAATAAATTGAAATAAATCATCACAGTAGAAAAATATGTATGAAGTCGATGGTCCTGCTGGAATTATATATCGTAAGGAAGCTAGCGTACGTACCAGATAATAGAAGGCACCGTGTTGGAGGGATTGGAGGGTTACGCCACACTCGTTGGTCACCACCGGATGTCCATAAGAGTGGATCAGCACTGCATCGTCACCGAATACCTCCTTCACGTTTAAAGGACCAGTCGCGACCTCATAAGCTACATCATTTATGAACACGGTTGATTTCGCTGGCCCTTGATGTTCCACAGCAGCACCTTAGTTAACAAAAGAACCATTGGTTAATTAACCATATATATATATATATATACCAAATGATACTTCACAACATCGAAAAACCATGAATATCATTTTTTTCACCTAAATAACTAAATATAAAAATGTATTAAGTTTTAGAAGTTAATATTAACCACATGATTTTATGAACCAAAAATAAATATAAAATTATATCAACTTTTAGAAGTTAATATTAACCACATGATATGAACATGGAGATAACTTTACTTGTATCTCCTCCTCTCACATAATAAGTGCAGTAGAAATTTCTTGTAGTCATGCACTTGGAAATTTTGATTAAACAAATTGTCATAAATACGCCCCCCTTGGAGACCACAACCTCATGCAAAACTCAAAATTTAAATAGTTCTATTCTATCTACTTGCTTCTTTTGAACTTATGACCATTTTAGGAAAAAAAAGGAGAAAATTTTTTGCCTATAACATACTCCCTCCGTCGGTGTCCAGTTTTGAATTTTCAAAATCTATTTTTTACAACTTTGACCAAAAATTTTTTATTTGTATCGCATAATACTTGATGAAAGTTATATGAATAGATCGATGTTTAGATGTGTTTTCATTGGGTATAACTTTCGCCAAGTATTATATAATACAATAAAAAATATTTAAGGTCAAACTTACAAAAAATAGACTTTGAATATTCAAAACTTGACACATTTAATGGACGGAGGGAGTATTTATCTTCATGTAATAGATATATATAGTTTATTATTGTTACTATTTTTTTGTAGCAATGTCTTGTTATATAGTCTTATAGTGTAATATTCTATACAAGGGACATGTTTATATATAATGACAGCCAAATAAAATATCTTTAGTTTGATCACTTAAATACTTAATAGAGGTTCTTGACTTATGATGTGAAGATCAGGGTTCATTCCATGACACAAATTAAGTTCAATCCATGACACAAATTAAGTTCAGCCAAATGCTTCTAGACATTAATTTATTAATTGGAATATAGTTAATTTGCCGTTAAAATAAAAAGTTAAAAAAATAAATACGAAAAATATACTTCAAACATATCAAAGAAGATATGATAAACAAAAGATACCTTGAATATCAGTAATAGTTGATGCAACAGTAGTAGTAGTAGTACTTGTAGGATTAGAAGCAACAGTAGAGATAGTAGTAGGAGCTGGTGATGATGCTGTAAAATTATAGCTAGAAGAAAATTTCATCATCTTTTCTTTACTAATATTATTATTATTTGTGATGAGAATTCCATTTTGTTGATCATTCATCATCATAAAATCAGTAAGTAACATCCCTTTAGACCCATTCCCAACCATCTGATCTTGATTAATCACATTTCCCAACTCCGAAAAACCAATTAGTCCATGATGATCACTTGTATTAATATTTGTACCTTGTTGAACCGAATTGGTGAAATAAAAGTTAGTTTCATGAGTACCGAATAATTCGTTCCCAAAGTTGGTTTGTGGTTGTTGGTTATAATTAACTGAATTGGTTCGTGTTTTTTCGGACGAGGATGTCGATGGAAGCAGAGATGGAAGGCAAGATTGGTGGTTAATTTGTGATTTTTGTGTGTGACGATTTTTTTGTTTGGTTCTTGATTTTCTGTTTTGGAACCAGTAAAATACATTTGCATCACCAACTTGTCCATATTCTTGTAGTTGTTCTCGGATCTTTCGGATTTCTTCTCTTGGTGGATTCACAGTTCCTGAGTTGAATATGGATTCAAGTATACGAATTTGTTCGGGTTTTGGGTTCCATCTTGGTTTTGGGTCTGGGCTTCTCTCTTCATTTCCTGCAATTATTTTTAACCCTTAAATTTGCTAGCTAACAGTTACTTTTGTACTAAGAAAGGAGTAATACATATAGAAAATATAGACATGGTAACTTATAAAGTAATGCACAACATTATTAATCTAGGGTTAAGTTTTCTTCAAGATATAATTTGTATGCATATATAACCAGTAATTATAACCATATGGGAACAAAAACCAATGACAACCATGCATATATATATGGCCATGTTGTGTTGAAATCATAAAATTAGAGAATATATGTAACAGATTTGCTAACTAAACTAAAGGCCTTGAGAAGTGACAACATGTATAAGAAATATAAATACATATTTAGTGTTCATTTACTTGCTCAACTTTAATCTATAATTTAACACATCCCTATGTAATCAAAGCAAATGTTTGGTGTGATACCTTTAATTTCAGATTTTCTATAAACAGAAGTAGTGAGCTGATATGTAATCATCATAAATGTTCACACACAACAATGTTGGAATTTACATGATTCTATATATGCAATGTAGTGTATAGTATATGGTGTGTGACAAGTTATTTTTATATATCTCTTTCTTTTCATACTATTTATCAAAATATATGATTGATGATTATGTAGGAATAGATTGATGATTAATTACCAGAAGAATAAGGAGATCTGTGGCAAGAGATGAGATTGGTGGAACCATGAGGATGCCATTGGTGGTGGTGGTGGTGATGAGTAGGCTTAGATTTGAACATACTAGGCCAGTGCCTATTAGATGAACCCATATGTGTGAAATATTATCTATGACTACTATAAAACTGTTTATATATATATGAATGATTGATGATTATGATAAGTGAAGGAAGGAATGAATGAATTTGTAACAGTCAGAGGCAAATAAAAAACAGTGATAAGATCTTTTGCTTTGCTTTGTTCTTTCTGCTTTGCTTTCTGGCTCTTTCTCCTTTTGGTTTAGTGAACATGAATGAAAGGACTAGACATATAAAACATCTCTTCTTATAGCCCTAGGTAGACTTCTCACACCTAACCCCTGCATCATTTTTCAGTTCAGTTTCAATCAATAATTACTCCAACATACATTGTAAGCAAATAAAACTCACGGATCGTCCTTATGGTTTGTCCAAAATTGCAGGTTTCATCCTTAAACTTTCAAAATGACACTGATAATCTTTTATAAGAGGATAATGGTCAAGTTTGATCCTTTACTTTTAACGGACGTTTAGTGCTTGTCGTTAAATCCCCCGTGACTTCCACGTGAGGGTATTTATGTCTTTTCATTTCTAAAAGGACCACCACTAATACTCCTTTTTCAATTATTAACAAATTAAAAATGCATCACCAATTCCATATCTCTGTGAAAGTGTATATCTATAGCTATGTATCCACTTTATGCATCATTATAAAAATCATCATCGATCCACCCAAAATCTATATCTTCCATAAAAAAATGTGTATAAGACTCAAGTATTCCATTCATCCCTCCCCTTCCATGTACAACCCGAAATCAATAAACCCTAATAACACATTCACAATCCCAACTTGATTCCACCTTTACTTTCTCATTAAACCAAATCGATTCATATGTGTAAGATGGAAAAAAGATTAAATCAAATATATCTAAATATGTATGCTTGTGAAAGACGAGAGTGAGACGGTGGTATGTGGTGGTGCAGGCGATTGCCGACGGTAGTGGTGGTGCGTGGTGGTGCTTGGGAATAGACAAAACAACTGCTGCTTCTTCTTGTTTTATAAACCCCGCAGCCGCCAACAATAGTTGTCGCCGGAGATGATGGCGTGCCGTGGGAGATTCCGGCGAGCTTCATTTCCGACGGCGATCTATATATATGTATATGTATGTGTATATGAATAGGAATATGTGTAGATCTGTATGTGTGTATGTATAGATCTATGTACGTGGATGGATCGATCAATGGGGTTGTGGGGCTGTTGCTGCTCTTCCGGTGTTGATGAGTTGCTGCTCTTCCATTGCCACCCCTGGCTGCCATTGAACGAGAGTTTCTTTCGGTGCTGATGAGTATATGTATATGTGTATATGAATAGGAATATGTGTAGATCTGTATGTGTGTATGTATAGATCTATGTACGTGGATGGATCGATCAATGGGGTTGTGGGGCTGTTGCTGCTCTTCCGGTGTTGATGAGTTGCTGCTCTTCCATTGCCACCCCTGGCTGCCATTGAACGAGAGTTTCTTTCGGTGCCACCGGTAATCAGATTTGAGGATGTGTGATGAACACAAAGCTCTAAGCTTGGTATTTCTTATGATATTTCTAATTATTTGTTTGGGATAGTCATGTACTCATGTGATTTAGAAGAGATGATGTTCAATATTTGAGATTTGTGGGAATGGTTAATGATATAGATACAGATGCAAAAATGTATGTATTAGGAAATATATCATGTTTGATCCTTTATGTAAAAATGACATATTTGCCCTCATGCAGAAGGCACGTGAGCATATTTAACGTCCCGTTAAATGTTTGTTAAAATAATGGATCAAACCTGACCATTATCCTCCTATAAAGGATTGCCAGTGTCATTTCGAAAGTTTAAAGATGAAACCTGTATTTTTAGACAAACCACAAGGACGATCCGTGAAATTAACTCTAAATATATATATATATTATAATAGAAAATGTGAAATTGACACATGTACATAATATATATATATATATATATATATATATATAATATATATCTGAAATATATATACATATACATAAAATAATAAATATATATATATAATATATATATATATATATATATTAATCTAAACATATATATATATATACTTACAATAAATAGTGAAATTGACACATGTACAACACCACGTACACAGTAACTCTATCTCTGTATATAACTAAGAGAGAATAATTTTTGATTAGTTGGCAATTATTGAAATGTCATGTAGGATTTTTCATTATGTGTCATACTTACATTAATTTTCTACTTTTAAGCATTCTTTAAAAATTATTCTTTATCCAAATCATCATTAATTAATAATAAAAAAATTAAAAAGTAAAAAAAAAACCATAAATGATTATAAGTCGGCTGCAAGATCATCCAAATTGGATGGCATATCTATTTCCATATTTTTAATAGTTTTTTTCAATTTTTTCTTAAATGTACAATAGTCTTCATATTTTATATCCTAAATATTATTATAATTACATAACATTTTATTACCATTGCTTAAATTACTATTTCTTATAGATATTTTATTGTTTATTGTTGAAAGTTTATAAGGTAATCATTTTTTATAATCATATTGATCTTTTTTCACCTCATACATGTATTATTATTATTATTATAAATGAGGATAAGATAAGACTAATGTGGGTTAAGTCTTTGGATGTCAACTAAGTTTGCTTATTTGTCATTTTTTTTCTTTTTTTAGTACATTATGATACTATTTAAGAGAAATACTTAGTAAAAGTCCATTATTTAAGGATTATATAATGAATAAAAACTTTTGGGATTTTAAACTTTGTCACGTACCTATATCTAGAGTAAGAATTACATAACGATTATATCGAATTGATTTAGTATTAAATTAAATACAATATAGTGAAAAAATTTTCTTAGAAGATCTTATTTTACATTTTAGTTAACTCTTATTCAATCAATTATTCATTTTTTAAAAATTAATCCTTTCAGCTTGTGCCTTATGCATTAAAATTGAATTTATATTGATGGTTATTTGTATGGATAGTTTATAAGGTAATCATTTTTTATAATCATATTGATCTTTTTTCACCTCATACATGTATTATTATTATTATTATAAATGAGGATAAGATAAGACTAATGTGGGTTAAGTCTTTGGATGTCAACTAAGTTTGCTTATTTGTCATTTTTTTTCTTTTTTTTAGTACATTATGATACTATTTAAGAGAAATACTTAGTAAAAGTCCATTATTTAAGGATTATATAATGAATAAAAACTTTCGGGATTTTAAACTTTGTCACGTACCTATATCTAGAGTAAGAATTACATAACGATTATATCGAATTGATTTAGTATTAAATTAAATACAATATAGTGAAAAAATTTTCTTAGAAGATCTTATTTTACATTTTAGTTAACTCTTATTCAATCAATTATTCATTTTTTAAAAATTAATCCTTTCAGCTTGTGCCTTATGCATTAAAATTGAATTTATATTGATGGTTTATTTGTATGGTATATTTTAGATAGCCTATTTTTTGATTTCATTTATTATTACACGAGCATGGTACCCGCGCAATGCGGCGGCGGTGGCGGGGACGACGGTCTAGTGGTGTCGGTGACGGTATTATTGGTGGTGGTGGCGGTGTCAAGTGGTGTAGGTTGATGTAAAGGTGATAGTGGAATATTTTAAAAGATAAGAGCTTAAAGTGTTAATTATTAAAATAAGGGTTTAGAGTGTAAACTAATTCATTAAGGGCAATTTGATAACCTTTCCATAGGGGTGTTTATTAAGGATAATTTCGTACTTTCGTATGTAACTATTGTGTAATACTTTCTATTTTTAGGGGGTGGATAATCTTTATAAAGGAGTATAGATAGTTGCATGATTTAAATATTATTAGATAGATAAGTCCATTTAGGATTAAAATATATTCATTTATTATGTAACTGCCTTTTAATAAATAAGTTTACATTTAAATACATTGTTACAGGATTGTACTTTTATACTTCAAATTGAAAGATGTATTATTTATTTTTAACGGAATTTTACGACAACAATTATTCACCATGCAACGCATGGGTTTAATCTAGTATACATATATAATAATATATGCACACATTTAAATGTAAATTATATATAAAAAGAAAGAAAGAAAATGCTCAGTGTCGCCTTCTACGGGTTTTGAGCCCCAATACCTCGACGGTGTATGGGGGAGGTTAAGATGTAGGCAGACCTTACCTCTACCTAAGTAGAGAGGCTGCTTTCATTTTCTACCTAAATGGTAGAAAAAAAGCCCTCCAATAAACAATTAAGTATAGCAACAGATAATGAAAGTGAACCTATCCACAAGAATGGACTCTTGTAAGTTCATAACAACTTTTATAAACAAATTTGTGGGATACAAACAGACTAATATTCGATCCCATATTTATTATGTAACTGCCTTTAATAAATAAGTTTACATTTAAATACATTGTTACAGGATTGTACTTTTATACTTCAAATTGAAAGATGTATTATTTATTTTTAACGGAATTTTACGACAACAATTATTCACCATGCAACGCATGGGTTTAATCTAGTATACATATATAATAATATATGCACACATTTAAATGTAAATTATATATAAAAAGAAAGAAAGAAAATGCTCAGTGTCGCCTTCTACGGGTTTTGAGCCCCAATACCTCGACGGTGTATGGGGGAGGTTAAGATGTAGGCAGACCTTACCTCTACCTAAGTAGAGAGGCTGCTTTCATTTTCTACCTAAATGGTAGAAAAAAAGCCCTCCAATAAACAATTAAGTATAGCAACAGATAATGAAAGTGAACCTATCCACAAGAATGGACTCTTGTAAGTTCATAACAACTTTTATAAACAAATTTGTGGGATACAAACAGACTAATATTCGATCCCATATTTATTATGTAACCATGATAAGTATTAGATTACAAAGAGGTGTGTTTATTCCCATAGAAATTCATAAGGAAAACAAAGAAAACAATTAAGAAAGTGGCAAGTTTATGGGCTCTTACTAAAATCTTTAATAGATAAGACGGTCAACAATTAATATTAATGCAACGAGTCATGAGCTTTCTACTATATCATGATTTTGTTTCTTATAATTTGTTATGTATATAGAAGGGTTTCTTTATGTGATATTGTGAGAGGTTGTAGAGACTAGAGAGGAGAGACAGAGAAATAGAGAGGAGTATAAAGTGAGTTAAAGATATTGTATTTATCTTTGTGCTACACATATTCTAAGTGAAAAGTTGGGTGTTGGTGACAAAGAATTAATAGGGGGACATTTTGAAAGTCAATAAGGCACGGTAGGGTTTGAGTGCAAAAATGATATATGGTAGATGATTTATTGCAAGTTCGGGTTATTTCGGGCAAAGTAGCTAGCAATTAATGTAAAGAGTGTTTCTTCATGGATTGACTCGAGGGAGGCGAAATTAATTTCCATTCCATTTTTCTTGAAGCCATGGATATGGATTTGATTTTACTTTACTTTTTCAAAAGTACTAGGAAACTATCCAATGCATGATGGTGGTCATTTCAAAATTTCGGCAACGACATCAAGCTAGAGATGGTGGCTTTTAAGGCCCGGCCTTCCAACTAAACAACAATGTCATTTTAACCTCATTTACATTGTCATATTATCATCACATCACTTAAAACACATTCAAGAATAATTTAATAAAGTTTCGTCTTCACCTCATCTTCAGATATTCAATTATTTCCATTTATATTAACTCAAAGTGAAATAAACCTACTGTATTTATAAATTACATAAACATTACACTATATTGTTGTAGTGATCCCAGATTCTTGATAAACGCCTAAAATACATGATGTTAATGGGTAAAATCGGATTGTTTTGTGCTTGTTAATAGACGAGTAGGGCGTTTTTATGTTTGTTTAAGTGTTTTAGGCTCTAAGTGGTAATTTGGACTAATCGGGTCAAGAAGAAGGTCAATTGAAGCTTGAAGTCAAAGAAAGTCAACTCTGGAATTCTGGAAAATTGACCACCGTCTGAGATGCCAATACCCACCGTCTGGGACGGTGGGCCAATCATCTTGACCGTCTGGAACGCTTCTTCAGCGTAAAGGTTCTCTGCACAGATTTGTACTACCGTCTGAGACGGTGGGCCAAACCAAGCAGCGTGTGAGACGTTAAAGCCACCGTAAAGGATTCTGGAAGGAAATGGATGACCGTCTGAGACGGTACACACCACCGTCCCAGACGGTGGTTGGTTTAAACAGTTTACGAATTTAGGGGTTTTAATTGTATTTTTGAGATATATTTTTCACATACGAACTTAGACTTAATTGGACCCTAATTTCTCATCTCTGGAGCAGCAACCTACCTTTCCCAAGCCCTAATATCATCATCAAATCACAAATCCATGGAGATGACAATCCAAATTGAAGATTCATTGATGAAGATGATAGGCTAAATCCTCTTTAGATCATTCTCATGTGAACAATTATGTAAGACAATTGTATTCAACCTTTCTTATATTCAAGTTGGATTAGATGTTTAATTCTTAATTGTGTTTTGCATCTAATGTTGTTTGATTTGAATGAATGATTACTTGTTTATAACCTTGAATGAATTCCATCTATCTTTTGATTTCAACTTATTGTTAATCATTAATTATTGGAAGAATCTCTTATGAAAGTGTAATCTTGTTAATGAATAGATAATTTAGTGGTGTCAATTCCTCGGTTTTCATTATCGTGAATCATCACAACCTAATCAATTCGTTCTTAACGTTCATTCATTCCAAGCTTTATAACGAATCATGTCTATGTGATTTCCAACGAATATAAGTTAGGTTATACTTTTGAAAGCATAATTGGGATCATGAGAATGGTCTACCCTTTTTATTATTGAATTATTTTGTTAAGTTTACAATCATTTTTAGTTGTTAATCAAATCAATCAAATCAATTTTAAGTTTATGTCTAGTTTAATCAACTTTGTAAATTGTTCAACACTTTCCCATGATTCCCCGAGGATACGATACTCGACTTACCCTTGCTAAATAGTGGTATTTAGGTTATACTTTTGAAAGCATAATTGGGATCATGAGAATGGTCTACCCTTTTTATTATTGAATTATTTTGTTAAGTTTACAATCATTTTTAGTTGTTAATCAAATCAATCAAATCAATTTTAAGTTTATGTCTAGTTTAATCAACTTTGTAAATTGTTCAACACTTTCCCATGATTCCCCGAGGATACGATACTCGACTTACCCTTGCTAAATAGTGGTATTTAGTTTATACTTTTGAAAGCATAATTGGGATCATGAGAATGGTCTACCCTTTTTATTATTGAATTATTTTGTTAAGTTTACAATCATTTTTAGTTGTTAATCAAATCAATCAAATCAATTTTAAGTTTATGTCTAGTTTAATCAACTTTGTAAATTGTTCAACACTTTCCCATGATTCCCCGAGGATACGATACTCGACTTACCCTTGCTAAATAGTGGTATTTAGTTTATATTTTTGATCGGTCCAACGACAACGATCAAATTTTGGCGCCGCTGCCGGGGAATCGGTGTGCAAAGTGTTGAAATTTTGTTTTCAATTAGTTTACTTAAAATTTTCAGAAAAATCCAAAAATATTTAGTTTTGTTTTGTTTCAGTTCTTGTTTGTTTCATTTTTCATTCTTGTAGTTCAGTATTACACGAGGTGTGTTGATTGTGCAGGTTTACAGGTAGTGTATGCATACGAGGTATTCCAAGAAGAAGTCACCTTTGTTGTTTGATCCGGAAATTGAGAAAACAACTAGAAGGAATCAGATACTTCATCGTGCAAACATGAGTGATCAACCAAATCCACAACCAACCATCCAACCCATAGTTCAACAACAAACCAACCCTGAACCAAATGACCAAAATCAAACTCCACCACGAAACCCACCCCGATCAATAAGGAGTGCTTACACAACTCCAAACCGACCTAAAACACCAACTCATATTGGAGATGCATCACGGGATGCGGATGGGTCGTTTTATGATAGGCTCCATGATAGGGTGAATCATTGGGATGACGGGAGGTTTGATAATAATTCGGATGGGTATGATTGGAACCATGGGGAAGATTATGAGCAACCACAAAACCTTCAATATCCTCAATACAACCAACCCCAATATAACCAACCTCAATACATAAACCACGGACCAAGAGTTCTTCCTCAAGGTCCACCACCTCGCCTTAACCATCGTGTAGCTCAACCAAATTACCAAGGGCAGCCAAATTACCAACCAAATAACCGTGTAAATCAACATATGAACTATCAAGCTCCACCACAAGGAGTTGATAGCCATTTTCGACCCGCCATAGCCGTTAATGCTTCACCCATAGTTCCACCAGTTTTGAGAGGTAGAGCATTTGAGGTTAGACCTCAGTGTTTGAGTATTTTGCCAAGTTTTCATGGGATGGCGGCGGAAGAGCCTTATTTGCACTTGTCAGAGTTTGAGGCGATTTGTGGTACTATTGGAGGCCAAGGATTTTCACCGGATGAAGTTAAGCTAGTTCTTTTTCAGTTCACTTTGAAGGATAAGGCAAAGCAATGGTTCTTGACATTGCCATCGGGTAGTATCTTTTCATGGGTTGAAATGCAACAACAATTTTTGGATGAGTACTACACCATGCAAAAGACGAGTGATGCAAGGAATTCAATAAGGACTTTTCAGCAACAATCGGGTGAAACATTCTATGAAGCTTTCAAGAGGTTTAATGAGTTATTGAGAGTATGTCCTCATCATGGGATTGCCAAATGGGAGTTGATTACGGCTTTCTATGATGGTTTGCTATCGGAAGAAAAGAGGGATGTGAATTCGATTAGCAATGGCACTTTCTTGACTAATCCTGAAGATGTTGATTGGGAGTTCTTAGAAAAGATGAGTGTGAACTCAAAAAGGCAAGCACAATCGAATAGGAGAGTAAGACGTCCAATAGCCTCTTCATCAACTAGTGATCAAGCTACAAAAGATAGACTTGAAGCATTGGAGCAAAAGTTTGCTAAGTTGGGGAAGGCTGAAAATCGGGGTGTTTATCAAGTATCTCAAGACTATCCGATTTGTGAAAGGTGTGATGAGTTGGGACATTCGGTTTTGCAATGCCCATTAGGCTTGGATCAAGTTGAAGAAGTGAATCAAGTGTATGGAGAGAAGAAGCAATATGACATGAACTCCAACACTTATCATCCGGGGATGAGAAATCATCCAAACTTTACATATGGCAATTCTTCAAACCAACTCAACCCGAACTTTCAAGGAAATAACCAAAACAGTGGGGCACCATCTCAACCATTTCAAGGCCAAAATTACAACCAAGGGAGTTACCAAGGTGGTCAAAATCAGGGAGGATTCAATAGAGGCTACCCAAGGAACTACCAACAAGGTAATAATCAAGGAGGGTCTTCGGGAGGTAATGATGTGTCAACCCGGGAAATCATGGAGTACTTGAAAGAAATGGATAGGAAGAATGAGATTCGGGATAAAACAGTTGAGAGTTTGCAAAAGCAAGTTGGGCAATTGGCGGAGGATGTATCGGAATTGAGGAAGAATCCGGGAAAGCTACCAAGTGATACGAAGATCAATCCACAACATCAAAGTGGCGGCTCCAAGAATGTCAAAAATGTGGAAATCAACAATGTAAGTCTTCTTCGTAGTGGTAAAGTTTATAATAATAAAGTTGTGCCTCCATCATCACTTGTTGATGGTGTGGTGGAGGATGTTGATGAGAATGAAGATAGTGAGCATGAACCGGAACTTGTTCTACCTAAATCAAATAAAAAAGTGTCTTTTAAAGAGGTAGAAAACAATAGGTCTAGTGGTAAATTTTCTGAAAAACAAGGAAAGGATATGGAGGGTAATACCATTCCTTTTCTTTTGGCTTTGATTGATCCAAAACTTAGGCCTACACTTAAGAAAAGAGGTCCCCATGAGGAAGAAATGTGGGAAATTTTTAAGCAAGTGAAAATTAATATACCTCTTATTGACATAATCAAACAAGTTCCGGCTTATGCTAAGTATCTTAAGGAGTTGTGTACCCAAAAATGGCATCATAAGCTTCCAAAGAAAATTGTTTTAAATGAGGAAGTTAGTGCCGTTGTAATGGGTATACTCCCACCTAAACTCCAAGATCCGGGAGCGCCTTTAATTACTATTCAAGTTGGTGATTTCAAAATGAACAAGGCACTTTTGGATATGGGGGCGGGTGTCAGCATTCTTCCGGGAAGTTTGTATGACCAATATGACTTTGGACCGTTGGAAAAAGTCGACAACACCTTGGTGATGGCTGATTTGTCCCTTAAACTTCCTAGAGGAATTATCCAAGATGTGATTGTTAAGGTTGAGGACTTCTACTACCCCGTTGACTTCTTGATGCTTGATTATGCATCAATTGATAACTTTAGGCAACCCAATGTCATCATGGGTAGACCCTTTTTGGCAACCGCTAATGCCTTCATTGATTGTAGGAGGGGTACAGTTGAAATGACTTTTGGCAACCGTAAATTGAGGTTAAATGTTTTTGCTAGTGTTCCTAACCCCGTAGTTAGTGACGAATGCTTTATGGCGGACGTCATTGATGAGTGCATTCCTCATGAAAATGAGGAAGACACACGGGAGACTTGTGCTTTGGTTGACAGGTTAATCATGGAGCATAGTGAAGCATTGAAAAAGGAGGAGAAAGATTGGGAAATCATGGCCATTCAAGAAGGTAGACCACCATGGACTCATTTAGTGGAAAGTCTACCGGATCATATTGATACCCATCTTAAGCCATCCATTGAAAGTCCACCACAAGTTGAGTTGAAAGAGATCCCATCTCATTTGAAGTATGCATTTTTGCGAGATGAGCAAACTTTGCCGGTGATTATTGCATCAAACTTGGAAGAAATTCAAGAAAGAGCATTACTAAAAGTGCTCAAGGAATACAAGGCGGCTATTGGATGGACAATTGCCGATTTGAAAGGAATTAGTCCATCAATTGTGATGCACAAGATTATTACCGATTCTGAAGCAAAACCTTCACGTGATGCTCAAAGGAGATTGAATCCTCATATGCGTGAAGTTGTGAAGAAGGAGGTACTTAAGTGGTTGGATGCTGGAATCATTTACCCTATTTCAGATAGTACATAGGTAAGTCCAACACAAACGGTACCTAAGAAAGCTGGAATTCAAGTGGTGAAAGGAGATAGTGGCGAGCAAATTGCGACCCGACCCATCACCGGGTGGAGGGTATGCATTGACTACCGGAAGTTGAACACCGCTACTTCTAAGGATCATTTCCCACTTCCATTCATAGACCAAATCATCAAAAAGCTTGCAGGTCAGCAATTTTATTGTTTTCTAGATGGTTATTCAGGTTACAACCAAATTGCTATTCATCCCGATGACCAACATAAGACCACATTTACATGTCCCTATGGAACTTTTGCCTTTAGGCGAATGCCATTCGGGTTATGTAATGCTCCAGCCACCTTCCAAAGGTGCATGATGAGTATCTTTTCGGATATGGTCGGTGATTCCTTAGAGATTTTTATGGATGACTTTTCAATTTTTGGTCAAACCTTTGATAACTGTCTTAATGAGCTAACCAAAGTTTTGAAAAGATGTGTTGAAACGAATTTAGTCTTAAGTTGGGAAAAGAGCCACTTTATGGTTCAAGAGGGGACGGTTTTGGGTCATGTGATTTCAAATAAAGGCATGGAAGTTGACCGGGCCAAAATCAAAGTGATTTCTACTTTACCTCCTCCAACCAATGTTAGGGGTGTCCGTTCTTTTCTTGGACACGCCGGGTTTTATAGAAGGTTCATAAAAGGATTTAGTGTCATTACCAAACCATTGTGCAATTTGTTGTTGAAAGAGATCCCATCTCATTTGAAGTATGCATTTTTGCGAGATGAGCAAACTTTGCCGGTGATTATTGCATCAAACTTGGAAGAAATTCAAGAAAGAGCATTACTAAAAGTGCTCAAGGAATACAAGGCGGCTATTGGATGGACAATTGCCGATTTGAAAGGAATTAGTCCATCAATTGTGATGCACAAGATTATTACCGATTCTGAAGCAAAACTTTATCGGATTCCAAACTGAATTACACCACTACCGAAAAAGAATTGCTTGCGGTTGTTTATGCACTTGACAAGTTTCGTTCTTATATTTGTGGTAGCAAGGTTATAGTGTACACAGATCATAGCGCGGTCAAGCATTTGATGGAAAAGAAGGATGCAAAGCCAAGGCTAATTAGATGGGCGTTGCTACTATAAGAGTTTGACTTGGAGATCCGAGACAAGAAAGGAAGTGAGAACGCGGTGGCGGACCACTTGTCAAGAATTCAAGCTATGGAGGATGATTCTACCAAGGAGATCAATGAGACCTTTCCGGATGAACATTTACTAACCGTTTCCGTTGCCCCTTGGTATGCAAACATTGTTAATTTTCTGTCCGCAGGTAAGTGATGTGCTAAATCGAGCTTTAAAAATATAAACAAGAATCACCTAAGAACTCGCTACTACACACTATCGGGCAGTGTACCCGACCGTTTGCAATATAGTTAAAAGGCAAGACCGTGTTCGTTCTCGGGGATTGGATTGAAATAATTATTTAGTAAAATGGTTTGTAAAACGGGTGTTGCTTCGAATATCCTTTTGACAATAAAATTGAAATAAATTTGAAAGAACAAATTGCATACAAGTAAATAAAATCTCAGACAATATGGATGAAAGTCATCCACCTTGAATTCACTCGACTTCAAATGTGATTGCATTTAATTAAGACCGAATTCATTAAGTTGAATAGATAATCGTGTAAGGATAAATATGCTTACGTGGTACCACCAACCGTTTCTAAACACGTTTACCAATTAATACCTATTATTCTAATGACATTCGCCGTGGTACCACCAACCGTTTCTAAACACGTTTACCAATTAATACCTATTATTCTAATGACATTCGCCGTGGTACCACCAACCGTTTCTAAACACGTTTACCAATTAATACCTATTATTCTAATGACATTCGCCGTGGTACCACCAACCGTTTCTAAACACGTTTACCAATTAATACCTATTATTCTAATGACATTCGCCGTGGTACCACCAACCGTTTCTAAACACGTTTACCAATTAATACCTATTATTCTAATGACATTCGCCGTGGTACCACCAACCGTTTCTAAACACGTTTACCAATTAATACCTATTATTCTAATGACATTCGCCGTGGTACCACCAACCGTTTCTAAACACGTTTACCAATTAATACCTATTATTCTAATGACATTCGCCGTGGTACCACCAACCGTTTCTAAACACGTTTACCAATTAATACCTATTATTCTAATGACATTCGCCGTGGTACCACCAACCGGTTCTAAACACGTTTACCAATTAATACCTATTATTCTAATGACATTCGCTGGTACCACCAACCGTTTCTAAACACGTTTACCAATTAATACCTATTATTCTAATGACATTCTACGTGGTACCACCAACCGTTTCTAAACACGTTTACCAATTAATACCTATTATTCTAATGACATTCGCCGTGGTACCACCAACCGTTTCTAAACACGTTTACCAATTAATACCTATTATTCTAATGACATTCGCCGTGGTACCACCAACCGTTTCTAAACACGTTTACCAATTAATACCTATTATTCTAATGACATTCGCCGTGGTACCACCAACCGTTTCTAAACACGTTTACCAATTAATACCTATTATTCTAATGACATTCGCCGTGGTACCACCAACCGTTTCTAAACACGTTTACCAATTAATACCTATTATTCTAATGACATTCGCCGTGGTACCACCAACCGTTTCTAAACACGTTTACCAATTAATACCTATTATTCTAATGACATTCGCCGTGGTACCACCAACCGTTTCTAAACACGTTTACCAATTAATACCTATTATTCTAATGACATTCGCCGTGGTACCACCAACCGTTTCTAAACACGTTTACCAATTAATACCTATTATTCTAATGACATTCGCCGTGGTACCACCAACCGGTTCTAAACACGTTTACCAATTAATACCTATTATTCTAATGACATTCGCTGGTACCACCAACCGTTTCTAAACACGTTTACCAATTAATACCTATTATTCTAATGACATTCTACGTGGTACCACCAACCGTTTCTAAACACGTTTACCAATTAATACCTATTATTCTAATGACATTCGCCGTGGTACCACCAACCGTTTCTAAACACGTTTACCAATTAATACCTATTATTCTAATGACATTCGCCGTGGTACCACCAACCGGAGACAATTAATCATAGACAATTATTTGAAATAAAATACCTATTCACCTAGTACCACTAACGATGAACAAATAAATTATTAATATCAAAAAGAAGCAACACCAAGCATATCAAATGATAAAAGGCGTTGGGTGAAGCAGTTTTAATCTTAAATGAAAACTCGAAATGTTTGACAATACCTGAACAATCCACAAGCCACGATAACACAACTAAGCACAAGTGAAACAAATGAACCTATCAATATCACTCTACTCCAACGAACTTACTTTTGGGGTTGAATATATGAAGAATCACTCATAGCTCGGTCGTGATGTATACTGTTTTACCATAGGCTTGAACTAGGATCATTACTCCACCGATATGGCGTAAGCACCAAGCACATCATCCAAATAGGCATAAAGGACGGTTGTATAGTTAAACTAAGGCTATGTATATGGATATGTACAATGGAATATATGGATGTAGGTTAATGATGAAAGGGAAAAATGAAAAATATATGGTATAAGTGAGAAATGTACAAAATAGTCTAATTTAACCCATACCATTGATTGCCAACAAACCACCAACCCATAAGATGTCATCCCGCGAACACACCTCCGAAGTCACCAAGCTAACCCGACACCATTGTGGTGTATCAACTTCAGACAACTTATTATCAACCAAATCCTCCATTATAAATGATACAACAATCCTTCTTAGACATATAAAAATGAGAAATACCCACTAGTAGCCCAAGTTCCTTCTTTTTTTTTTCTTTTTTTTATTTTTTTTTTTCAATTTTTTCTTTTCTTTTTTTTTTTTTTTTTTTTTTTTTTTTTTTTTTTTTTTTCTTTTTTTTTTTTTTTTTTTTTTTTTTTTTTTTTTTATCTTTTTGTTTTTCAATTTTTCACCCTCTTTTTTTATTCTTTTGAACCACTTTTACTCTACTAGTAGGCATCCTCTTACAATGATGAACATGTCTACAACACTTACTTTCTCAGTTTGAACAATCTAAGACAATCCTCAATAACTTGACCCATTAACATATTCTCATAGACAAGAATCTTCCACTAGCCAACACTGAAGCTCTCCCAAACCATCCAAACAGACTAATGACAATCAATGGCCCCCCGATTAGACTATCGGTATCGTTAGGTATAATTAGGTAAAGTTTACATATGTGATTGGATTTATACAAGGATAAAGGCTAAGTTAAAAAGGATGTATAAGTGTATAATTGTTCTAAGGTATACAAGGATAAAGGCTAAGTTAAAAAGGATGTATAAGTGTATAATTGTTCTAAGGTATACAAAGAAAGGAAGGATATATGTATATACAAGTATATGTATAAGGTTTTGTATAGTAAAGGTATGGTTAAACAAAAGAAAAGTGAAAAGAAAGAAAGAAAATTGTATGGTCAAACCTAAATGCCAATTCGTCATCCGATGTACTTAGTCACGATCACCAGGCCAAGTTCTAGAATCAACACATCACCGGCACACTCTTATCAAGAAAAGAACCCGGAAATGGAATGGATTAACCTCAAACACGCACATCCTAGTGCAGGGCATCAAAATGAAAACCCTTACTCCCGAATAAATCCAAGAGCCTAAGAGAGGGACGTATTTACGAGGCAATCAAACCAAAACCGTCACCTGACACAACTATATATGAAATGATGAAATCTCACATTTGGGTGTTTTGGATATATTTGAGCATGCAAGTAATGTTATCAATCTCGAAGGACTAGCCAAATAACCGTTCAGAACACACTTCGCCAATTAAAATTTTTGCCAAGGAAAAATTTTGTAGTAAAATTGCTTATTAAGTTATCATAAATTAAGTGACAAAAGCAATTTACCACAAGGACAACTCAACTCAAGTTTTAAAATTCATATCAACTTCTGTCATCCCACCAAATTGAAAACACCAGTTTTAAACATGCACATCACAGTGAAGAGCTCAAAATGGAAAACCAGAAGGAGACTCCTACCCTCGAATAAAGTCCAAGGGCCTATGAGAGGGACACATCAACAAAACCGGTAGAAATCTCAATGGCAAAACAACAAAAGCGATAAACCCGGTAGCTTAAACCTATTTGCAACCCCCCCACACTTAAGATGGACAATGTCCTCAATGTCCATATTCGGTCAAACAAAGGTAAATAGGGGTAAGCAAAATCGTTAAATAGTGCACATACCGGAATAAGGACACATTCCGTTTTGAAACAAGTTAGTCGATCCCGTCTCACAAATGGTGCTTCCGAAAAAGGAAGAACACTTTGCTTGGCGGGAGAAACAACGTGTAACAAAATGGATAGTGCGAGAGTTGCGTGTGCATTAAACATACCAAACAGAAATGCGGCGCTGAACTTACTGCCAGCATATGCACACCATCACATAATCAACATTGATGCCATAGAAAATAGATGGGAAGCAAATCCAAGGGTTTCCCCCACACTTGTGTTGCGCTACAGCTAGCAAATAACCTGCTCAAATTGCATCAGTAATAAACCATAACAAATTCCAAGCACATCCTTATTCCTACTGTTCATGCAAACAAACTAAAAGAAAAAGAAAAAAAAAAAAAAAAAAAATTCAAAATACAATGTTCCAGCACCCCGTAGGGTAGATACCCGAGGAAATAAGAAATAATGTATAGAGTACAGTCATCCAGATAATCAAACCATCATCACTGCTGCTGACCATGATAGCCATGAGGGTAACTGGAGGAACCAAAAATGCTGGTAAACAAATCTGTACCCTCCTCTGGCACGTCTCCTGCTCCTGAACCTGAAGCTCCAGCATCTCCACCTGCTTGACTAGCAGCACCTGACCATGGTCTCCACTCTGCAATAGTACCTGCATCAAAAGAAGATCTACCGCCAAAAGAACCAAACTGCACAGGACCACGAGGAGATCCTCCTAGATCATGTGGGAAGAAAGAACCGCCTCCCTGACGATATGTCGGAACATGAATAGGTGGTGGTGAAAAATCAGGAATAGGAGTATCTGGAACAAACTGTCTCCCATGGTACTGATCATCCCACATAGGCTGGTAGTAATCCAATGTGTAGTTCGTGCGGGCCTGCTGTGAACCAACCCAAGTCAAATCCTGATCCATACGCCTCTGAAAATCATCAAATGCCGTCCTGCTGTGCTGCTGATCATCTATAATCCTCTGAAGCTGGGACCCTATATCTGTCAAATCAATATTCGGGCGACCTCGCCTCCTCTGGCACGTCTCCTGCTCCTGAACCTGAAGCTCCAGCATCTCCACCTGCTTGACTAGCAGCACCTGACCATGGTCTCCACTCTGCAATAGTACCTGCATCAAAAGAAGATCTACCGCCAAAAGAACCAAACTGCACAGGACCACGAGGAGATCCTCCTAGATCATGTGGGAAGAAAGAACCGCCTCCCTGACGATATGTCGGAACATGAATAGGTGGTGGTGAAAAATCAGGAATAGGAGTATCTGGAACAAACTGTCTCCCATGGTACTGATCATCCCACATAGGCTGGTAGTAATCCAATGTGTAGTTCGTGCGGGCCTGCTGTGAACCAACCCAAGTCAAATCCTGATCCATACGCCTCTGAAAATCATCAAATGTCGTCCTGCTGTGCTGCTGATCATCTATAATCCTCTGAAGCTGGGACCCTATATCTGTCAAATCAATATTCGGGCGACCTCGCCTCCTCTGGGGCTCCTGGGGAGCATCCTCCATCTCAACATCATCACCACCCTCCACAATCGGAGGCGGTGCAGCAATAACCCCAGTATCATCTAACAATCTAGCAGGCTGGCTCCCCTGCTGCTTCTTCACAATCTTCCCCCTAATCAATTCTTTATCAGTAAAAGTTTCCTGAAAAACCTGGGGAGACAAATCTGTCTGGCACTCATCAGTGTCAAATATACCCATCCTCCTGTAAATCCGGGTAATAAAGTGCCCCAAAACCAACTCCGAGTCGGAGTGGTTACACATCCTATCCAAAACCACCATAGGGGCCAATGCAAACTTCATAGGGGCCCCCTCTGAGAACAACTTAATCAACCACAAGTCTAACTGGTACGCCTTGTCCCAATGAGTGGACCGTTGTACCAAGAATGTCACAAGCATACGATGAAGCAATCTCAACTTAACACTTTTAATCTTTGACACACTAACCGAACCACCAGTCGGCCAAGCTTCACCTCCAGAAATCCGAGTCCAAAATTGTGGAATGGACTCACCGTCACCCAAATCCTGCTTAACATATAAACCACGTCTCAACAATGCCCTAAAATCCCCCCGGTCATCCAACTCTTCCCTAGAATACATACCCGTGTAATACCCAAATTCAGCAATGGACAACTTTCTTTGTACTCCTCCACAATAAAAATAAACAACCCTCTCCTCGAAAATGTCTTTAACTTTATGCAAATCTTTACTCAATTTCAAAGTTGAGTAAAACTCTAAACACAATTCACGATAAACCGGCTCTCTGTTAAGAAAAATATTATGCCACATATCACTAACAACAGTCCTGTCACCCAACCTGACCTCTATACTAAACCACCTACTAACATCTCCCTGAACGCCATAAAACTGAACAGCAGTATTATGAAGATACCTCGGCGGGCAAACAACCTGCTTATGAAGAGAAAACAACTTATTAAGATAATTGTTCTTGTGAGGTTGTCTTACCCCTCGGAACTCGAGCCAAGTATGCTTCTCATTCATTTGCCCCGGCCAAAATTTAAGAGGTGGTGGTTCCACTTGTTTTCTTCCGGCCTTAGCGGTCCCACTAGATTGACCGACTTCGGGATTCTTTCGCTTATCAGCGCCGCTAGCATCCTACAATCACAAACAATAATGACAAACAAACAAGTTAAACGAGGAATGCAAAGCAGGAATCAAATTAAATGATCAACAAATTTTGGCAGGGAAGGCATCCCACTGCGGCGCAGTGAGCATAAGCACAACTCACTGCGGCGCAGTGGGGCATAGGGCAAACAGGGAGCAGTGAGCATAACACAACTCACTGCGGCGCAGTGAGCATAAGCACAACTCACTGCGGCGCAGTGAGCATAGCAAACAGGGACGAAAATCACTGCGGCGCAGTGAGCATAAGCACAACTCACTGCGGCGCAGTGAGCATAGCAAACAGGGACGAAAATCACTGCGGCGCAGTGAGCATAAGCACAACTCACTGCGGCGCAGTGAGCATAGCAAACAGGGACGAAAATCACTGCGGCGCAGTGAGCATAAGCACAACTCACTGCGGCGCAGTGAGCATAGCAAACAGGGACGAAAATCACTGCGGCGCAGTGAGCATAAGCACAACTCACTGCGGCGCAGTGAGCATAGCAAACAGGGACGAAAATCACTGCGGCGCAGTGAGCATAAGCACAACTCACTGCGGCGCAGTGAGCATAGCAAACAGGGACGAAAATCACTGCGGCGCAGTGAGCATAAGCACAACTCACTGCGGCGCAGTGAGCATAGCAAACAGGGACGAAAATCACTGCGGCGCAGTGAGCATAAGCACAACTCACTGCGGCGCAGTGAGCATAGCAAACAGGGACGAAAATCACTGCGGCGCAGTGAGCATAAGCACAACTCACTGCGGCGCAGTGAGCATAGCAAACAGGGACGAAAATCACTGCGGCGCAGTGAGCATAAGCACAACTCACTGCGGCGCAGTGAGCATAGCAAACAGGGACGAAAATCACTGCGGCGCAGTGAGCATAAGCACAACTCACTGCGGCGCAGTGAGCATAGCAAACAGGGACGAAAATCACTGCGGCGCAGTGAGCATAAGCACAACTCACTGCGGCGCAGTGAGCATAGCAAACAGGGACGAAAATCACTGCGGCGCAGTGAGCATAAGCACAACTCACTGCGGCGCAGTGAGCATAGCAAACAGGGACGAAAATCACTGCGGCGCAGTGAGCATAAGCACAACTCACTGCGGCGCAGTGAGCATAGCAAACAGGGACGAAAATCACTGCGGCGCAGTGAGCATAAGCACAACTCACTGCGGCGCAGTGAGCATAGCAAACAGGGACGAAAATCACTGCGGCGCAGTGAGCATAAGCACAACTCACTGCGGCGCAGTGAGCATAGCAAACAGGGACGAAAATCACTGCGGCGCAGTGAGCATAAGCACAACTCACTGCGGCGCAGTGAGCATAGCAAACAGGGACGAAAATCACTGCGGCGCAGTGAGCATAAGCACAACTCACTGCGGCGCAGTGAGCATAGCAAACAGGGACGAAAATCACTGCGGCGCAGTGAGCATAAGCACAACTCACTGCGGCGCAGTGAGCATAGCAAACAGGGACGAAAATCACTGCGGCGCAGTGAGCATAAGCACAACTCACTGCGGCGCAGTGAGCATAGCAAACAGGGACGAAAATCACTGCGGCGCAGTGAGCATAAGCACAACTCACTGCGGCGCAGTGAGCATAGCAAACAGGGACGAAAATCACTGCGGCGCAGTGAGCATAAGCACAACTCACTGCGGCGCAGTGAGCATAGCAAACAGGGACGAAAATCACTGCGGCGCAGTGAGCATAAGCACAACTCACTGCGGCGCAGTGAGCATAGCAAACAGGGACGAAAATCACTGCGGCGCAGTGAGCATAAGCACAACTCACTGCGGCGCAGTGAGCATAGCAAACAGGGACGAAAATCACTGCGGCGCAGTGAGCATAAGCACAACTCACTGCGGCGCAGTGAGCATAAGGGCAAACAGGGACGAAAATCACTGCGGCGCAGTGAGCATAAGCACAACTCACTGCGGCGCAGTGAGCATAGGGCACAGGGACGAAAATCACTGCGGCGCAGTGGGCAAGCATCACCACCACTGCGGCGCAGTGAGCATACACAACTCACTGCGGCGCAGTGAGCATAGCACAACTCACTGCGGCGCAGTGAGCATAGCAAACAGGGACGAAAATCACTGCGGCGCAGTGAGCATAAGCACAACTCACTGCGGCGCAGTGAGCATAGCAAACAGGGACGAAAATCACTGCGGCGCAGTGAGCATAAGCACAACTCACTGCGGCGCAGTGAGCATAGCAAACAGGGACGAAAATCACTGCGGCGCAGTGAGCATAAGCACAACTCACTGCGGCGCAGTGAGCATAGCAAACAGGGACGAAAATCACTGCGGCGCAGTGAGCATAAGCACAACTCACTGCGGCGCAGTGAGCATAGCAAACAGGGACGAAAATCACTGCGGCGCAGTGAGCATAAGCACAACTCACTGCGGCGCAGTGAGCATAGCAAACAGGGACGAAAATCACTGCGGCGCAGTGAGCATAAGCACAACTCACTGCGGCGCAGTGAGCATAGCAAACAGGGACGAAAATCACTGCGGCGCAGTGAGCATAAGCACAACTCACTGCGGCGCAGTGAGCATAGCAAACAGGGACGAAAATCACTGCGGCGCAGTGAGCATAAGCACAACTCACTGCGGCGCAGTGAGCATAGCAAACAGGGACGAAAATCACTGCGGCGCAGTGAGCATAAGCACAACTCACTGCGGCGCAGTGAGCATAGCAAACAGGGACGAAAATCACTGCGGCGCAGTGAGCATAAGCACAACTCACTGCGGCGCAGTGAGCATAGCAAACAGGGACGAAAATCACTGCGGCGCAGTGAGCATAAGCACAACTCACTGCGGCGCAGTGAGCATAGCAAACAGGGACGAAAATCACTGCGGCGCAGTGAGCATAAGCACAACTCACTGCGGCGCAGTGAGCATAGCAAACAGGGACGAAAATCACTGCGGCGCAGTGAGCATAAGCACAACTCACTGCGGCGCAGTGAGCATAGCAAACAGGGACGAAAATCACTGCGGCGCAGTGAGCATAAGCACAACTCACTGCGGCGCAGTGAGCATAAGCACAACTCACTGCGGCGCAGTGAGCATAGGGCAAACAACACTGCGGCGCAGTGGGCATTGGCCCCCACTGCGGCGCAGTGAGCATAAGCACAACTCACTGCGGCGCAGTGAGCATAGGGCAAACAACGAAAATCACTGCGGCGCAGTGAGCATAAGCACAACTCACTGCGGCGCAGTGAGCATAGGGCAAACAGGGACGAAAATCACTGCGGCGCAGTGAGCATAAGCACAACTCACTGCGGCGCAGTGAGCATAGGGCAAACAGGGACGAAAATCACTGCGGCGCAGTGAGCATAAGCACAACTCACTGCGGCGCAGTGAGATGTCACCCCACTGCGGCGCAGTGGGGGTTTTTCCAGAAAAAAATTTCGTTTTCTTAATATGAACTAACCTCAATTCGCTTCGCACCAAACCTGAACCTGCACTTTCTTGACAAAACAAAATCAATTCTAACTAACAAAATGAAAACAAAATGAAACTAAATTAGACACGGGTTGCCTCCCGAGAAGCGCTTAATTTATTTACGAGTCATGAGCTAGACTCGACCATCTTTCAAGCTTCAAAAAAAAAAAAAAATTGGACAGAATGTTTAAAAGAAAGAAAAGAAAGAAAAGAAGAAGAAAGAAAAGAAAAGAAAAAGAAGGAGAAAAAGACAAAACAAAAAAAAAAAAAAAAAAAAAAAAAAAAAAAAAAAAAAAAAAAAAAAAAAAAAAAAAAAAAAAAAAAAAAAAAAAAAAAAAAAAAAAAAAAAAAAAAAAAAAAAAAAAAAAAAAAAAAAAAAAAAAAAAAAAAAAAAAAAAAAAAAAAAAAAAAAAAAAAAAAAAAAAAAAAAAAAAAAAAAAAAAAAAAAAAAAAAAAAAAAAAAAAAAAAAAAAAAAAAAAAAAAAAAAAAAAAAAAAAAAAAAAAAAAAAAAAAAAAAAAAAAAAAAAAAAAAAAAAAAAAAAAAAAAAAAAAAAAAAAAAAAAAAAAAAAAAAAAAAAAAAAAAAAAAAAAAAAAAAAAAAAAAAAAAAAAAAAAAAAAAAAAAAAAAAAAAAAAAAAAAAAAAAAAAAAAAAAAAAAAAAAAAAAAAAAAAAAAAAAAAAAAAAAAAAAAAAAAAAAAAAAAAAAAAAAAAAAAAAAAAAAAAAAAAAAAAAAAAAAAAAAAAAAAAAAAAAAAAAAAAAAAAAAAAAAAAAAAAAAAAAAAAAAAAAAAAAAAAAAAAAAAAAAAAAAAAAAAAAAAAAAAAAAAAAAAAAAAAAAAAAAAAAAAAAAAAAAAAAAAAAAAAAAAAAAAAAAAAAAAAAAAAAAAAAAAAAAAAAAAAAAAAAAAAAAAAAAAAAAAAAAAAAAAAAAAAAAAAAAAAAAAAAAAAAAAAAAAAAAAAAAAAAAAAAAAAAAAAAAAAAAAAAAAAAAAAAAAAAAAAAAAAAAAAAAAAAAAAAAAAAAAAAAAAAAAAAAAAAAAAAAAAAAAGAAAAAAAAATTTCGTTTTCTTAATATGAACTAACCTCAATCCGCTTCGCACCAAACCTGAACCTGCACTTTCTTGACAAAACAAAATCAATTCTAACTAACAAAATGAAAACAAAATGAAACTAAATTAGACACGGGTTGCCTCCCGAGAAGCGCTTAATTTATTTACGAGTCATGAGCTAGACTCGACCATCTTTCAAGTTTCCGGTTCAAACATGGGGACTTCCTCAATTGCCCCCTCCTCCTGCTCTTCTTCAAAATACAACTTCAATCTATGACCATTAACAATGAAAGACCCATTTCCATCCCTTTTAAACAATTCAACATAACCGGATGGATACACATGCTTGATTACGAAAGGTCCAATCCATCTAGAAGTTAACTTAGGTTGTTTGATTTTAAACTTTGACAAGAATAACAACACCTTAGCTCCAACCTTAAACTCCTTCCGACGGATCCTTTTGTCATGATAAATTTTGGTCTTTTCCTTATAAAGCCTAGAATTTTCGTATGCTCCCAACCGAAGCTCATCGAGCTCATGGAGCTGCAACATTCTAAGTTCACCGGCTTCCATCATGTCTAGGTTCAAATTCCTTAACGCCCAATACGCCTTATGTTCTAATTCAACCGGTAAATGACAAGTCTTACCATAGAGCAAACGGTATGGCGTAGTGCCAATCGGTGTCTTAAAGGCGGTCCTAAACGCCCACAAGGCATCATCTAGCTTCTTAGACCAAATCTTGGGGTTATCCCCGACTGTTTTTTCCAAAATCCTTTTTAAAGCCCTGTTGGTGTTTTCCACTTGACCACTGGTCTGTGGATGATAGGAAGTAGAGAAGTAATGGCAAACACCATATCTTTTTAGAACATTAGCCAATTGATGATTTGCAAAATGTGTACCTCGGTCACTAATCAGAGCTCTAGGACAACCAAAACGACAAAACAACTGTTTCAGAAAATCAATGACTACCCGAGCATCATTCGTGGGTAAAGCCTTGGCTTCGGCCCATTTTGACACGTAGTCAACAGCAACTAAAATATACTGAAACTTATTGGACGGTGGGAATGGTCCCATGAAATCTATACCCCAAATGTCAAACACTTCACATACCTGAATTCCTTGTTGAGGCATTTCATCCCGTCTAGTGATGTTCCCTTGTCGTTGGCAAATGTCACAAGTTTCTACCAAAGTTCGGGCCTCCTGAAAGATCGTAGGCCAATAGAAACCTGCATCATACACTTTCTTACCAGTAACTTGAGGACCATAGTGACCTCCAGTTGGACCATAATGACAAGCATCCAGAATCTCCCTGGTTTCAGCTTCAGCTACACATCTCCTTACCATGCCATCTGCACAAATACGAAATAAATAAGGTGACTCCCAAAAGTAGTTCCTAGCATCAGTCTTAAGCTTCTTTTTCTGCTGAGATGTAAAATCATCAGGTATTTCTCCTGCAACCAAAAAGTTAGCTATATCTGCAAACCAAGGACCATCATTAGTATTATAAATAACATTCAAAGACTCATCGGGGAAATTATCATCGATATCCCCTCCACGAAGTTCCTCACGGTGAGGATCTTCCAAACGACTCAAATGGTCGGCAGCTAAATTCTCAGCCCCTTTCTTATCCTTAATCTCTATATCAAACTCTTGCAATAACAAAATCCAACGGATAAGCCTAGGTTTAGCATCCTGTTTCGAGAACAGGTACTTAAGGGCTGAATGGTCAGTGAATACAACAGTCTTACTTAACACCAAATACGATCTAAACTTATCAAATGCGAAAACAACAGCAAGCAGCTCCTTCTCTGTTGTGGTGTAGTTTTGTTGGGCGGGGTTCAAGGTTTTACTAGCAAAGTAAATAGGCTTGAAATGCTTATCAACCCTTTGCCCAAGCACTGCTCCAACGGCATAGTCACTCGCATCGCACATCAACTCAAATGGCAAATTCCAGTCCGGTCTAACCATGATAGGAGAATTAGTCAATTTCTCCTTTAACACCTGAAAGGCACTCAAACAAGCATCATTAAACACAAAAGGGACGTCCTTCTCCAACAAGTGGGTCATAGGACGAGTAATCTTGGAGAAATCTTTAATAAACCTACGATAAAATCCAGCATGCCCAAGAAAACTTCTTACCCCTTTCACATTGGAAGGCGGGGGTAGTTTGGCTATAACATCAATTTTAGCCCTATCAACTTCTATTCCGGCCTTAGAGACTTTATGACCTAACACAATACCCTCGGTCACCATGAAGTGACACTTTTCCCAATTCAAAACAAGGTGTGCCCTCTCACACCGTGTTAACATCTTATCCAAATTATGCAAGCAAGTACGAAAAGAATCCCCAAAAACCGAGAAATCATCCATGAAAACCTCCATTGAGGTCTCAAGCATGTCCTGGAAAATAGCAATCATGCACCTTTGGAAGGTACCTGGGGCATTACACAAACCAAAAGGCATTCGCCGGTAGGCAAAAGTACCAAATGGACAAGTGAAAGTAGTCTTTTCTTGGTCTTTGGGATCTATGGGTATTTGAAAGTACCCTGAAAATCCATCCAAGAAACAAAAGTATTCATTACCTGCAAGTCTTTCCAACATTTGATCAATAAAAGGAAGGGGAAAGTGATCCTTACGGGTGGCATCATTAAGCTTACGGTAGTCAATACAAACCCGCCAACCCGTTACAGTCCTAGTAGCCAAGAGTTCCTTATTTTCATTTTCAATTACTGTCATGCCCCCCTTTTTGGGCACACAGTGGACAGGACTTACCCAAGGACTATCAGCAATAGGGAAAATGATCCCTGCATCTAACAACTTAATTACTTCTTTCTTAACTACCTCTTTCATGTTTGGATTAAGCCTCCTTTGTCTCTGGACAACGGGCTTAACATCATCAACAAAATCAATCTTATGTTGGCAAAAGTTAGGACTAATACCTGGAATATCGGAAGTTTTCCAAGCAAAAGCCCGCTTATGGGCTTTAAGCACAGCCAGAAGAAGACCTTTCTCGTCACTCGAGAGTGAGGACGAGATAACCACTGGTAAAGATGATTTACCTGCCAAGTAAGCATACTCCAAATGGGCAGGCAATGGCTTAAGCTCCAGATCTGTAGGTGGTACATCAACTGAATTAGGCACCCTTGAGCTTCCATCAGCAACAACCTTCTCAAAGCTCTCATCCTCTGGAGGTGTCTCATCCAAGCTGAGTGCCATAACCTCTGCAAACAAATCATCATCAGAAATATCACCTGAACCTAAATCGGCAATCTCTCCATTTCCTAAATCTGTCTCCATCAATTCCTGAAATTCTCGATCCAAAGCATCATCAATAACATCTATCCTGAAACAAGACTCATCAGTAGAATAAGAATGCTTAATAGACCTTTCAACATTGAAGACAATTCTATCTGTACCCATACCCAAAGAAATTTCCTTATCTTTCACACGGATGATAGCATCCGCGGTATTAAGGAATGGTCTACCAAGTATTAGGGGTACCTTCGTATCTTCCTCCATTTCGAGGATAACGAAGTCAACTAAGAACACAATATGGCCTACTTGGACAGTCATGTTTTCAGCAATCCCAATTGGATACTGAAAAGAATGGTCAGCTAATCTAATACTCATCCGGGTAGGTCTCAAAACTCCCAAAGCCAACCTTTTCCAAACCGAGTAAGGCATCAAATTTATGCTAGCGCCTAAATCAGCCAGAGCCTTACAAGTAATAGCACGAATAGAACAAGTTATAAGGAAACTCCCTGGATCTTCAAGCTTAGGTGGAATGTGGTTCTGCAAGATAGCAGAACACTCAGCATTAAGGTAAGTAGCATTCACCTCATCCATCTTTCCTTTATCAGTCACGAGTTCCTTAATGAACTTGGCATAGTTGGGCATTCCCTGTATCAAATCAACTAAAGGAACATTAATGTGAACATCTTTAATCATATTAACAAACTTATCATATTGTTCCTTCAACTTTGCCTTTCTGAATCACTGTGGAAATGGAACCTTTGGCTTATATGGCTTAACTTCAGGTACCACAGCCGGATTCGGAGGTGTAACCGGAATCTTCACGGTTGGACCATCCTCCATCTCAATCTCCTCATCCACTTCAACTTCATCATTTCCTGAATCCTGCACATCTGAAACAACAACATTAGGTATAAGAGGAGGGTCATAAGATTTACCTGTTCGAGTAGTGATAGCTTTTGCTTCCTCATTGCGGACATTAGGCTGATTATCCTTTCTCCATGATCCTTGACCGTCTGCTCCTTTATTACTCGACTGATTCTTTCCTTGACTAAACTGAGGTCTAGGATTCTGCTGAGTATCGCTAGGTAAAGTACCCGGCGGTCTAGAAAGAGCTGCCATCCTACTCTCGAGATCCTTAAAGTTAACACATTGGTTTTTCATGTTGATCTCTACTTTTCCATCAATTCTATCCAACCTCTCACTCAATGCCTTAGTGTCCTCTCTGATAACACCCGTTTCGTAAAAATATGGATTTCCAAAAATTTTCGCCTAACGGCGTCAATAAAGCGGAAACAGTTTATTAAAAACCTCAACCAATGAAAACAGTTGAGAAACATAAGTGGTGTTACTAATAGCGTCAAATCAGTAATAAAAGAAATCCATAAGATTGCCCAACATAAAGCAATCATAACATAGTCATTACATAAGTTCCATAAAGGAAATCAATAACAGAAGGTCTATGCGAAGCTATTGGGTAAACTAAAGCCAGCTTGATCATCTACCCATCTCTCGCCAAAGCTTCACACGTCATCTCACTGCCTAACCTGAGGGGTGTCAACACATTAAAAGAAACAAGTGTTAGCTATAAAGCTAAGTAAGATAACACCAGGTTTAAGCAACATTTCATCCATTTAAATCGTCACTTTAAAACATTACGTCATTTGATTTAGGCATTTATATCACCACATAACGCATCCATATCACATATAAGCATAGAGTCCATGACCCTAAGTGTGCCTAATCAATTTCATCATTTCATCTCATCTCTTTAAGTTGTGACTAGGTCACCGTTAAGTTGTAACCGAAGTTACCGTTAAGGAAAGACAATGTCGATCCATGAGTAGCGTTATGTTCATAACATTAGGTGGGTCATCAGGCCACCCGAACTACTCGCCACATATGACTTGTTGCAAGGAGCCACCCGAGCAACCATTTTAACGTACCCTCCCACATACGGGCACTACGTACTCTCCCACATGCGAGCACGACGTACTCTCCCACATACGAGCACGGTTTATACGTACCTATTACCACATCAGGCACGGGTTATGCATAACACTTAACATCTAATTAGCTCGAGCATTTACCACGTTTAGTTTAGGCTTCCACATTAATCCTAAACTAATCCACATCTATCATCTTTTCACGTTAGGGCCCTTAAAACGTGCACGTGTCATGGCAACCTAAAAAGGTCTAGTGTTCTAGATGAACAAGCCACATATACATGCACATATCAACATTACAACACGTCATTAACCACCGTTCATCATATCATATCACATCATATCATATCGTTAAGCATATCATCATCATTGCATATCATATCATAACCATGTGTACGGGGAAGCATTTTAGGCATAAACATCGTCATCATAATCCCCGAGTACCTCCCATATCAACCCAACCACATATGAGTTATACATTACCGTTTTGGAGGTTATAGTTTACAAACCATTTTCGTTGCACCCTCAGCGTGACAAAAGTAGTGTATCTTACCTCGTAGTAGTGTACGCGAGCAAACAAAGAGCTAATAGTGCTTAATAGTAATCCCCGACACCTATCGTACATTGACATATGAAATATAAGTCATTTTAGGACCTTAATGGACTTTGAAAACGAAATTAGTTTTGTTCTTACGAACTTACACCATCAAACGAAGTTAATCTTCGTTTTCAAAACGAATTTAGAGAAAACGAATTTAAGTTTCTTTTTATGGCAAACGAATTTGGCTCATCGAACGAATTTAACCTCAAACGAATTTATACTTCAAACGAAGTTATACTTCGTTTTGTCAAACGACTTAGATTTCCAGAAACGAATTTAGTCATCAGAAAACGAATTTAAACCTATCTTCGTCCAGAATTCATAAAACGGCTTTAATCTTCATTTTTCCAGAAATCAATCGACTTGGGCTTCACCCAAAACACGTTTTTGACATTGTTAAACATATTTTGATCATAATGATCGATTACAAACTCGTTTGATTCCGTTTTGATCATTAATTGGCTTAAACACATAATAAACCCTAACTTATCAAAGACCCCTTTATAAAATCAGATTTGATCCTTTATAAAACATCATTAGATCTGGAAATATCGACAACAAATCATTGATTACCTGTAATTAACAATGGCCGATCGAAATCAAGCCCAAAAGACACCAACAATCTACGTAAAACTTGAAGAGATGCTTTAGAATTTCAAGAAGGATTGAAAGGTTGTTTAGGTTTGTTCTTTTAAGTGATTATGGCTGCTAAAGGAAGGAGATTAGGCTAATCCTAGCCCTAATCCCGTTTTTCAACTTTCACTTTTGTCAAATTTAGTCCCTGGACTTCATATTAGCTTTATTACACCTTTAAACACCTAATGGGGATATACATAACACATGGAAGCACTTTCGTACACTACATAGACCTTTTACACATCATTAAGTCTACTTTATTGTCACTCATTAAAGATAATTAAATCTCACATATAGGGCACATAATCATATAAACACACATTTTACTACATAACATATCACGGACTTATAATTTGACCTAACGACGTTAGTCAACAGAAACGATTAAGTTTTGGGATGTTACATCTGATCATCTGAATATTAGTGTTGGTCTCTCGCTGATTACCAACCAACTGCTTCATCATTTCTCTCAACTCGACATTAGGATCATCAATAGAGGAAGAAGAAGCTGATCCTTGGCCTTGCTGAGTCTCCTGTTGTGGCTGATTTTGATAGTTGTTCCTTTGCCACCTGTTACCTGAAAAACGAGAACTATTAGCCTGAAAGGAAGAGTTATAGGAAGGATTACCTGAAGACCGGTTTTGGAAACCGGTGTTGCGCTGGAAACTCCCTTGTTGTTGATTCTGAATGTAGTTGACATCTTCTGGCCCCCGGTTGGGACAATCCTCAGAATAATGCATGTCACCACAATGATCACAACCATCAGCAACAACCTTAACATCCTTTTCAAGAGCTCCAAACCTCGCCTCTTGAGATGCAAATCCCTTATCCATGCGCGAAGCTAGCGCCTGAATCTCTCCAACAATCCCAGAATCATCTCTAGTCACAGCTTTTGCAACTCTACCTTCCTTAGTTCCTTTCTTCATTCTCTTCTCATTCTTTAAGAACCTTTCATCATCCATAGTTGCATTATCCTTCACCATTTGTTCTAAAATCTCATATCCTTCATTCGGTGTAATCTTGGTGAAACTTCCCCGAAGGCATAACCCAACTCTCTTTTAGATTTCTTATCCAAGCCATCAAAGAACAACTCAACATACTTTTCCTTAGTCAAATCATGGCCTGGACAGTTCCTTAGCATATCCTTGAAACGGATCTATGCGTCTACAATATCCTCATCAACATCTTGCTCAAAGGACCTAATCAAATTCTCCAACTTCCTTTGAGTTCTAAGTGAATAAAACTCATCTATAAAAGCCTGCTTCAGTTGGTCCCAAGTAGTAATGGAATTTTCGGGAAGATCATTGAACCAATCTTCAGCATCTCCGGTGATTGAAATGGGGAATGTCTCAAGTTTCACGACATTCATTTGATTTTGACCATATTGATAAAGCCGTGCCAACTTCTCGAACCTCTCCAAATGCTTGTACGGATCCCATTTCCTTTTTCCATCAAACTGTTGCTCCTCGATGCTTTTGAGATGATTTGGTTTCAAGTTAAAAGTATGATCAATACCCGGTGGTCTAATGGCGGAACCTCGAGCCATAGGAATAGTGCGGGCCCTATCACC
>CM067171.1:41984669-42014669 GCA_034093135.1 Erigeron breviscapus | reverse complement strand
CGATGGCTCAACTGGAGCCCATGGGTGGAAATGAGAGAGGAGAAGCAAGTGGTGCTAGAGAGGTTGAGGAGGAAAGAGAGCCACCGAGGAGGGATGGTTTATTAGGTTCTGGATTAGGAGGTATTGGGCCGAGTTTTGGTTACGAGCAGCCTAGCGATTATAATCAATGGACATCCTATGAGAGGAGCATGTGGGATATGACTGCTCAGCAGGTTGTGCAGCGGAGGAGTTATGAGTTAGGTATGACATATGCTCATGAACAGGATAAGAGACAGCAGTTTGAGTATTTTGAGCAAGTGCGCCATCACCAGGACCACATTGCGGGACTTGACTATGTGGAGACTCCTCCTTCATATGATTACAGGCAGCCGTATGTTCCTACCTCCCATCCATATTATCCTCAGAGCCACGATTCTGAGTGGTTCCCGAGACATTCTTGTGTTGGACGGGTTGAGGGGAGCTCGAGTGATCCACCACCAGCAGCCTCTGATCCATTTGAGGCCCAATCTCTATATCGGGGCTTAATGGAGTCGATCTTTGGACCGCAAGGTCCACGACAGTGATTGGTACCTTCTATTTATCTTTCTGTTCTTATTGTGTGATTATGTGACTATGTGTTTATTTTGTGTTTTTGCATTTTTAATTTCGTAGGTAGATTATAATTTTCTTGTTAATTTCATTTATGTTTTTAGTTTAGATGTTGATTTACTTTCTTGTAATATGAAATTGACCCTTAGGGGCAAAATATTCGAGTTATATTAGCTATACATGTTTGTAAAATGAGATTTTCTTGTGATTGGATTTGTACATGTAAGTGGGGCTAGGTAGTGTAGATTAGATTGCATGACATGGTTGACTTATGAGCGTCTTGATAGAGTTGTTAGCAAGTAAAAACATAGAAATGTGCAAATAAGGGTAATATGCCAATTGTGAGCTACAATGCAAGTATCACACTTATATATCCGTTATATCCTTCAATTTCATAAGAGAAAAACGCCTTGTCGACGATTGATTTAGATTGTTAGCGTAGCATGATTTCTCGTGATAACTATATTGTGTGAACTATTATTGTACATTAGGTTAGAACTAGTGCACTTACCGTGTCGAGACCTCTAACCCGGATTATGTGCTTAAAATGATGAAAACAATCATACAATTCACTCCATATTCCACCTCACCTCGTCATGAAATCCGTTAATTATTCAAAGTTGTGTTGTTTATGATGAATTGAAAGAAAGAACAACGTCAAAGTCAAAATTGCAATATCCGGTTAAGAAAGTCAAAGTATATGGTCATAAATGAAAACCAATTCAATTATTCATGTAAGTTGATCAAAAAGAACCAAAGTGAAATGTTCCCAAAATCATTCTAGTAAATCACCCAAATGAGAATCATTACCGTATTTCATTCCATATTTCCATCAATCTTGTATGAATGCCGAAGTGATTTGGTGTTATGAGGTCTTGGTTCGATTTGTGTACTAGCCTATGACTTTTAGTGTGCAATAATGGGTTGAGAGCTTCATATACATATATTAGCACATCTTTTGCTAATCCACTCAAAATATGAACCGAGGGGAGTGCATATTGTGAGAGTGTGATGCATGTATTGTGGCAAACCTGAGGTTTATTAGGTTTAATTGCACATTTATATATTTCTATTTGCTAGTCGTAAATCTTTTGATAGTTGTAAGTCTTATGAGTTGATTGTGTTATGTGATTTGGTTTGCATTATTTGGTTTCGCCCAAGTGTACTTTGAAGATTGCTTGAGGGTTGAGTTTTACAAGTATATATAGTTGGTATAACTCTTATATGGTGTTTCTTTGGTGATAGGAAGTATTATGGGATTGTAAGTGAATTTGTCACATGATGAATGACTTTTTCGGGACGAAAAAGGGTTAAGTTGGGAAATGTGATAAACGCCTAAAATACATGATGTTAATGGGTAAAATCGGATTGTTTTGTGCTTGTTAATAGACGAGTAGGGCGTTTTTATGTTTGTTTAAGTGTTTCAGGCTCTAAGTGGTAATTTGGACTAATCGGGTCAAGAAGAAGGTCAATTGAAGCTTGAAGTCAAACAAAGCCAACTCTGGAATTCTGGAAAATTGACCACCGTCTGAGACGCCAATACCCACCGTCTGGGACGGTGGGCCAATCATCTTGACCGTCTGGAACGCTTCTTCAGCGTAAAGGTTCTCTGCACAGATTTGTACTACCGTCTGAGACGGTGAGCCAAACCAAGCAGCGTGTGAGACGTTAAAGTCACCGTAAAGGATTCTGGAAGGAAATGGATGACCGTCTGAGACGGTACACACCACCGTCCCAGACGGTGGTTGGTTTAAACAGTTTACGAATTTAGGGGTTTTAATTGTATTTTTGAGATATATTTTTCACATACGAACTTAGACTTAATTGGACCCTAATTTCTCATCTCTGGAGCAGCAACCTACCTTTCCCAAGCCCTAATATCATCATCAAATCATCATCAAATCACAAATCCATGGAGATGACAATCCAAATTGAAGATTCATTGATGAAGATGATAGGCTAAATCCTCTTTAGATCATTCTCATGTGAACAATTATGTAAGACAATTGTATTCAACCTTTCTTATATTCAAGTTGGATTAGATGTTTAATTCTTAATTGTGTTTTGCATCTAATGTTGTTTGATTTGAATGAATGATTACTTGTTTATAACCTTGAATGAATTCCATCTATCTTTTGATTTCAATTTATTGTTAATCATTAATTATTGGAAGAATCTCTTATGAAAGTGTAATCTTGTTAATGAATAGATAATTTAGTTGTGTCAATTCCTCGGTTTCCATTATCGTGAATCATCACAACCTAATCAATTCGTTCTTAATGTTCATTCATTCCAAGCTTTATAACGAATCATGTCTATGTGATTTCCAACGAATATAAGTTAGGTTATACTTTTGAAAGCATAATTGGGATCATGAGAATGGTCTACCCTTTTTATTATTGAATTATTTTGTTAAGTTTACAATCATTTTTAGTTGTTAATCAAATCAATCAATCAAATCAATTTTAAGTTTATGTCTAGTTTAATCAACTTTGTAAATTGTTCAACACTTTCCTACGATTCCCTGAGGATACGATACTCGACTTACCCTTACTAAATAGTGGTATTTAGTTTATATTTTTGATCGGTCCAACGACAACGATCAATTCTACGGTTAGAAAAACTCAAAGAATTGTTTGTTTGGCTTTGATTGTATGATAAGAAGGTTGGTAAGGAGTTGTTTTCGAGTAGTTGTTGCAATCGGCCAATGATTCAAACGAGGGTTGTTTCGTGTTTCGAATTCGGGCCAAGATAGTGTTGAATGAAATAGATATATATTTCTTGAGTTTGGAAGAGTTTTTGTTGAAAAAATCGTTGAATTGTTGAATGAAATAGGTTGTTTATATATATACATATGTGAAAAGGTAAAAAAAAAAACAAGCAGTCGAGTTCAATTTCTAAAAAAAACTTTTTTTTATATGTTTTTTTACTATTGGAAGGACCCGCTCCATGCTCCCCATCTGGTCTCTGACTTTTTTGATGACAGCATACTCGATGAGGATGGTGCCAATAAGGTCCCTGCCGATGAGATGTGAGGACGAGGTTAACGAGGCCTTATTAGGAAGGGCCTAAATAGAAATTACATTTTCATAAGCAATTAAATTGATTTTTGACTTTTATTTTAATTTTAATAACGTTAACTAAATGTAGATAGTAATTAAGTGGGATGGTATATGGGTAATATAAACTTATAAAATTAAGATGAGACTCCTATGCTTTATTAAGAAGTATCGTTAAATGGAAGGATAAAAGGTAACGTACGGTTGGTCTCGGTTTTGTATGTAATGATGATTGAGAAAACAATTTATGACACAACATTTAAGATACATTTCAATGGATAGTCTTTATTGATTAAATCAATAAATTACAAGGTGTGTTGTAAAAAATAAGTTTGACACATAACTTAAACACACCTAATTGGATAACAAACAACTCCTAAGTTAGCACTAGCCACACTTAAGTGAATAATCGTTAACTTCTGAATCAGCTACACTGATAGATATTATGGAAAATAATGGTAAGACGAAATCCGTTGTGTATATATGATACAGTATGAGAATTTTCTGCACATTTGCAGCCTGGTGCAAACATCCTTATTTGAAGGCAACAATTTTTGTTGGAGTTTGTAAGTGGATCCCACGTGTCGTTTATCCTGTGGAATCCGACAAGAGCATATAATGCAGTTGTAGCGTACATGTCAAGTCAACTTAATGAACCTGCGTTTACAGATACTTGAGTGCTTTCTTGCAGACGATTTTACCGTCTATTATTGTCATTGGTTGCATTGGAACAACCAGTGATTTGTCAATATTAGTTCATTAGTTCACCCAAAAACTTGGTTTTCATTTTTAGATTCTCTTCGTGTTGATTCCACTTTAGTAAAGCATGATATGTCTTTTAAGTATTTCTTTGACCTTCTTGAACCTTACTACTAGACTATTTTTGATTGTTCTAAATAGGAGTAGTAGATAATCCTAAATAATGACTTACACGTTTCAGAATTAGTTAGCAGGTTACCAAATAATATTTGTTTCACTTTCTTTGACAAACAAACAAAAAATAAGATGGAATTAAACATTTAAGGATGCACATGTTTGCAATGAATTCTGTGCTAAAGAAAAAACTAGTAGCATAGCAATAGCAATAAATTGATATATACGAATCAACAATCGTGTTTGTAGTAAATACTCAACATGTTAAAGCTTAAATGAACTTCACCATAGTTGCACATGAACCATCCTCCAGATAAGTCAAACGGGCCCATAAGATTTTCTAAAAGGCTTAAATTATGATTGACTGTAAAATTATTATTTTGTCCTCATTTAAATAGTGAATATAAAAAAAAATTCAATATATGTAACACATTTTCAATTTTTGTTCCAATATTAAAAAAAAAAATTGTTTACTAGACATAAACTTTTCATGATGACATATCGTTATATGATTAATACACATCCGTAGTTTACGTAAGCATTATTTCTTGTTGATTTTTGAAATAATATTTACAAGTATGTTACTTTCATTTCGTGGCGTATCTACATTGGTTTAATGAGGGTCAATGGACCACATTAAAATAAAAAATGATTTATAAAACCCACATGCAATATTTTCGAACCCCTAAGGATGAACTTCTGTTGAGTCAAGGATTCGCTGACCAAACGGTCGCTGATGTGGTTCATCAAGAGTCATCAGCGAGTCCAGTGACTCGTTGCAACAATGAATTCTTATCCAAACTGTGTGTCAAGGCGGGAAGAATTCAAACAAGAAAAAGACAAGAGTCACATGGTGGTTGTTCTAACTGTAATGTACCTTATATGGCAACGATGCGGTTGGAAAGGAAAGATGAGTTTCTCTCTCATACCCGATTTGGTAAAGAAGACAAATGACGTCTGTCACAAGTACTTCTAGCCAATAAGGAATCGACAACCACCATTCTATCACCATCAAGACAAGGTTGTGTTGCCCTACTTCTTCCCCTATATAAGGCAAACAGCCGCCCCCAACAAATGTGTTTGTCACCACAAGCATGTAAATGAAATTACAATTGTTAAGTCTAGACTAACTACAAACTTAAACAATTACAAGAAATGTGAGAGACACACTTTCTAAGTGACACACACTTGTGGTGACAAACACATTTGTTGTGGGCGGTTGTGTTGCCTTATATAGGTGAAGAAGTATGGCAACACAACCTTGTCTTGCTGGTGATAGAATGGTGGTTGTCGATTCCTTATTGGCTAGAAGTACTTGTGACAGACGCCCTTTGTCTTCTTTACCAAGTCGGGTATGAGAGAGAAACTCATCTTTCCTTTCCAACTGCATCGTTGCCATATAAGGTACATTACAGTTGGAACACCCACCATCTGACTCTTGTCTTCTTTTTGTTTGAATTCTTCCCGTCTTGACACACAATTTGGATAAGAATGCATTATTGACAAAGAGTTATTGGACTCGCTGATTACTCACTGATGAACAAACATCAGCGACCAAGTCTGGTAAGCGAATCATTGACTCAAAAACCTCCTTGACTTTAGATTTACCAAATATAACATGCATTTTTGTCCATTCGCTCTTTCCATTCCTTAATCCAATAATAGTCTTACAAAACAAGAGAAAACTTGTGTACTTAGTGTTTGTACACCAAAAAACGTTTTTGTGATTTTTGGTGGTTAATGGGTTGCAAATAGAATGCGTCCCATGGATGACGCCAATTGTTTGTACACCGAACCAAGGTCCTAGAACGGAGAGGATGAGGGGTTTTTAGTTGTATATTGGCGATTCCCTTATTGGTAAGGCAGAGCCTTTTGTATGCCAAGTATATGTGTGTTGTATGTGTATTGTGTATGTTGAAGATGATGTAAATTCTGTGTATTGTGTCCCTTTTTATAGGGTAAATGTATCGTGTCCTCCGAGTAGGGTTTTCCCCTATTGGAATAGATTTGATGTCGTCCATAGAAGATTCGTAGCTATCTCCTACGTAACCAACTGCTTAAGAGATAAGTGCAGATCTTGTTATTGGGAGAATGTATATCCTTTCCATAATTATCGGCTCCAAGGTAGTCTGCGTGTAGGCTCCGTTCGGAGGCTGGGTGGGTAACACCAACACTTAGTAAAATTCATCCTTCGGAGTTTGAATCTCATTTTTTACATTTGTAAGAGTGGATTATTGGAAGGGGAGGGGTGGTTTCATCTCAGACATGCGTGGTTCGAGCTCCGCATACTACCCAATTGGATGTCACCGTGGTGTCTCGAATGATAAAATACTAACTACTAACTCGCTGTTTAAAAAAACTAAATATTATCCCAATTCTCCGTCACAAGTTCACAACAGAACCTACATAGTATCGTAATATTATACTACTATTTAGTCATTGCTTTTCCATATTAAAACTAAAATAATATTGTAATTGTAAGATGGTTAATACGAGTTGTACATGTGATTTGGGAAAATGTGCTGAATTTACTTTTATATGTTTGCATATGCCATTTAGCATTCCAGCCAACTGCCATGAAATTGACTAGGTGATCAAGTTTGTTACGAAAATGTTCGGAATAGCCAAAGTAGGCGCTGAGTAAAATGACTCGGTTCTTATATAACTGGAAAATACCTAGCCAGTCAACTCGACCCACTTCTTTTTATTTTTTTCCGCAAGTCAATGAGTGAGTAGTTAGACCCGTAAATTGAAATTCTAGATCCGCTACTGCTTAGATTGGTATTTTTGAAGTGAATTACCTATATTGGAACAAAACTTGAAAATATACTTAAAACTCTTTTTTAAAAGATAAATAGGTACTTTTTGAAGTTTATTACCTATTTTTAAAAAAAATAAAATATACTTAAAACTCTTTTTTAAAAGATAAATCGATGTTCACGCGATACGGCGATGATAATGATAGCGGCACTGTTATGGTGAAAGGACTCAAATTAAAACACCATAAATATAGAAAAATACATTTTCTCAACTTATACATAGTTTTATACGGTCGTTTTTCGTGAAAAACCAAAGTCATCAAATTTGAGAAATAACGATTGGAACCTTCTTAATATGTTAATATAAATCTATGGTATGAGTTTCAGGCCCCGGAAAGGTCTAACGAAGCCTCAGCAAAAGGTTTACGAAATCACAGAATCTGACGGTCGTTAGTTCAGAACGACCGTCAACTTCGACCGTCAAGTTATGAACGACCGACAACTTCAGTTTCGTACATTTAGACACTACGATCATCAGCATCCACCGTTAAGTTATAAACGACAACTGCAGTGTCGTACATTTTAACACATTAACCAACCGCCGACCCTTTTCACTCAAACTGAACTTCCGACAACAGATGATCAACTTCATTTTGGCATAAAACACATATCATGACATTCCCAAAAGCTTTTCAATCAATCAAGTGTAAGTTTTACTTCAAAACGGGTCATTTACCTGTTTTGCCAAACATCCAAAGTTATGATTTTACATCATGATTCTAACAACCATATGACCCAACATTTTTCAGAAAAATACAAGTTCCACACTGACAAAACCACAACCATTGTATCATGAGCCATAAACGAGGTGGGCTTTCTAGGTTTCTACCAAAAGTGTCATTGTCGTCAAAAGACAAACTACCTTCAAATGTAACTAGCTTCATTCAAGGCTACATAATCCAATCACTTGTTTCCACTTCCGGGACCTATATAAAAAGGTATACAACTAAGAGGATTAACGATACACTTAGTGAATACATTTATGTACAATTACGCCCATAATGAAATCAATAGATGAGGACTATAACATGGGGTCTATAATTTAACCATATCATCTCATCCATACTCACATTCATATCAACAAATAACTTATGAAACCATACAATAAATCAACAACTAAACAAGCTAATCGATAAGCAATCGCGTTGCCACACCCTCGTAAAAAAAAAACTCCTAAATATCCACCATTATACTAAGGATCTCATACACTACAACTTTACACAACTACGTAATATATGCATCCACACAATCAAACAATCATTTCAAATATAACATTTAACAACCAAATCACATTGCCATACCCCGTATGGTTTTACCACAATTCGCCATACCCCGTATGGTCTTACACCACATGTCATACCTGTTTGATCTTACACCATATGTCATACCCCGTATGATCTTACACGTATGTCATATCCCGTATGGTCTTACATCACTTAATCTCATCAAATTATAACAATATATGAGTTCCCCCATCATCATGTAATTGTTTCAACATGTGTATATTCATATATAAAGGTACTCACCCCCTCCGTGAAAGTCAAATTTCAAGACCACGACAATACAATTGAGTATGCTTTCAACCTAGCAAATCATCACAATACCAAGCTATAGTCATAAACAATAATCTCACTAGCATTCTTTTACCCAAATGCTTCCCATTATAACATTGGGTTGTTCTTTACAAAGTCTCATTTTATACACCACAATGTGGCCATGCCATCTAATTACTTGAAATTCTATGTTCCCCAAATGCTCCCACTTTATCTAAATTAATAAATTTTAAACGTCGACCATTTCCCCAATTCATTAATCGTCTCATTTAAGCTTTATACTTTACCCTCATTACCCAATACCTCTAAGTTGAACCTTAAATTCATGTGAATATTCACAATTTAAACTTTGGTACTCAATCAAAATCTTCTTTGTCTCCATAAGAACAATATTTTTCATTTCAATTTCTCATTCAAGCCTTAAATTACACGTCACAACATCTTATCTATACTCTTAAACCCAAAAGAACTTGTAGTCCAACCTCACTAACTACCGTAAAAATATATTATTTCGTTGATCCATTATTTCTCAATAGAAAAGGCTTCTCAACCTCGTACACACTTTAAAACTTTCAGTCTTTGTTCCAGGGGCGGAGCTATGTGGGGGGTAGGGTTGGCCATGACCCACCCCCCAAATCTTATATGTATATATATACAGATGTGTGCATATATGGGAAGAAACTGAAATTCAACCAATATATGGAAGAGTGGTGGATGATGATGAGAATGATGATAAGAGTAGATGTTGGAGGGTATCTTAACAACTTGGATTTTTTTGATGGGTATTTGGGCTTTGGCCATGGAAAATAGGGGTTTTTTTTTTTTTTTTTTGGTTGTACCCATTGTTTTCTGTTGTACCCATTCTAGATTGACAGGGAAGATAAAGAGATAAAGAGGGTTTTATTTTTTTTTAAATATAAATTTTCAGTTTAAACCCTCAAGTATTGCTAATCATATCTTTCTGCTATGCAATATAGTTATGTATAAATCTGGCCCAATCTTAATTATTTTCATTCAATCTCGTGCCTTAAGATATATCACAAGTAACTTTTTACCGTCGTTAATTTTGGCCTACCTTAACCTTAATTTCTGGCTCCGCCACTGCTTTCTTCATCATATTTTATCCCCCCACACTTAAAGAATTTACTAAATTTTTAGTCTTTCAAACACTTTAAATATTAATGCAACAATCTCATAGCATATGATCTCATATAATTTCACTTTGACAAGGCGTATTCATAAGACGAAAACTATAACTTATTCGAAAAGTACCCGAAACTACACCTGATGTATCTCTAGCTTAACCGACAAGGACTTGAAATGATCTTCCACTTTGTTTTCCTAACATTTTAGCGTTCTACCTCTCAGCTTCCTTCCTTAACATGACCTCCCTTTTCTTCCTAAGTACGGACAAACACTCTTGACGTGACCTTCTTGGTGGCAATTAAAACAAACTATTGCACTTGAAGGTTCGACTTTGCAATCTCGGCTAATCTGTCCCGGTTGCCCACAGTTAAAACAACACTTTGACAGCGCTCGACACTCCCTCGGGTGAACCTTTTCGCACTTACTACAAAACCGAGCATTGTTCACTACTGGGATATCACTTGAGCTTCCCTGTTGTCTAAACCGCTTGCTTGGAGAGTTGCTTTCTTCCATTCTTTTCTTGGACACACTATCATTGGTTTGCAATTGTTGAACCTCGTGATCGTGAGCCACATCAACTAACATTGAGAAATAATCCATTTTCCTTAAACCAATTCTTTCCCTTAGACTCTTCTTCAACTTTCGATAAAAGAACCTTTCAACAAAGTATCATTTTCGAGAAATTTCGGACAAAATTGAGCCTTGTTCAAATATTGCTCTCGAAACTCATTTATAGTCAACGTCTCTTGATTATCATTGAGGAATTCACCCCTCAACTTGGTAGCTCCAGCCTCCGAACGGAAATCCTTGAAAAACATAGTTTTGAATTCGGGCCATTCCACCAAAGTTAGTGTTGTCTCCCCTTTCACCCTCAACAAATCTCTTTGCACGCTCCCAAATCATGCTTATCCCATATACCACTTTAAGATTTTGAGGGCATTGACAAGTACGAAAAAACCCCTCAATCTCGGATACCCATCTAGTACAAATGATAGGGTCTGATTCTCCATGATACAAGGGTGGATGGCATATTTCAAAGTCTTTATAGTTAAACTTTATCTTAGGGTGAATCTCACCGGTAATAACAACCTCCTCATCTTTCTAATCCTTATTGTCTCTCTTCTCAAATTCGTCTTGTACCGCTATAGACACTTCCTCCCTTATCAATCGAGCTATATGATCATTCATAGCTCCTTCCAATGTCTCATTCATTTTCCTAGAAGTACAGGGGAATATTCAAGCTCTCTCAATTTGATCCGATATGTCCATACTATCCTCGGGAAAGATTGGTTCTTCTTCATTCCTTCGACTATTCTCGGCTTCCTCATTGTGAGTTGAGGGGGTTGGAAAGGGGGGGGGGGGGGGTTGAAATGATTTATATAGTATATTAAATATACATATAGCCAAAGCAAACTATAATATAAAACATCATCATTTCCAACAATCAGGTATCATTTTTGGTGAAATAAATATAAATCGGTGATGGGTATAAAAATGGTGGAAGAAAAATCGGTGATGGGTATGAAATGAGGTTTGCATTGCTATGTGTATAAAAATAGGATGCATTATGAAGATAAATGTCACGTAGACTTTTTTAATGATGTGGCATGCCACGTTGGCACTTAATGAATATCTAACCTTAAAAACTAATGATGTTACTTTTTATTGTTTACAATTTAGAAAAACATAATTAAAACATAAATACGTTACCCATTTTAAAAATTTTATGAAACTATGTTACTTTTTATGTATTTAATAATTTAACCCATATTTTTACCACATTTGGTTGGTACTTATCTCTTGATTTAACTTGCTCATCATATTTATATTACAGTAATTTTTTATTTAATTTCATTTTACAAACAAAACTTTCATTTGTCCGCTGCGAGCCTGCGAAATGCGAATCGCGGCCCATTGAAACACCGATCGGAAAAACAAGCCGCCGCCTCATTCACTGCCAACAGATCTTCAACAACTTATTATCTTTTCTGCTTCTTCTACTTCAAGTATGTTTTATTTTCTTCTTAAACCCTTAATTTTAATTTCTAAATTATACTTTAAATATCTAAATTATATATATTATATATATTACATTTATATGTATATGTATTGTATAGAACAGAATAGTTTCTTCTCAGAAAAATAAAGCTGATTTTGTATTAGTTTTGTATATATTATTTAATTTGGTGAAAACTGTTTACTTCGGTTGTATTATGTGTCCCAAAGACTTGAATTTTTACATTATATTGTCATTGTTATTAATATAATTAGGTAAAAGTGTTCGGAAATGTATTCGACTTTTGTCCAAAGTTTATTGTGTATATCCAACTTAGAACGTTTTTATTGTTTGTATTTAACTTTCAAATATTGTTATCGTATGTATCTGTTATACTGTTGGTTGTTGAAATGACAATTTATGTGGATGTCAAATGGGAATGCGGCAGCGTATTTAGATGACACGTTAGTGAAAGTACGATCGGGATACACTCAATGGCAATATTTGAAAGTTGAACACACAATATAGAAGCGTTTTGAGTGGATACGTATAATAGACTTTTGAATAAAGTTGAATGCATTTCCAAGAACTCATCCCTTATGATCTTACCCGGGTCATATAACATACATTTTCTTCTATGATTCTTTGTTTTCACAGTTTTTTTTTTTTTTTTTTTGGTGAATCTCTATAATAAGTTGTTTTAAATTAAATGCTTGCATTATGCATACCGAACTAATAAAGAATATATATTTATATTATTGATTTTTCTGCAGGTGATCAATCATGTTTTTTGGTGCATTAAGATCCTTAATTCGTCCAGTGTCAAGAACTCTAAGTCATTCTCGTTGTATTGCAACTGCCTCATCTTCTTTCTATAAGCCATTGTTTTCTGCTACCTACAAGAATTCGTCATATCCATACTTCGGTTCACATCACCAAAGTCATCTGTTTTGGGGACATGCATCTTCTGTAAGGGGATTTCAGAGCCTAACAGATACCCGCTTTCCAAAGAGAAGGCCTGCTGATAAGTCCCGGAGGAAAAGGGCTAGTTTGAGGCCTAAAGGTTAGGGCATAGCTTGGTTTCCTTATGTTTGTTTATTTAGAAACACAACTAAATTAATCTCACAAATTCCACACATATTTACAAAGTGTCGAACATGGGAATTGAACCCACAACCTACAAGTTAATGGGGTCATCACACATACCACATGAGTCAAACCCGTCTGAATAATGTTTTGTAGAACGAGAAAAATGGATGCTTTGAGGCCCTAATTGATGTTTAACATTGCATACAGACAGTGTATATGTGTGAGAGCTTGAGGTTTGGATATGGGATAGGACTATAGGAGGATGAAACTTAAATTGAACTGATTTTTGCTTCATTTTCTTGGAGTTTCCAAACATAAAATTGATCATTTCCTGAAACTTGCTTATTCTGATATTAAATTGAAATAATTACATTGTTTGACTAATTACACTTTGGTGATAAAAGTTTGATTTCTTTGGTCCAAGTGGAAGATGTTGAGATACATTACCATCTAGAAAATCTGTTTATCTAATCCAAAAGAGCAGCTTTTAATAGCTTTTTTTAATATTATTTATTTTATCAAGGAAGCATGGTGTATCCGTGTGCATTTTCTGTATTAGGTTTGCAAAATCATTAGGTGAATTCAATATGATTGTCTGTGCAAATGCAGGGCCTTATGCGTGGGTTAAGCTTGTTCCTGATAAACCTATACCTGCAAATCAACCGAATGTTGGAAGTGTAAAACATAGAAATGAAAAAAAGCGGATAGCACAACGACGGGCCTTTATACTGGTAGGTTCTGTTACCTTTTCCAATACCATGTAGCTATCATATACTCCACCTTTATATAAGCCATACCTGATGTATAAAATCATATGATGAAGTACTAAGATAGGTTGCATAAACAAACTTCCAATACCATGTAGCTATCATATAATTATATTATATGATAGCTACATGTAATCATTTTCAGAAGATTAAGGTATAAATAAATAATTAAAAAAAACTTCCAATACCATGTAGCTATCATATACAGATATACTACACCTTCATATAAACCATACCTGATGTATAAAATTATATGATGAAGTTCTAAGATAGGTTGCATAAACAAACTTTTCTTGAACAAAATTTTATGTCCTGCCTCCTTTTATGTAAGCTTTATATCACACAACACATGAAATGATGTATATTGAATGATGTTGAAAGTTAGTAATCTCAGAATTTGAAGTGGGAATTTCAAGTTTTTTACTTATGAATAGGCCAAATTAAGTTACAACTTCTGTTTAATAGATCATGTAGGTCAAGTCACATAATGTGGATAATAAACCACAATTTGAATTTTTAATATGTATAGCATCCTACATCGTTTTATTAACAGAAATCAGGTTATTATTTGATTTATTGTCATAGCGTAGTTTTATTAAACATATTTAATGTGTTGCTTCTTTAGAAAAGTATGGGGTAAAAGTTTGCGGGTTAATCAAACTCATTTAAATCCATCGAACGTAACCAGTTTTATATGGATGGTTGCCTGACTTTTTTTTTCCGCCTTTAAGCAGAAGTGTTGATATCTGGCTTAAATTTCCTTCACTGTACTACTGTTAAGACTACAGTAGGATTTTGTTGGCTGTCAAAGTTTCTTTATTATTTGTTTGTTTTGTGAAGTTGATAGTACAAAAAGTCCCTTGTTCAGTAGTAACCTACACTCTTGTAGTCCTCTATAACACCAATGATCAGTCCATTAGGCGAGTGACATCAGCAACAAAGACTGAGAGTCACTTTCTTATTGTTTTGAAATTGCTGATTCAAAGTTTATATACTTGACACATCATAAAACAATGAAGTTTTTTTTGTCAACATGATATCCCAGCTCTTTCTCATAGATGCAATCTCAGTTGATAGCTTTTAGTTGAGGTGGTAAACTGGTAATATGGATGGGTTAGGAAATATAGGTCATTCGTGGGTCAAAACAGGTTACGAAGTACAAGTAGTTTTTCTTTATGGTTTCTAAAAGTTCAGTAAGTATTTATCTTGTTATATATGATCACAAATTTACTCTAATAAAGCAGTTTTAAAGGTTATGCATTTGAATATAAGTTGGAATGTTGGATACTTTTGACCTTTTTAATCCATCTGACCGGTAGCTGCTTAACATGATATAAATAAGGATGTAACCTGCGTTAACCTATTTATATGTACAATAATAGATAAGTTTAAGTCACTTATTATTTATGATGAGTCAAAACAAGCAAGTTTTATGGGAACAATTTACATGTACTTAGATTCCTCAAAAGCATTTTATCAGTTTATGTGCTCTATGTAATTACAGAAGTCCAAATACTTAGAACCCTTATATATTACATGTCATGTCGTACGCGTTCAAAAGTGATGAATTTTGCCAAGATTTCAGATCCTGCTTTTAACTTGTCCTGGCTTAGTAACCCGTGTGTTGAATAATGTTATTGCATATATTGGGTAAAAGGGATTTTACCCTGGTTGCTTTATATATTAACCAAAAGATACACATAAGTTCAGGCATACTGACTGGATGCCAGTATGAGTATATGACTTGTACAAACAATGCAAAGCAACAACCAAAGATCATGTTATTGCATATATGTATATAGCATAGTGATGATTTTTTGTTTGTTTTTTAGCAAACTAAAAATCATATTAGAAAGTAGAATCATAGTTGTCAAAAGCGAAGGCGACCTCAAAGCGCAAAGACCCCAAATAGGGCGAAGGCGAGAGGCGCAAAAAAAGCGCACGCCCGGAAAAAAGAAAAAAAAGCGCACTAAGTAAATAAATATAAAATATTTATATATAGTGAAAAATAATAGTAAAAAAAATCAAATGTCATTTATAAAACCAAATATCATTCAAAAAATATAAACTTTTCAACCAAAAACTTCAAATTATTAGACTATTATAAACATATATAAAAAAAAATAATTTATTACATAAAAATAATATATATATATATATATATATATAGGGAAAAGATAAAATGAGTCCAACTTATTTTGAGTCCAATTTGAGTCCATTGATTTTCTTCCATCTCCTCAAATTCCAACCACCTCCTACCACCACCACCATCATCTCCGACCACCATCATGATTTTCCGGCGACGGCGACCACTGCCACCACGACTTACACATGTGTAAGTATAACATGTGTAAGTTAACTTACACATGTGTAAGTTAACTTACACATGTGTAAGTTACATGGACCCTTTTTGGACTCAAATTAAGCTGGACTCAATTTATCCCACCCCTATATATATATATATATATATATATATATATCTATAATATAATGGAGTACATTTTTTTTTTGTCTGCTAATGAATATAAATAAATCATGATATTCTCTTTTCTTTCTCACCTATTTTTCTTCCCCCACCCTATGTATTCTCTGTCTTCTTCCCCCATTTTTTATTTTCTCTCTTGTTTTATCTTCTTAAACAACTATGGTCACTCATATTGGCCGGAAAACATTAGATTTAGCCATGATTTGGCCGGAAAACATTAGATCTAGCCACGCTTTGGCCGGATCTTGAATGATTTGGTAGAATCTTGACCATTTTGACCGCCGTTGACCGCTTGTTTCATGGTCGACTTGGGCCTAGGGTTTCAGGTGCTGGAGGTGCGCCTCCCCTGCTTTTTGCGCCTAGGCGCAAGAGGCGCTCGCCTTTGACAACACTGAGTAGAATATATTATCATACTTACCGCTCTACAAAAGACTCAACATCGAAGAAAGCATAAAAGCTCTCCTTCACAAAGTTAATATGCTAAAATAGTATATTAATAATAATAGCCCATTATTGCAATTCTTATAGAACGAAAACCTTCTTGACCATAATGTTGATGGAAATATGCATCTTAGGTTAATTGAAAGACAAAAGAAACTATAATAACAACGAAGAACAATAGATCAAAGATGGTGATGAAGCTTACGATTGCAGAATCGGTGTTAGGATTATAAAATCGTTGATACTTTGTGATTTAAGAGATGAGTCAAAACAAAGAAGATGCTTGAATGGTGATATGATGGTGGAAATTGGGTCCATGATGTAGAAATCATCATGATCACTGTGAAATCCAGCCTATAAGAAATGCCATTTTGTTCATATATGATAGTTTAGGAAATCAGGGGAGATAAATAATGGTTATAGTTTTATAATTTTCTTTTAAACAAGAATCAAATAATGACGTCTTCTAAGAAAAGTGCGAAAGAAAGAATTGCTTGTTCAGGGGCTATGCTGCGCCACATAAACCTCCACGTCATTTAAAAAACTGTGATGTTATCTGAATTTTGCTTTATTAATAGGAGATTTTTGAATTTGCAAGAGCTGAATTGCACAGATGCATTGATCATATGACATATGATTGCTGCATAACCATAGGCTATTTTCAGTTTGATTTTTTACATTTCAGTTTCCGTATTACTTTTATATGATATGAGAAAATACGTTTTGATCTTGTGCTCCTTTTAGAGAAACCAAAATGATCGTGATCAGTAAAACTAGTAAATCGTATAAGCAAATAAGCCGTTTATCAGGGTCCTTTATATAGGTAACTATTTTGACCAAATTAATAACGTATATTAATATTCACAATCGATATATTTAACAACAAAAAAAAGAAGCATAAGCATACTTGCGTGTATTATGCCTGTGTCTTGCATGTTCTTGTTCTAACTCTTTTAACCTACAACTATCAACATTGAGACAAAACTTGAATATAAAGGGACAGAACCTTTGTAGAATTATATAAACTAAAACTACATATATAGATGAAATGCTGTAAACCTATAAGAGAAAAATAAGGTTCAATATATATAAAAATCCCAATCTCATAAGGTAGGCAGCAATATAGTGACTATTAGCATTAAGTTATCAACTGCAGTAACATGCCACTCCATGACAGTTTTACTGGCTAAAACATATTCTAGAAGGATATTTGGTAATCATATGAGCTTGTTCACCTTACTCCATAGAAAGATTATGGCAGCGTGAAGATAAGCTTAACCTCATAATCGTCTCTAAGTTCAGCTTTAATAATCGGGTCATCGTAGAGTGGGTCAAAATAAACATGAGCACTTATCTTCATCAATAGACCAGGTAAGTTGTCTTAGCTTTAGTTGTGTTGGCATATTCATGGGAATTCTTTATCTTTCGCGAGACTTGTTTTGCGTGGAGATGGGATCGGTTACTTTAACTTGGTTACCACCTCTGAAAATATAGTTAGGATAACTGTCACAAGAGAATGAGAAAATAGTTGTGATTGTTAAGAGCTTGCATGATACACAGAAAGTTGTAACTATTGCATATGTCATTATTATTATAAAGTTTTTTTAAGGGGAAAAAAGGGAAGAAGCAAATATCACTGATTCATTACAAAGTAAGGTATATGTGGTGGCCGGGGAGTTCAAGGAATTAGTTAGGTTTTTTTTTTCTCTAATGACTGTTTAGATGTTACACACTTTGTTTTCAAAATGAGGATTAGTACTAACCAAAGGGGCAACAATTTTAAAGTTTTTCACCCCGTATTCAAAAAAATAAACTCTTAAAAATTACTGCTCTATATGGCCTCTTGGATCACCAGCCTTGACATTGTTGTCTACTTTGTTTCCCTGCCAAAAGCTATACATGCCATGGTACTTGTGATGATAGCTTGATTAATAGAGATTATTGTTGGTGTAGTAGAAATGTTTTGAAAACCTTAAGCATCATTTTTTTATTCTTATACAAATCTAATCAGATCAAGGTTGTAAATATCGCTTTCGGTATCGTATCGGCCGACCCCCGATAAGCGATATATCGGATATATCGGGGATATATCGGATACCCTAAATTGTAAAGGAATTTATCTAAAATATATATATATAAATATATATACTAACAATATATACAATTTGTGTTTTATAAACGTATATATTGTTAGTATATATATAAATGTTAGTATATATTGTTGGTATATACAATAAATTTATCTAAAATTTATACCCTATTCAACTTTTTTTGTTGACCGATATGGCCGATATTGACCGATAAGTGCCGAGTTTGACCGAAATTTGACCAAAGCGAGAAGTTGGCCCGATAACCCACTTTTCGTATCAGTTGAAGGCCGATATCCAATATATCACCGATATATCGGCCGATATGGCCGATATTTGCAACACTGAATCAGATTAGCAACAATTGAGATTAGTAGCAATTTCGTAGTCAAATATATGAAAATGATATACTCCCTAGTAAAGTTATGATAATATCATGTCATTTAAAACATTTAGTAAAGGAGTTGAGGATACAAAACTCATATGACGTGGATTAACCAAAGTTTGTTACATGTACCAATACCAAGTTCTAGGAGAAAAAGAAGAACCTGGACCAAAGCTATGGAAATTTACCATGGATCCATACTTGAAAAATAAAATAAATTTTTTTCTTTTGCGGTTTGTCTTCACTTTTCCATGCTTACCATCTGTACTTGACCATCATGGCTTAGTCTTAACCATCACCTCTCAGTCTCTAACTCCTGGCTCAGATCAATTGTTATGTTTCTAGCTTAATATGTCATCCAACATTCAACAAACAGGTCCTTCATATCATATACACTTCACCTTAGAGGTACTTGTGAGCTATGTAATGCAACTGACTTGATCGGTGAATTATGGTTAAACCGGCTCAACCCAACACATCAAGCTAAACTAACTTTTGTTTTTCCACATCCAGAAGAACATCCCCCAACATACATTTTAAGTACTTTATCACCCAAGTATTTGTGATATTTAGTAAAACTTACATCTAATCAATTTTTGGCAATTATTCAACCCACCTGTTTGTCCAACTCTAATCACCATAGTTCGTATTTATGTGAATTGGGTTTTGACAATGCACAGGCAGAAAAGAAGAAACGTAAGGCTCAGTTGCAGGAAGCCAACAGGAAGAAGAAAATTCAGAGGATAGAACGAAAGATGGCTGCAGTTGCCAGGGATAGAGCCTGGGCTGAAAGACTAGCTGAGTTACAGCAGCTTGAGGAAAACAAAAAGAATGCGACTATGACCTGAGTTTGCATGTTGACGACATACTAATAATGTTTGTTTGTCGCAATAACCATGAAGTTATTCTCTTCTGGTAGCCTTTCATACTTCTTGAGAGATTGCTTATTCCAAAATTTCAAGGATTTGTACGTTTTTGGTTGAATGATGAAGCTAGTATAATGTAAGTCGTAGCGCTAGGTTTACCTAAACATTTTCTCTTTTTTATTCAGCCTTACTAAATGCAGCTTCTGCTATTTGAAGAGTTTTCGCCAAACTTCTTGCAAATATATCACTAATCACTACTTTTATATGCACTCTAAAACCGTGATCTCATTAATACCTACGTTATCAAAAATGCCTATCAAAGCCATCGTTAGGCATCGGTTAAAGCTTATTAGCAGAATACATATCAATTTGTTTCTATTAGATTAAAAAAAAAATTCTTCAGTTTTGAATCCAAACTACGAGTATTTGATTAGGGATCAGCAGAGTGTATCTGCACTATGCTTGTGTTTAATAATTTAGGGTTTTGCTAAACGAAGCTCATATTGTATTAGTTTCCTGTTTCAAATATTCAAAGCGTTCATATGGAGATTTTGGTTACTTGATAATTTATATATTTGATTGTTTATATAAGATCGGATGACCCACTATTACATTCTCATCTAATGCATATGTCCGGCATCAAAACAGGTGGTTCATTTATGTCATCGACGGATTTATGAGTTTAAGTCCTCAGTTACTCCAAATATTGTTTCTTGGTATTCTGATTTTAACATGGAAATATGGAATTGAATAGATTTCTTATAAAGAATACTCAATTACGATGTTGTGTACATATCATTAGCACTAAAATACTCAATTAATTAGTGTCTCACTTTATTGCTACAAAACTAATATTATTAGTTTGTTGTGAAAGGAACTTTAATTGTCATGTTTAGACCATTTACTATTTCTATTTATTGTAAAACAGTCACAACTTCACGTCTTCACTAGTCATTTTCTCATCATTTTAAGGGTAGATTTGGCAAGAGTTTTTTTGGAAGCTTTCGTATTTAATTCTGAACAATAAGTTTTTATTGTGTTAAATGTTTTGTTTGGATGGAACTAACTTTAGTTTTTATTTAAAAGAAAAATGCTCCAAAATAACACGTTACTTGAAGTAGCGTTTCAGGATTTTTAATTTGGAATAAGCTTTTTATTTTTAAATTAACACAAATACCTCTTGAAGTTGCAACTACATCTACCATATCAAATACCTTTAAAAAAATTAAAGGTATAACTTCATTCGAATTCATCCCATTATTACTCAATCATCTTGTTTTGAGAACCCGAAATCAATAGCAATCATGCTTAATGTTTTACATGTTCCATAGGATGATTGCGTAGGTAATCTTACTTGAATCGAATCATGTATATTCCAACAGTTGTTATTAACTTATATTAATAACCATTTTACAAATATAAAAATTATACTTGTAAATGTCTTACATACGAATATAAAATTAAGATGTTATCTCGTAACAACTTTATTCATTTCGCCTCTCTTAATTCTATCTTTTAAATCTTTATGTTACAGTGGGCTTTCAAAAAGACTACAAAAACAATATAAAAAAACTATTCTTTATTTTAGATAAGATAATCCATTAATCAATTAAAAAGAGTTCATCTATAAATACTAGACCACATATATTTTGAAATTAAAGGAATAACTCCAACCGAATTCATCCCATTATTACTCAATCATCTTGTTTTGAGAACCCGAAATCAATAGCAATCATGCTTAATGTTTTACATGTTCCATAGGATGATTGCGTAGGTAATCTTACTTGAATCGAATCATGTATATTCCAACAGTTGTTATTAACTTATATTAATAACCATTTTACAAATATAAAAATTATACTTGTAAATGTCTTACATACGAATATAAAATTAAGATGTTATCTCGTAACAACTTTATTCATTTCGCCTCTCTTAATTCTATCTTTTAAATCTTTATGTTACAGTGGGCTTTCAAAAAGACTACAAAAACAATATAAAAAAACTATTCTTTATTTTAGATAAGATAATCCATTAATCAATTAAAAAGAGTTCATCTATAAATACTAGACCACATATATTTTGGTCGAATGACATGAAAAGTTTTCTATTTTTTTTTACCCTCATACCTCGTTGTATTTTGAAATCTTTGAGACATCGGAAGTCAAGAAAGTAAAACTAGCTAGATCGGAAAGAGTCGAGGCATGACAAAAAAAAATATATTAGAGTTTAAGATGTAGAAAGGAAACTATATAAGGGGACTAGGAGTGGTTGGGTTTATCAACCCTCCCAAATTTATTTTATTTTTTTTTTTAAATTAAACTAAACAATTTTATATAAACAAATTATTTAAAAACAATTTTATATAAACAAATTATTTAAAAACAATTTTAAATGGCTTATTTCAATATTAATTCATTTAAACTTATTAAAGTAACTACTAAAGTTGTATATATGTAATATTATAGGGTTTGTTTTGAAACTAATAATATTAAATTAATATATATATATATATACACATTAAGTTATTGATATATATATTCTAATCATATATATATATATATATATATATATATATATATATATATATATATATATATATATATATATATATATATATATATATATATATATATATATATATATATATATATATATATATATATATATATATATATATATATATATATATATATATATATATATATATATATATATATATATATATATATATATATATATATATATATATATATATATATATATATATATATATATATATATATATATATATATATATATATATATATATATATATATATATATATATATATATATATATATATATATATATATATATATATATATATATATATATATATATATATATATATATATATATATATATATATATATATATATATATATATATATATATATATATATATATATATATATATATATATATATATATATATATATATATATATATATATATATATATATATATATATATATATATATATATATATATATATATATATATATATATATATATATATATATATATATATATATATATATATATATATATATATATATATATATATATATATATATATATATATATATATATATATATATATATATATATATATATATATATATATATATATATATATATATATATATATATATATATATATATATATATATATATATATATATATATATATATATATATATATATATATATATATATATATATATATATATATATATATATATATATATATATATATATATATATATATATATATATATATATATATATATATATATATATATATATATATATATATATATATATATATATATATATATATATATATATATATATATATATATATATATATATATATATATATATATATATATATATATATATATATATATATATATATATATATATATATATATATATATATATATATATATATATATATATATATATATATATATATATATATATATATATATATATATATATATATATATATATATATATATATATATATATATATATATATATATATATATATATATATATATATATATATATATATATATATATATATATATATATATATATATATATATATATATATATATATATATATATATATATATATATATATATATATATATATATATATATATATATATATATATATATATATATATATATATATATATATATATATATATATATATATATATATATATATATATATATATATATATATATATATATATATATATATATATATATATATATATATATATATATATATATATATATATATATATATATATATATATATATATATATATATATATATATATATATATATATATATATATATATATATATATATATATATATATATATATATATATATATATATATATATATATATATATATATATATATATATATATATATATATATATATATATATATATATATATATATATATATATATATAATACTATATATATATATATATATATATATATATATATATATATATATATATATATTTCTACAAAAATCTATATACACATCACAAAATTGAAACCCAAAATCCAAAATTAATGAAAACAAGTCTATATATATATACTTAATCACGTTGGAAAACCGTTTTTCCGGCAAAGGGTAGTGATACGGCGGCATCACTATGCAGATCTAGGATGGTGGTGGCCGGATCTAGGATGGTTGTTGATATGAGTTTTCTAGATGTAGATGTAAGTGATAAGTAAAAGAAAAAAGAAAATTAAAAGTGCTTGCTGTGTTGAGCTGCTGCTGCTCGTTATCTGCTGTCCACCTCCAAGATAGTAAATTCCAAAAAGCATAGATGTAGTCAAATGTAGTCAACAAGGTAAAAGAATGTGAATGATGGTTCCTTTGTTAAAACAAGAAGCATAAATGATTTATTATTATATATATTATTTTTGTATCTTCAGCGTGGCCCAACAAAACAAAGAAACAACATGGATGATATGTGCTGGCAGAGGGAGAGTGGCTGGTTAGCATAACTCTAAACTCAAAATGAAATATCCCCCAAATAAAAATGTTTGTGTGTCCTGCTTGGAATGTGAGGTTTTGGGCTTCGGTCAAAAGTCACCATAAATCCAAACTTTTCAAAATGAAACTGGAAAAATGTGAAATGCGATTGGTTGAATGTGGCTATTGTTGTGGATTCAAGTTGTCAGGGAAGTAATCTTTAAACTTTAGTATATGAATTTTTGTGTTTGATTCGTGGATTATGAGTAGGGGTGTTGAAAATAACCAAACCTAGATAACCCGACCCAACCCGAATGGATTTGGGTGAAACGGGTTGGGTTATTCGGTTTACGGGTCGCCATTTGGGTTAACCCGAATAACCCAAAGCTTACTCGGTTTGGGTTACGGGTGAAAATTGTATAATTTGGGTCAACCCGAATAACCCAAATAAGATGTTCATTTGTTTTATATATACTAATATAACACATCAAATTTGTTTCAAGAATATATTCTTGAATATTAAGTTTTCATTTATAAACAAAATCAGAAGCGTGCAAAGTTAAATAATAATGGATGTTAAAAATATACAAATGTATTAAATGATAAAAATATCAATATATGAAAAGTTATACATATATTGTCAAAAATTGTCTATCTAATATCAGTAGTTTTGATTATTCTATATAGTTTATAATTTATTTGTTTTGTCTATGATTTTTCTTCTAATAATAAAACTATCTATTCATTCAAGAATCCAAAAAATGCATAATCAAAAGTGTTTCAATAGTTTTGGATATAAAAAATTTGTTATTTTGTATAAATATCACTATTATTTAAATTTTTGAAATTAAATTATATTGTTGCAATGTTGCCTAAATTACAAAACCTTTTAAGTTGCACGCAAATTTATCAATCACGTTTTATTTGGGTTACCCAAAACCCGAACCCGAACAACCCAAACCCGAATAACCCAAATCTTATTCGGTTTGGGTTACGGGTTAATTTATAATTTTTCAAAACCCGAATAACCCGACCCATCAACACCCCTAGTTATGAGCATGAAATGGAATGAAAGCTTTGTTTATGAATAATGATTATGTTTTCTAATTTGATTGAAAAACTTTTTTTTTTGTTTTTTTTTTTTGGTGTAATGATGATGATAATAGATATAAATTGTGATGATGGATGATAATTGTTTTTGATGATGAAGATTTGGAAAAAAAAAGTAACAAAAAATTTGGACTAAAAGTGTAGTAACTGAAAGGAGGAAAATGACGAAAATACCCATCACGTGGATGGCACGTGATGAGCTATTAAACGGACGTTACTACTCAGGACCAAAAGTGTTGACGGGACAAAGTTTTTTGGACCAAAACTGTAATTTATTAAACTTAGGGATGAAAGCTGCAAGTAGAGGTCCACGACAAGGACGATTTATGTAATTAACTCTAACTCTTTTAAGGAAGATTAAACTAATAGGAAAAAAATAAATATAGATCTGCATCCCCCAACTTCTTCCTTCTTTTCTGAGATCTATTTGTTATATCATAAATTCATAACCACAACAACTATCATTTTCACCAAACACCTATATATAAACTTCAAGATCTTTATACTTAACAACAAAACCCACTTCAAAGAACATCAAAAAGTATAATCTTTATACGTAAACAAAAAACCCGCCAATTTTTCTTTTGAAATTCTTTATAAATGTATTTATTCAATATAATCTTCAATACCCACTTTCACAGGTGAACATAGTAGGTCTTGGACACATAGGTTGTAGAATCGGATGTTTCATATCTAAGTACACATCATATCATATATGAAACCAAACAACTTATTTCATAAATAAAACCCACTCATCTTTATCATATTCTCTCAATCTCATTCTTGTTTCCTTTCATGTATCAAACCCTAAAATATGGCAGTGGTGGTCCGATTAGTGAGTTCGATCTGCAAGTGGCCTCAGTCCCAACACCTACTATGGTGGCCGGTGGTGGTTTTATAGCGGCAACATTATCCTTTTTCTGAATGGAATTAGAACCCACCGACGGCGGGGTTGGATTAGTTGCCCCCTTGGGTTTCTACTTAGCCGGCCGGCCGACGACTGGGTGGGCGGAGGCGGCTAGCGGCAGGTTTTTGGGATTCGGGTTTCTCCTCTCATCATCATCATCATCATCATCATCATTATTGAAAAAAATTAAATTGGTAGTAATCGTGTTTATCATCATCATCATCACATATAATTTGTGTTTATCCTTGATTTATGTGTGTACTACCGGATCAAATTGATTTAATTTGGTGGATGAAAGGAGATTTATGATTTATGAGAAATTGATGTAAGATTTGGTTATATATACATTAAAGTGATTTGAAGTTTGTATAGATTTATGCCTATGACTTTTGACTTTGAGTTTTGACTTTTTAGAGAGGTTCATGAAGGTGTTTATATTTCCAATCTGGAAAGGATGATGATGATGGATGTTTTAGTTGTAAATGATGAATATACCCTCATGTGCAATGTACGTGAAGGGGTTAACGGAGAACGACAAATGTCCGTCAGAAGGAGGGGTATGTAATAAAACAAAAAGTCACCAAAGGGTGATGTAATAATAAAAAAAAGTATAAGGACGAAACTTGATAATTTGACAAACCACAGGGGCATCTAATGAAATTAACTCTAAATTTACATTTATAAAAACAGACACGCAGCCACTGTATCACACTATACATACATACAGTACACACACATATATATATATATATATACATACATATATATATATATATACAGAAAAGAAAGGAAGAAAAAGCAAGTTAGCACCTGGAATTTCGTTGTGGACCCCGATCAACGTTCACATCTCACACTCTCTCCAATTATGAATAGCAGGTTCCCAGCCTAATCACCAAACCGCCGGGCAATAAAATCGATATCTGCGGCGGTGTTACCGCCGGTATCACCCATAAAATCCAAACCGCCAGCCACTCCGTTTGCTCTAAGGGTCTAGAATAAAAAGCATGACATTTGTATATATATAATTTCGGTTACAACAAGAAAAGTGTGATTAACAGTTTTACAATGACAAGTAGTTTTAATAACACAGTAAGAATTTCACTAACTCATAATATTAGTGACTTTTTTAAAAACAGTAGGTAAAATAATAAAATATATAGATATTTTATGTTTTATCAACATTTTTTGCTCCAAGAAAGGCCACTAAATTCAAACACTTTTTAAAAAGTATGGGCATCAAGTAAATTTTTTTGCATTTATTTGCTAAAGTATAGGTAAAAGTAAAGTAAGTAAAATATTTCTCCACACTTTTTGAGGGTATAGTGTAGTAAAGGTTTTGATCTACTTCATGTACTTTACCTACACTTTTACTATGTCATTAAAATCACAAATTTTATTTGATTCCCTAATTAGAAAATTTTGGATCAATTGTTACTTTATTTAACATTATTCTGAGTATTATCTTACCTTTTTTGTAAGCTACTGAAATTATGTTACCATAATTTTCACTACAAATTTTCATTTTTATTCAAAACTATTATACGTTACTCTAATAAGAAAATTTAGTTTTCCCAAAATTTTCCCTTATTTAAAATATGAGCTTTGATAGAGAGGCCTAACTATTAGACCTAATTATTAGCCTAATCATATAAAATTGTCAGCTGTTAATTTCTATATAACTCAAACTTTGTATTTCAAATTTACCCCTATATTAATTTACGGAATTTTGTTTATTTTGTATCCCTTTCATTATGCTTTGAGTTATTCATTAGTACACATTCCAATAAGCTGCATATTACTAATTCTTTTGTGGAGAGGTTCGTAAAGCCTCATGACATTTTATTATTGGTTGTATATTTTTTTTTAAGGTAAATGGGCCGTATATTACCATACATATAAATACAATATAACTTAACATTACTCAACATAAGTCATATTTACAACAATAAAGTACCTAGTACCTATATTAGTATATTATATTAGTATAATAGTTAATTGGAAAATCATGTATATACTATATTAGTATTAGTATATTATATTATGTGTATAAATATGCTTCAAACAAATGGTGTCCACCACTAAATATAAAATTTTCAATATAGTGTTGCAGTATGCATATATGATGTAGATGTAGGCATATTTTTTAAACCGAAAAACACTATATGTAGTTTACAAGAAATACATAATCAAATATAAAAATATAATGTATACTAGATATTAATTATTACCGATCCAAAACGATTACCTGAATATGTAGATAGGCAGTACACACGTAAGTTTTCAATATTAAGGCAATATTTAATTTGTAGATAAAGGGTATAGTAGTAATAATAAAAATTAGTTAATGTACCCCTAAAATAAATTTATAGATGTCATTTTTATACTATTAGGCAAAACTTTAGGTGTTTTTATTAGGTCTCCTAATCATTAATGTTAAAATATATTCGATTAACTAGGCATGGAGCTAGACGGGTTTTCATTGGGCCAAACCAAAGGTATTCATTGGTTCTGATTGTGAGTGATTGTGAGCTAGACGAAATTTCCCCTTATTTAAATATTACCATATAAAATTTTCCTAACAACTTCTTTTTTAAGCGTTGAATAATTTTTATTTAATAAAGAACTACTTGAAAAGAGATCAACTAAGAAAAAACGATTACTAAGGGCACGAGAGAGTTTTTTATTTTTTTTGAACGATCGATGGGTTGCCCTTAGCTAGGAGTTTTCCAGGCCAGAATGCTACCCACTCCGATACCTCCAATACACCACACGAGAGAGTTTTAATCATATTAAGCCCAAGCAATTAGCGTTCTCTTATCTCTATAAGACTATAACGATACCACATAATAACATAGTTAATAATAGAATCCACCAGAACAAGATATCTCATCATCATCATCATCATCATCATCATCATCATCATCATCATCATCATCATCATCATCATCATCATCATCATCATCATCATCATCATCATCATCATCATCATCATCATCATCATCATCATCATCATCATCATCATCATCATCATCATCATCATCATCATCATCATCATCATCATCATCATCATCATCATCATCATCATCATCATCATCATCATCATCATCATCATCATCATCATCATCATCATCATCATCATCATCATCATCATCATCATCATCATCATCATCATCATCATCATCATCATCATCATCATCATCATCATCATCATCATCATCATCATCATCATCATCATCATCATCATCATCATCATCATCATCATCAT
>CM067171.1:41949669-41974669 GCA_034093135.1 Erigeron breviscapus | reverse complement strand
ATTAGAGGTTATGATTCTGGTTATGAATCTGATGATACTGTTTTAAGTAATAATGTGACTAGAATAAGTAAGCTTGATGTGAGTCATCCTTTGCATTTACATCCTAATGATTCTGCTTCCTTGACTGTTGTTTCTATTAAGCTTAAAGGTACTGAAAATTATTCTGTGTGGTCTTGTGCTATGTTACTTGCTCTTGAAGGTAAAAATAAGACTGGGTTTATTGATGGAACTTGTAGAAGATCAAATACTGATGATGTCTTAGGTAGACAATGGGACAGGGTAAATGCAGTTGTATTGGGATGGATTCTTAATTCTATTTCTGAAGAGTTGTTTCTTGGTCAAATTTTTTCAAAAAGGGCTTCACATGTTTGGAAAGAGTTAAAAGAAACTTATGATAAAGTTGATGGGTCTGTAACATTTAATTTGCACCATAGGATTAATTCTTTGTCTCAAAATGGTGCTACTCTTGCTGAATATTATCATAAATTGAATGCTCTGTGGAAACAATTTGATGCTCTTGTTAAACTGCCAAGGTGTACTTGTCATGCTGCTGAGGATTTTAAAAAACATAATCAACTTATAAAATTAATGCAGTTTTTGATGGGATTAGATGATTCTTATATGCAAATTAGAAGTAATATTCTGACAAAAGAACCTCTGCCTGATGTTAGGAGTGCTTATGCTATTATTTCTAGTGAAGAGTCACATAGGATTGTTGCTTTTAATAATGTTGCTAGTTCTTCTCAAAAAAGTCAGAATTCTGTGTTTGCTTCTAATGTGCCTGCTAAGAATAACTTTCAGAAATTTGGTAATGTTGCTAGACCTGCTAATATACCAAGATCAAATGATAATAATAGGAAACCTGGAAATTCTACTGTTGTGTGTGATCATTGTGGTTTTAATGGACATACTATTGATAAGTGCTTTAAAATAATTGGTTATCCTACTGATTTTGGAAAAAAGAGATTTAATCAAAATTTTAAAGGAAAAAATGTGTCTAATAATTCTGTGAGGAAAGATCCTTCTTCTTCTACTACTGCCTCTACTGCTTCTGCATCTTCTTCTACTCTGTTTTCTGAAGAACAGATTGCCACTTTGGTTTCTCTCATCAAAAGTAACACTGTTTCTGATAAAGGAGTACATGCCAATATGGCAGGTACAATTTTAAATAACAGTAAAGTCTTTAATGAGAATTTTGAAAGATTTTTTTGTTCCAACAGTTTTATGCACAAAAAATTGGTTACTAAAGGAAAAATTGTTGATTCAGGGGCTAATCAACATATGACATATTCTGAAAAACTTTTAACCAATGTGATTGATATTTCACATTTAAGAATCAAAGTTTCACATCCTAATGGTACAGAAACATATATTACTAAAATTGGGAATATGATTTTAACCAGTTACTTAACCTTGTTTGATGTGTTTGTTGTGCCAGAATATTGTGTAACTTTAATTTCTGTGCATAAAGTTGCTAGGGATAGTAAGTTAATGATTGCTTTTGATGAGATGAATTGTTATATCCTTAACCAGGCTTTGAGGGCAGGGAAAATTCTGGGGATTGGTAGACAATCTGGTGGTTTGTACTACTTTAATGAGAAAGAAGGTAATTGTCTTAATAACTGTATGTCTGTTGCTTCTTGTTGTTTGTCAAAATTTACTTGGCATTGTAGGTTAGGACATCCTGCTGAACAAGTTTTGCATGTTTTAAAAGATAAACTAAATTTTGATAAATCAAATGATTTTACTGTTTGTGATGTTTGTCAAAGAGCTAAACAAATTAGAGAACCTTTTCCATTAAGTGATCATAAAAGTAAAGAACTTGGTGATCTTGTTCATTTAGATGTATGGGGTCCATATAAGGTCACTAGTAGAGAAGGGTTTAGATATTTTCTAACTATTGTTGATGATTTTACAAGAGCAACTTGGGTATATTTGCTTAAACATAAGTCTGAAGTGTTTGATTCTATGTTTGTTTTCTATAATCTGTTAAGTAATCAGTTTCAAAAGAGTGTGAAAGTTTTTAGAAGTGACAATGGTAAAGAATTTGTTAATCAAAAGTTTAATGAATTTTGTGAAAAACAAGGAATCTTACATCAAACTTCTATGTATTACACACCTCAACAGAATGGTATAGTTGAAAGAAAACATAGGCATTTACTTAATGTTGCTAGATCCCTTCTTTTTCAAGGGGGGATTCCTTTAAATATGTGGACTGATTGTGTTCTAACTGCTACTTATTTGATTAACAGATTACCATCCTCTGTGCTAAATGGAATGTCTCCTTATGATTTAGTTTATAATAAAAGTCCTTCTCTTGAACACTTAAGGTCTTTTGGTTGTCTTGCCTATGCTACTATTTTGAACAATTTAGATAAGTTTAATAAGAGATCTGAAAAGTGTGTTTTAATTGGTTATTCTAATATAAAAAAAGGTTATAAGTTGTTTAGTCTAGATAGTAAACAAGTCATTTATTCTAGGGATGTCAAGTTCTTTGAAAGTGTGTTTCCTTTTAAAGAGAATAAAGATTTTAACATTAGTGAAACTGATTCAAATTCTGGTCTTAATCATGGAAATTTCTTTAATAGTAGTGAACTTGATTTACCAATTGACCTACCCAATGATGAAGAGAGGAGGATTGAAAGTCCAATTAGGCATGGCAGCCTCTCTTCACATTCTGGTGGTACTTTAGAAACACAGAATGGAGTTGATGACCATTCTGAAGCTTCTAATGAATCTGCTAATGTTGAAGAGAACATTGCAGCCTTTGAGGAGAATGAAAACATGTCTGAGGGTGATGATATACCTCAATTTAATGAGGATAATCATACTATAGGTCTTAACAATGATTTTAATCTTAGAAGGTCAGAAAGAACCTCTGTTTTTCCTAAAAAATATCATGATTATATTGTTGGAAACACTGTTTCAAATAAAAATGTGAAGTATGGTATTGAGAATTATATAAGTTATTCTAATCTGTCTCATGAGTATAAATGTTTTGCTGCTCAATTGAATAAAAATGTTGAACCTAAGTCTTTTTATGAGGCATCTAAACAACAGTGTTGGAATGATGCAATGAATTCTGAAATGGAAGCTTTGTATAGAAATGACACTTGGACTTTAGTTGACTTACCACCAAATAGAAAACCTATAGGTTGTAAGTGGGTGTATAAAATTAAATATAAGTCAAGTGGTGAAATAGAAAGATACAAAGCTAGGTTGGTGGCTAAAGGTTATAATCAAAAGGCTGGTGTAGATTATGAGGAGACTTTCTCTCCTGTTGTTAAAATTGTTACTGTTAGGTGTTTAATTACACTTGCAGTTCAAAACAATTGGCCTCTTTTTCAATTGGACATTAACAATGCTTTTTTATATGGTGATCTTGTTGAGGATGTTTATATGTCTCTTCCTCCTGGTTATTTTTCTTCTTCTGATAAAAGAGTTTGTAAACTTAACAAATCTCTTTATGGTCTAAAACAGGCTCCTAGACAATGGAATGCAAAATTGACTAGTGCTTTGTTAGAAAATGATTTTGTGCAAAGTATTAGTGACTACTCTCTTTATACTAAATCTGCTGATGGTGTTTTTATTGCCATTTTGGTTTATGTGGATGATATTATCATCACTGGAAATAATTTAGAAGAAATTAAGAAGTTTAAAGATTTCTTAAAAACTAAGTTTTTAATCAAAGACTTAGGAAATTTGAAATATTTTTTAGGAATTGAGATTCTTGAAACTTCAAATGGTGTTGTTCTTACTCAAAGGAAATACTGTATGGATCTTATATCTGATTTTGGTCTTCTTGCTAGTAAACCAGTCAGTACTCCTATGCAACCTAATGTTGCTTTAACTGGTTCACCTTCTGAAAATGATCCTTTGTTAACTAATATCACTGAGTATCAGAAACTTGTTGGTAAACTGATTTACTTGACTACAACAAGACCAGATATATCATATACTGTGCATTGTTTGAGTCAATTTATGCACTCTCCTCTTAGATCACATCTGCAGACTGCTTTGAAGCTTTTAAGGTATCTTAAAAGCTCTCCAGGTAAAGGTGTTTTGATTTCAAAGTCCTCCTCTTTTAATATGGAAGCTTATACTGATGCAGATTGGGCAAGATGTGTTGTAAGTAGAAAGTGTGTTTCTGGTTATTGTGTATTCTTTTGTGGATCCTTGGTTTCTTGGAAAAGCAAGAAACAAAATACAATTTCTAAATCTTCTGCAGAAGCAGAGTATAGGGCTCTTGCTTCTGCTACTTCTGAGGTCATTTGGATTCAAAAGGTTTTAAAGGATTTAGGTTGTCATATACCTGGTCCAGTAAAGGTTTTTTGTGATAGTGATGCTGCACTTAAAATTGCAGCCAATCCAGTGTTCCATGAAAGGACTAAACACTTGGAAATTGATTTGCATTTTGTTAGAGAGAAAATTTTAAAAGGTGTGATATGCACACAAAAGATAGGATCTGCAAATCAAATTGCAGATATCCTAACCAAAGCACTGGATACAAAACAACACAATTTTTTATGTTCCAAAATGAATCTGGTGAACCCTTTCCAGGTTAAAACTAAAGGAGGGTGATCTGGTGAACTCTTCCCAGGTTAAGACTAAAGGGGGGTGTTGAAATAATAGTCTAAACCTGTAATTGTTATAAGTACAGGGACTTATTTTGTATGGTTGAGAAGTTATTTTGCAGGTAAAGAAGTTTGGACTAACAGTGATAAAGATGCAAAGATGAGGGACTGGACTGCTATCCTGGAAAGATGCTCAGTATATATATCATACGATGGGCTGATTAGGGTTACTTACGAAACCCTTTCAACACACACACATATATTCATATTTCGATATACTCTTCATGTATTCTATCATCATCATTCGGTTCTGTAATAATCTCTAGGTATTTGATTATGTAATAGAACTATTATCATTTAGATAATAAAATCACAACAGAGTAGCTGTGGTGATTTGGTTGGTTGTTGATTAAGATCTGAAGTATTTTGTGGTTGATTATTGAATTGAGATTCAATAAGTGAAATATATGTTGTGATTATAGTTTTATCACAGCAGCGTGTCGGTATGGGGACGTGCGGTGGTGGCGGCGAAGATTGGTGGTGGTGGTGGCGGCCGGTGAGTAGTGGAAGTTATTGATGTAATGTGGCTATGATGTATGGTACATCATGTCAATTATAATATGTATATATATATATAATATAAAATATATATATATATTGAGAACCATATAAATGTATATATATATATATATATATATATATATATATATATATATATATATATATATATATATATATATATATATATATATATATATATATATATATATATATATATATATATATATATATATATATATATATATATATATATATATATATATATATATATATATATATATATATATATATATATATATATATATATATATATATATATATATATATATATATATATATATATATATATATATATATATATATATATATATATATATATATATATATATATATATATATATATATATATATATATATATATATATATATATATATATATATATATATATATATATATATATATATATATATATATATATATATATATATATATATATATATATATATATATATATATATATATATATATATATATATATATATATATATATATAACAATTAATATATAAAATCAAAAGTAAATTTGCTTTATAATATAGTATAGATAATTCCTTATAAATATATATGTAGGACATGAAAGGGATATATGGATATATATATATTACTATCTAGACTTGCATATATAGTTTTTTTGGTTGCCAACTAACATCTTGATCAGTCTCAGTTTGCACTTCCTTATCAATCACTAATATTGTTATGTAATTATTAATTTATTGTTTTCTTCTTTTGCTTGTTTAAGTAACTGCTTTTTCCTTGCTTGTTTAATTAAGTGCATTTCTGTTAGTTTGAGTAGTAATTACTCGTACTATATATTGAATTAGATTATTTTCCCGCATAATACGTGAGATAAATATATTAAATTTTCATAATAACATAATTCATAGTTTTAAGTTAACATGTAAAATTAACTATACTACCGTAATCTCATTTCTTTTAACTATAATACTCATAGTACTTTTTTTCACATAAATTTATTTTAAATATTTTTTGCAAAAAGCAATATTTCTATAATTACATGTCACTTTTACTATGAACATTTATTTAGGATAAATGGGGTAAATCTATCGACCTTGGACATTATAATGTAACCTTTATTGCGAATGTCATATTGTTTTAGATTAGATAAATACATGGGATGATATGTTTTTTGAGAATTTCATTAATACATCAGATAAACATTTTTTATCTGTATTTAATTTTATATCGTTATTATACAAAATTATAACAAACATATATGTTGATGACCCATTGATAAGGTCTTAGATCTTGGAGAAATCGATCAGGGTTCGAATTCCACTTCCTGCATTTGTAGGATGGATTATTAGGGGGGTAAGGTCTTAGATCTTTGAGAAATCGATCAGGGTTCGCATACTGCCCAATTGAATGTCACTGTGGTGTCTCGAATGCTAATTATTAACTACTAACTCGTTTTGGAAATATAATATATATTATACACATATATATACTATAAAAACCATTTTCTAACAGTATTATCATCATTTTTCAGCTGGTAGTATCTCATTTTAAATTTTTTGAACGTCCGAGCTCAACGACATTATCTCTTAATATAATCAACTCCAATTTCAAAGGATACCCAATTGATGCCAAGAAAACTCATGTCTCCCGCCCAGAGAGCATTTTGTACATACCTAGATTTGAACCCAAAACCTTAAATTCTTAAGTCTTCCCGAGTACCAATTTGTATATTAAGTTAAACTTTATCTAAGGATCCAAACTTCTTCAATTATGAATTCAGCCCTTTTTTATGAGTCAAAGATTGTAAGACAAATAAATATATCAATTTATACATTGCCGTAGGATATATAATAAGGCATTTATATATAACCTTAAACATTAAATTAAATACATAAGGTTTAATTATCTAAAATAGAAGGACTAATGTTGTCTATACTTAATAATAAATTTGGTAATAATACCATTATTTTGATCTAAGGGTTGTGATTAAATTTTTGAACTCATCTAACGGTCCTTGCTTCTCCATAAAAAAATTAGTTATTATAAAAAATAGATTTTTAATGGTCATTAGCAAATACTCGTAATACTTATGAGTCAAAGATTGTAAGACAAATAAATATATCAATTTATACATTGCCGTAGGATATATAATAAGGCATTTATATATAACCTTAAACAAGCATATTAAGGATTTGACTTTCAAATCCTTAAATGCTCCCAACCATATTTTGTACGACCTGGTCCACGTCAGCATGGACTTGGTCTATAAATATAAGGCTTTTCACAACTTGCAAAGGGCTTAGAAACTTTGGCATTGTAACTTGTGAGATATACTCTAGGTAGTTCTTACGAGTATTTCCAAGTTATTAGATCACTTGTATTTCAAGGTTTTTTAGATACTTACACTTTTGTGTTTATCTTTGTTCCGCAACAACCTTTGTATTTTGTTTATATGGCCCGCGTAATACGCGAGTTATCATACTTTGTAGATATTTAAATTATTAAAAATATCTTAGGACATTTAAGATTATAAGCGACTTTAATTAATTTGTAAGAAGTTAAATTGTAAGTAGATAGATGATCGTTAGAGCATGTTCGAGTTTGATTGATGTGTGTTTGTGTTGTTCCACAACGGGTTGTCTTTTTATAACCATTCTTTAAGTAGATGATTAAATCTTTTTATGTATGCTACTGATTATATATTCAGTGAAGAAATAATAGTATGGTCAAATGTATCTAACTACATCTTGCAAAATGGATGGGTTGAACATTCTTGGTAACCGGTCAAAGTATACATTACCAGTGTAATATTTTAAAAACTTATAGTGAGTTTTCAATTGATTCTACATGAGCACTTGATTCCTACAATTTGTGTATGCATTTTTGTTTAGAGAAAATAGATTAAGCAACCATTCTACAAATACAATGACAGAACAATACATGCATTATTTGTAAGTAAGGAACACTAATAAAAGAATTCTATAAGTCATCTACATTAACCGTGCAATACAATAAGCACGTTTTCATCCAAGATGGCAAATGTGGGTATTTCAAAACATATGGCTGATATATAGCAAAGATCTTCTTACCAACTTGTGAGATAAGATCAATCACAAGTGAATTCCGAATTTTAAGTAAGCTAGGTGAGTCGTAAACAGAAACAAATATAATTTTTTCACAAAAATATTTTTCATAGAAAGGATTAATTCAAAAAAGCAAACAACAAAGCAACTATTCATGAAAATAAAGAAGAAATTGCAGACATGAAAGTAATGACGACATTAAATTGCAAAAATTAAGTATCAAAATTTCAAAAATTCAGAATCAAACATAATCTAAATTGCTGACAAAATGTCTCCAAATTATTAAAGCATATCACTGTGGTAGTAAACGAAGGTCAATGACTACATCTAACTACTCTAAATGCTTTATTTTTGGTATTTTAAGATTTTCCACCGGGGCATGGGATGTAGAGGAGCATCAAAAACGGTGGATCGTTCATCCATATCAATTGGGCGCTTTCGAGCATTTGTTGTACGCGTTGCAATTTCAAGATCAATAACATCAACATCATCACTAATTGTATCAACTATCTGCTTTTGATGTTAAAACAAAGAATTTCATATTAGTGTATAATATACTTAAAGACAATTGGACTGATATAAACAGTTTTTGTTGTAGCAATTTCACCTTATTGTCCTTATTAGTTGAGGGTTCATCATCATTGTGATTGTCTTGTACATATGTCGCATTATGATTAAAGACTTTTTCAATAATACTTTCATCATCCGTACATCTATGAACAATGTAGGCAGAGTAGCTATTATGCACATTGAACCAAGATAGTTGAATTTTAAAAGGGGAAATGATGGATCCTCTTAAAAGTTAGCCTAAAAATCCTCCTAAAACCTTAAAATTGTGACATGTGGATTCCATTAATTCTGTTTCCTAATCTTATCCCTTTATTTTGCCACTTGTCCTCATCTTATGATTAGAAAGATTTTTAGGCTATTTAGTTAGGAGGATTAATCATTTTCTTTTTAAAAACAAACTTCTTCTCCATTATGAAGATTTGACGGTTTTGATCCTATTGCAAGACAGGGGATTGATAGACCTCTCATATACAATCATCATAGTTAAAAAAATTTACTCGTAGTAGTTGTTATATATTACAAATAAGAGCTTATATGTTAAAAATTAATATTAATATAATAATTGTAAATCTTGGATATCTTTTCCATTAGCCAAGTTTGAGTGCGGTTGATCAGCTTCTCAATGAGATGTCCAAATGAGATAATGATGAGTAGCCAGTTGACTCATGTAATCGAATGACAACCCGCACCCTAATATAATATACCAAACGTTAAAAAAAATTGTGTTTGTAATATTATCAAAATCTGTAGATATTTTGACCTTTTGAGACTTACAAAAGTTTAGCTTGCATTGATGATTAAGGAGCATATAAAACTAATCCGAAATCACTTATAACTCTAACAATTCCTTTTTCAAGAATAGTTTCAAAGTCTATGATTAAATTTTTTTTGATTGATGCTTGAATCTTAGTACCCTAAATTGAATAATATAGAAAACATAATTATAATTATAAATCATACAATAAATAAATATGTAACCAATAGAAACATACGGAATTATTTTGTTATAGACAGTAAATAAATCGACTTGCTCATCCATTAGGTTCATATCAAGGCTGGACACAACATTACGATAATTCTTGACGGTCTGTTTTTACCGCAAAAGAACTTTAACCCTTATAGTCCACGACTCTTAGGTGTCATTAACATCAGCAACATTGTCATAAATAATCTGGTCCATAGTTATCTTCTTCCTCAATTTCTCATATCTACCATCGATTTAGCTCCTCATATCCATACCATCGTTTCTTGCTTAAGGTACAAATTCAGCTTTAACTCTAATAAAACTATATAAACTATTATAAATGCAAAAGATGAAGGATATATTACGATATCTCGGGTTAAATTGAAAAGTATTTTAAAGTAATGATAAACAACATACACCAGATCAAAAAATATAAACGAATATTGTCTACAAAAAGTATTACAAAAGATAAAATACTATATATGCGATAATTATATACTTTTATCTTTTTAAATTTATATTTAAAAATGTTATAAACAACCCGTGTATTTGACACGAACATAAATCTAATAATACAAAATAGTAGATAATCTAATTATAATGCACCTAATTTATTATTTATTTATTATTATAATTAAAACGAAATAAATATCTTAAAACTGTAAACATAAATACAATAAATAAAATAACTTTATTGAGTTCTTTTATTGTTAATTGAAAAAAATATTTTTTAGGATGAGGTGAATATGAAAATAAGTCCTTGAAAGATATTCAGTCATCTTATTCTTCATCATCTATTTGAACACGATTTTATGATCTGGTCCTATACGATTTGTTGAAGAAACGACAACATCATCTTCACTATTAGTTGAAAGAGTAAATAATATATAATTAAAATACATACCTAATTTACTGTAATTTGTTGATGATGATGATGTATTTGAGCATAACCATTAACCAAGGACTCCACACTTGGATTTCAGAATTGAACTATTAGACCGTTCCCAACGGTATGTCACGGTCTCGTCTTAAGCTCTTCACCACAAGGACACTGTTGGCATGCCCTTTTCTTGAGGACTCGTCCTTGAAGTTTGTCACCATGGAGAATAAGAGAAGACGAGAATGGTGAGGATTAGTGGGGTCAAAGGACGGATGCATATATGTTTTTTATCTTTCTTTTATTATATATGAAAAGATATTATGTGGATGTTTTAGTAGTATTTTATTTATATTTCAGTAAATATAATTCATTTATTTTTGTAACATATTTATTTATATGGTATGATAATGTTTTAGTTTTGTACATTTCAAGGCAAAATTTGGAAGTTTGTATTTACTACAATGTCTAAAAAAAGCAAAGAAATTCGATCACCCGCTAACGATATGTGGGTAAACCTACTCGAAACTCAGTTTCCATCACCTGCTAATTCTTCATCTGCACCGCAAACAAGTAACCCCTCGCCAAGCGGTTTTACGACTTTCTCAGGCGTTAATCCACTATCACAATCCTTTTTTAATCCATCAGAGTGCACCATCGACTTCGCAAGGCTCTAGTCGAACACATTTGGAACCTCCCGGCAAACTACCGTCAACGTTAATGTAATTTTTTTTAATAATGTAATGTTTTGTTTTAATTATATGTAATTTTTTTTAATATAATTATATGTAATGTTTATTTTGGTGTAATTTTTTTTAATTAATGTTTTTTTATGTAATATTTTTTTAAATAAATATAATGTTGTTTATTTGTTAATGGATTCTTTTTTATAAAAATGTGTAATTTATATTTGTATGTTTTATTTAATTGAAAATAATTAAATAATGAGGAAGAAGTAAGGAAGAAGTGAAGAATAGGTATTGTTGGCAAGAGCGTGTCACGAAATTGAGATGTAAGAAATAAGTGATGTGGCAATGATGTGGCGATGAGTAAGAGGTGAGGAAGTGTTCACTGTTGGGAAAGGCCTTAGTTGTTCTAATGAAATTAGAACAATGATAGCTAAAAGGATGATGCGAATGATAGCTAAGAACCATGAACAACAAATGATGTGAGAAAATTGTTTTTGATGATGTCGATGTTATTGAGAAGAAAAAATATTAAAACTTTTTTTTTTTTGTAAGAAGAAAATAGGGGTTAAATATACAAATTATTATTTACGTGTGCATGATTTAAAAGGGGGATTTTGTCTAATTATATAAAGTACAAGTATTAATGTTGTCATTGATTAAAGATGAAATAATTAAATATGATCTAATGGTTATAAATCATAGATGGAACCCATCTAAGGGTTCCTATTTGTTTAGGAATGAATTTAGGACCTTGTTATATATATATATTGGTAGATTGCATTTAATAATTTTTCTCTAAAATGAAGTTTAAAGTATATATTTACTATGCACTTAATGAGTTTTATTAGCTTTGTGTCAAATATCGAAATTTATTACTTTTTGGACAAAAGTAGAGTATTCTTTCACTATAATGTAGTAGTTCAGGTACAATTTCTTTTGATGGATTAATCACATTTCTATGTAAAAAGTTAGGTAAGCAACCTCATAGGCCCTTAGGCAACCCACGTTTCCATACAACATACATACATACACATCTATATATAAATATGGCCTTAGCCTTGTCACTTTTTGTTACTACATGGTTTCTGTCTCTTAAAAAAATTATGGAGTCTCCTCATGCAATTCCAAATATCATATTTCTTTTGTTCATTTGGTTTGCCTTTATTATATATGCTCAATCACAAACTACGGTGACAAAGAAGAAGCCTTCGGCAATTTTTGTGTTTGGAGACTCTACGGTTGATCCTGGAAATAATAACTATATTCGAACTCCTATGAAAAGTAATTTCCCACCTTATGGGAGAGATTTCATCAACCACATTCCAACCGGAAGGTTTAGCAATGGACGTCTTGTAACCGATTTTATAGGTAAATCTAGCTAGTGGTGTATTCTGTCAATTTGTCTTGTGTTTACTCACTTCTGTAATGCACAATTTATGCGCGATACTTTTTATGACAATGATCTTTATGAATACTAGTACACGGACTAGGAGGTGTCTGGTCCCCTCCAACTAGCGTAACTTTCTGTAAATTTATACTCATATCTCAAATTCATATAACGTTTTTTGTCGGCATCTCCCAATCGAACAATCACTTATCAATAAAATTTTTGGTAGTGATTTAATTCTCCTTTTTTTTTAATATATGTCTGTTTATAATATTTGAATACAATATTTACCATTATCATTATATAGAATGCGCGCAATCAGCGCAGCTTAACTTTAAATCTTGGTTCCGCCTCTGTTAGTAATTTTTGTTTAAGGTTATTGATTTATTAGATTGTGTTCTACTTTCCAGCTTCATACACGGGTGTTAAAGACATTGTGCCAGCTTACTTGGATTCGACACTTACGATTCAAGACCTCATGACTGGAGTTTCCTTTGCATCCGCTGGATCAGGATTCGATCCATTGACCGCAACACTTTCAGTCTCTCTCTCTCTCTCTCTCTCTATATATATATATATATATATTAATATTCTTTGTGCGTGGGTGCGTGTTTGGAATTTTAAGTTAATGCATGCGTGTGACTATATGTGTCGGTGCATATACGTACGTACATCCAAGTGATCTAACCGTGGGTGTTTGTATCACTACATATATATAGAAATAGATATACATATATGGTAGAAAAAGGACAGAGTTAGCTAGCATGTTACATGCGGGGTTTGTTGATATATCGGGCAGAAAATATTAATTAAAATCTTGATTTGTGAATATGATTTTAGAAATAATGTTATATCACCATTTTAGTAATGAAGTCGTTAATTAGTTTTAGATACATGATGTTACTAATATTTAGTCTTGAAAGTATTAAAAGGACCTTTTGGTTTCTTTCTAACTCTATTCGGTTTAGGTATTTCTCTTCTAAAAATGAACATTCAAATCTAGTGTATGCATTTAAAGATATGCTTCTGGAAAAGGAAAAAGTAAATAAAAACCAATAGTGTCATTACAACCAATTACGAGTAATTATTTTTATGCATTTCATTTTATACACATTTTAATATGTAGAAATTTTTAAAATTGTCTTGTAATTAAAAATGTGTATAAATTGTATATATTATTAGTTTAAAAGTTCCATAATTCAAAGTATGAATAAGAGGGTGTTTGAGATTGCGTTATAAAGTGATTATTTGATTATTACGTTTGTAAAACGTAGATAATCTAAAAAAGTGTTTGTGTAGAAAAGTGATTATCTATTATGAAAACGCAGTTTTTGAGAAGCATTTACATGCATGCTTTTTCAAAACGCAGTTTTGAAAACGCATAATCTATTTTCAAAACACAAAATTTGTTTTGTAATCGTAATACCAAACACCCCCTAAGTGTCCGTATATGATAATATATATACATACTTTTAGTTGACAAGATCAATTTTTCGCAGATAACTTTACACTTTCTTCGTGGGAAGTTTTTGTGTGCGAATCATTGATCTTTAAATGTGCGTACACATATATAAGATTTATATATACACATCTATTAGTGCGAACTTTCTTTCATATATATATTTGTAAGTATGAGATTTTTAAGTTTGTTTACACTGATTGATGTAAACAATTTATATGCAAACATATACATTTTTTAAAAGGCATAAAATAAAATACGCATAAGTGACTAACTTGTTTTTATCGGATATTTGTACTATTTATGCAGACCAAACAAATTCATAACTTAAATGCAATTGTGCATGTTAGTCAATATGTTACAGAAAAAACCTTTAATTCAATTAATTTCAGTATTCATTGATGTCTATTGGTGGGGCTTATTCACTTCTTTTACATTGCCTTCAAAAGGGTAAAAACTAGATTACCACCCATTTTGTCCTTTCCTGCAGACTTTTTGAACTACCCATATGTAACATTTAATTAATCTTTATAAGCTATAGTAAATTTTTTGAATATATTCTACATTAAATGCCCAATATTGACTTAAACAAGTTTTTAACATTTGAATGGGTGTTTGTGTAGAGTGCGATTAAATTGGAACAACAATTGGAATACTTCAAAGAGTATAAATCGAAGATGGAAGTGTTCATTGGGAAGGAAGGTATCGCGGATTTAATTAACAAGTCCGTGTTTATGCTGAGTGCCGGAACAAATGATTATATCGTTAACTATTATGGCCTCGGAGAATCAGTAACTGGTGTCTTGTATCCAAATGTCACGAGTTATAATAACTTTTTGTTACAAAATATCGAGCAGTTCATCAAGGTATGTTTTTCTCCTCCCAATTAAATCATAGAGATTTAATTTCCTGCCAAATAATCCTATTTCCAATCTAAAAGTCTACTTAAACTATTTACCTTATGAGACTATTGACTATATATGTTCATAATTCGAAAGAAAAACATTGTTTTATTTGACTAGTTAAATATTTTAATATAGGGTTCATTGCCTATAAATGGGCAATTCATTAAAATTCTTTTAAATTAGAGGTAAAATATTTTTGTCACATTAAAAAGTTTTCAAATTCAATTTTTATTAATAGAAAAAGTAAATTCTAGTTTATTGAAACTATTTTTTATGTAAAAAAACATATCTTAATTTATTGAAAACACTTTATTCAACAACCATGCATAAAGAGTCAAAAGAATTTTCTTTTAATAACGGGCCAGATACCCCGACCACGGAATGTTGGGTAACCCGACCACACCCCTTTAGGAGCGACAGTCGCTCCTAAAGGGGTGACCCATTTATTGCCCGCGGATCCCCATGCTTATACCCGTTAGAACCGTTGACCCGTCAAACACCCCTTTAGGAGCGACAGTCGCTCCTAAAGGGTGCCTCGAAACCGTTGACCCGTCAAACACCCCTTTAGGAGCGACAGTCGCTCCTAAAGGGGTGACCCATTTATTGCCCGCGGATCCCCATGCTTATACCCGTTAGAACCGTTGACCCGTCAAACACCCCTTTAGGAGCGACAGTCGCTCCTAAAGGGTGCCTCGAAACCGTTGACCCGTCAAACACCCCTTTAGGAGCGACAGTCGCTCCTAAAGGGTGCCTCGAAACCGTTGACCCGTCAAACACCCCTTTAGGAGCGACAGTCGCTCCTAAAGGGTGCCTCGAAAAGATTAATATATTCTTTCTCTGGATCCATCTTCATATCCTTCTTCTTCCCTTTCTCTTCTCCAATTATTTCCTTTCTCTTCTCCAACCGATCCAACCCCCCTCTCCCCCATATTTTCCGGCCAAGATTTTCCGGTGAGGCTTTAGGAGCGACCCAGTTTTTCAGCGAGGCTTTAGGAGCGACCCGTCGTTACCCCTTTCGTAAACCCAACGTTGAAGTAAGTTTTTATTTTTTTTTATTTCGTATCTATTAATTTGCTATATAGTATATGTATTAGTTTGATGTTATTCTTGTTATGCATAGATGTATTAGGATTGATCTTATATGCCCATAGATTTAACGTATTGTATGCGCCCATAGATTTAATGTATTGTTGTTCTTGTGTTCTTGTTGTTGTTCTTGTTTTTGTTATGTAAAAATGATTGTAAAAAAGTGTAAAAAAATATAAAATGTAAAAAAAGTGTATTACATAGTATATAAAAAATATATTTAAAAAAAGTTTATAAAAGTTTGTACTAGAAAATGTTTGTATTAGAAAATATAAAAATGTTTGTATTAGAAAAGTTTATAAAAAATGTAAAAAAGTGTATACATAGTATATAAAAAATTATTTTAAAAAAAGTTTCTATAACAAAAAGTTTATATAAAAAAGTAGTTAAAAAATTAAGTTTAAAAAAAGTAGCTGAAAAAGTAGTAGTACAAAAGTCATATAAAAATGTTTGTATTAGAAATGTTTGTATTAGAATAGTTTATAAAAAATATTTGTATTAGAAAAGTTTATAAAAAATGTAAAAAAGTGTATACATAGTATATAAAAAATATATTTTAAAAAAAATTTCTATAACAAAATGTAAAATAAAATGTCAAAAAAAATGAAGAAAATGTAAAAAAGTGTATACATAGTATATAAAAAATATATTTAAAAAAAGTTTATAACAAAAAGTTTATATAAAAAAGTAGTTAAAAAATTAAGTTTAAAAAAAGTAGCTGAAAAAGTAGTAGTACAAAAGTCATATAAAAATGTTTGTATTAGAAATGTTTATAAAAAATATTTGTATTAGAAAAGTTTATAAAAAATGTAGAAAAGTGTATACATAGTATATAAAAAATTATATAAAAAATATATTTTAAAAAAAATTTCTATAACAAAATGTAAAATAAAATGTCAAAAAAAATGAAGAAAATGTAAAAAATTATATAAAAAAAAGTTCATGCGAAATGTTTGTATTAGAAAAGTTTATAAAAAATGTAAAAAATTATACATAGTATATAAAAAATTATTTAAAAAAAGTTTCTATAACAAAAAGTTTATAAAAAAAGTCATAGAAATTTAAAAAATGTTTATAAAAAAATGTATTAGAATGTTTGTATTAGAAAAGTTTATAAAAAATATAAAAAAAATTTCTATAACAAAATGTAAAATAAAATGTCAAAAAAAATGAAGAAAATGTAAAAAATTATATAAAAAAAAGTTCATGCGAAATTTTACGTTAAAAAAAGTACTTAAAAATGTATAAATAAAAAAGGTATGTAAAAAGTTTTACATTATAAAACATAAGTATAAAAAGATATTAAAACATATATTGAAAAAGTAGTAGTACAAAAGTCATATAAAAAATTAAGTTTAAAAAAAGTAGCTGAAAAAGTAGTAGTACAAAAGTCATATAAAAATGTTTGTATTAGAAATGTTTGTATTAGAAATGTTTTTAGAAAAGTTTATAAAAAATATTTGTATTAGAAAAGTTTATAAAAAATGTATAAAAAAGTAGTTAAAAAATTAAGTTTAAAAAAAGTAGCTGAAAAAGTAGTAGTACAAAAGTCATATAAAAATGTTTGTATTAGAAATGTTTGTATTAGAAAAGTTTATAAAAAATATTTGTATTAGAAAAGTTTATAAAATTAGAAAAGTTTATAAAAAATATTTGTATTAGAAAACTTTATAAAAAATGTAGAAAAGTGTATACATAGTATATAAAAAATATATTTAAAAAAAATATTGAAAAAGTAGTAGTACAAAAGTCATATAAAAATGTTTGTATTAGAAATGTTTGTATTAGAAAAGTTTATAAAAAATATTTGTATTAGAAAACTTTATATTAGAAAAGTTTATAAAAAATATTTGTATTAGAAAAGTTTATAAAAAAGTCATATAAAAATGTTTGTATTAGAAATGTTTGTATTAGAAAAGTTTATAAAAAATATTTGTATTAGAAAAGTTTATAAAAGTTTGTACTAGAAAATGTTTGTATTAGAAAATATAAAAATGTTTGTATTAGAAAAGTTTATAAAAAATGTAAAAAAGTGTATACATAGTATATAAAAAATTATTTTATATAAATGATAGGGGGCTACACCGGGATGCCAATGGGCAAATCCGTCGTCTCATCAGTAACACATCGGTTGCCTCATACCTGATGATGTGATAAGTACCGGCATATCAGTTGTGTTCGTCACACATTAGTGAACCGATAAGTTAGTGATGAGAGGTGGGGACAATGACAGAACCGGGATCATGAGTGATCCGTAACATGAACTTTTTAGCACTAGCCTCATATTCGTGCAAAACTTTTGAACTACTAGATTATTATGATTTTAAAGAATTTCTTTAGAGTTTTTCTCTAATTTTAACAATTTATAAGAGGTTTCACACTTTGATGATTTTCATTTCATATTTAGTTGCTCAAATACATCCTTATAATATTTGTTGCTATAAGAATCTATCAAATTATATTTATTGACCGGTTTCAAATTCGTTGACCCGTAACATCAATGAAAAACCGTATCTCATACAAAATTACATTACATGTGTTGAGTGGACCTATTGCCCCGGTTATACATACCTCTAGCTAAGATAGTTCCGCCCTGAGTGGTTATCCGCATATGAATTTTTTGGTGTTAATGTGTGTGTATATAAATTAATAAAATTTCAAAGTAATGAGTCCATTGACAATTTCAAAGTAATGAGTCCATTGACAATTAGTATTTAGTAGGGACCGGTTGACGCGATAGTATTGGATCAAAATACCGATAAGTCCCATCGAAAGCCTTTTAATAATTTATAGGTCCCATATCAAACAATGACCAACATTGTTATACTTTTTATAACTGGTAATTGAATGTTCACCTTGTGTAAGGCATTCAGGTCCATACATATGTCACTGTTAAAGATGGTCCATTGGCATTAAAATTTTATCAAGTTGTAAGCTACATATCCTTCATTATATTAGAATAAACAAATTAAACCAAAACTTCTTGTACAACTTTTGTTGAATCTTTTTCAAAGGAACTTGCTGACGAAGGTGCTCGAAAGATCGCCATGGTCGGGCTACCTCCGATGGGTTGTGTGCCCGGAGAAATTACGCTTAATGGAGATGTGTCACGACGCAAATGTGTGGAGTCAATGTGCTCTGTTGCAACAGAGTATAACGTACTTCTTGAAAACAAATTGAAGGTCATGCAGCTTTCAGGAGTCAAACTTTATTATGCAGATATATACAAACCAATTCTTGACATGATCCAGTTTGGACAAAGCAAACTTGGTAAGTTCCCTATTTCTATTTTCTGACCATACAAAAAGTGTACATGTGCTCTGTGACCCGATACATTAGTTTAATATTTCTTCTCATGCATACATGTAAAAAGTGACGGATTCAAGAATTTTTAAAGTCGGAGGCCTAAAATTTTTGTTACTTAAATTTGGTCGAGGCATAGTCTTCTAGGTTGGGGCCTAATTAATATTAGAAACATAAAAATTTACAAAGAAAAACTAAGTTGAAAGTGAGGTAGTGAGGGGCAAGGGTGTAGTGCCTTGACAAGTTTTTAGCCAATAGAAAGATGTCAAGTGGATGTGCCAAAATATTGCCAATTCTTGCCAACAAGAAGCCAAAAGTAAGGTATAACTTGCCAATTTGCCAATGCTTGCCAAAAATGAGAGGGAAAAAACGGTTCCTTTAGCCACGTGCCATACCCTTAGTTCACATGGAAAGAGCCAATACATGTCACAATCGGCCAAAACCAGCCGATCCAACTTGCCGATGTAACTTGCCAAAACTTGCCGATGCATGAGCTATAGGCTTGCCAAAGAGCCGATGATAACCGATCCTTTTTATCAATAAAACTTGCTGACTACACCTTTGGCCTTGATCACCCTATAGTACACTCCATCTGCCAATGCATGTAGATATGTCCGCACAAACAAAAACATACATGGGCGGAGCTATGAAGGGACCTGAGAGGGTCCCGGCTCCCAAAGTTTTTTATATATACAAATTTATTTACAACATGAATATTTATATATCGACTATATAGAAAAAAGTGATATTCTACATTTCGGTAAACTTGGGCCCTAAAATTTTTTTTGTCTTGGCGGCCAAAAATAAATTGGTCACGTTCCCCCAAAGCATACACGTATAGACACATCAATTAATCAATGTTTTATATTTCGATAGGTTTCGATGACGTGAGTACCGGATGTTGTGGATCGGGATACATTGAAGCCGCGGTGTTATGCAACATGAACTCACCCGTATGTGATGATGCATCAAAGTATGTTTTTTGGGACTCGGTTCATCCAACCGAAAAAGCGTATCAATATATATTTACCACTTTACGTCCGATAGTTGATATGGTACTCAATGACAACTAATTATTATTGAATTCTAAGAGGATTACAATCATTATAAAAGTGATCGATTTGATAGAGTTTCATTATGATCAAATGTCCAACCTACTTTTCCATTTAAATCAAGAGACATTGTATTTGATCAACACCACCAACAAACAATATATAGTAATTTTGTTCAATATTAGTAAATGTGGTTAATCAATCAATCACTATTATTTGTAGCATTTTGGTATCAAGACCTATCAATTATTTATGTTTCTTGTAATTTCATAATTTCTTTTCATAATGACGTTCCGATATGCAGTGCGGGTCGTGCTAATTCGGATGCTCAGGGCTGGATAGTCAAAATTATGCCCATATTAAAACGATGGTGTAGATGTTCATGGTTGGATAGTCAAAAACTAATGTAATATTAAAAGCAAATCAAACTTGAAGCTAAAATTTAAATTCTAACAATTAAAAGTCTCACTCTAAATGCATAGAAAAAAATTAGGAAAAAAAATATAAGGTTAGGCTAAATTAAAAAATATTAATTAAAAAAAATATGTATTTGCCCGGGTGAAAACTCACACCAACATAAGAAAATTAATCCTTATAAGATGTTAGTGGTGGATGGGTCCCATATGTCAATGAAAGCAGGTTAAATGAAATGAGAATAATATGCTATATATATATTATGGGGAAGTGAATATGAGTTGTCCCTCATCTAAGCTTAGATGAGAATCTCACATTTTGTTTTTTTAATCATAAAATTCATGGGCCACATGGTTTTATTTAAAATACAAAAAAAATATTAAAATATTTGAATGTGAGGGGTTCCTAATCTAAGCTTAGATGGGGAACAAACCCATATTCATTTTTCCCATATATTATTGTACTTCACGCCTTAATATTTATACCTTGTTAACAACCGTCAAAAGAATCTAGAGTTAATTGCAAGATTGGTCCCTATGGTTTGTATACTTTAGCAACGGGGGTCCCTTTTCAACTATCGTTGCAATGGGGGTCCCTATTTTGAGAATTTTTTGCAATTTTGGTCCCTTTTAAACAGAACCGTTAACGAGCTTCGTCAAGTCTGCATGTGCCCCCCACGTGCAGGGGTATTTTAGTATTTCTTCACCCCACCAACACTTACAACCACTGCTGCTATTCAACCCTTTCTTCTTTCCTAATTCACATATAAACCCTAATTCAAAAATAATAGACACATATGTGAATAAATATGTGTTAGTAATTCAAAACAAAAACAAAATCCTAATTGAGTTTTCCATCTCAGATCTTTTGTTGCTATACTCTGCTTCTCAATATATCTTTCCAAACACATCACTTTCATTTCATACATATATTATATGTAAACACATATACACACATACGACCACCATTATACCGCAAGTCATATTCACCACCACACCCCTGCTATCGCCACCACCACACGGACGGCAGCCTCGACCACTATTCTATTTCTCACCTATATCACTTCCCTGTGTATATATATATATTTATATATCTACCACCACAAACACACATACCATCATTAGTGGACGGCGGCGGCGGATTGATAGACGACTACGGTACCGATGGATGGCGGCTGATGACGGCCAATTTGCGATTCTTGATGAGGATAGCATTGAACTATCCATATATACAGTGCCATGAGGCTCGTTAAATTAAACCAGCGGTGAAAAAGAATATGATAGATTAACCAAAACCAAATGAAGATCTCGATATTTGGTGGTGGGTTTAGTTTACCTTTGAAAGTGAAGTTGATCGCATTTTGTTTCTACACCAATAACTAAGTGTTTGGTGGTGGGTCTAGTTTCTTGCACATCTAGATGGTCTATAGAACCAACTTTGATGTTTGCTTGTTTTTGGAACAAATTTGGCATGGACAAAGCTTGTTCACGAATACAACTATTATGCTGGGCCTAATATGTACACAAAAGGTGAAGGGAAAAGTCAATCAAGTTGAAAGCAAATGAAATTGATTTGCAGGTTGGTAAAATCTATATAATCAAACAAATGATTTGTCTGCATTTGTACGTATTTGTACTTGTATGGATATAGAGATTGATATAGATATAGATTTGTATGTGTTTGGATTTACTTTTGTTGTATGTATATTGTTACTGCTGCTATTTTCCTTCATAATGGTTTTTTGATAACTCATTGATTTTATGAATTGAATATGAAAATGATTATGTATTGAAATTAGTATCTTGTAAATGTATGTATGAATCTTTAGTATGTATGAATATGGGTAAAGAAAAGGGAAAGTGATTGTAGGGGAAGGTAGGGTGAGAAAATACTGAAATACCCCTGCACGTGGGGGGCACGTGCAGACTTGACGAAGCTCGTTAACGGTTCTGTTTAAAAGGGACTAAAATTGCAAAAAATTCTCAAAATAGGGACCCCCATTGCAACTATAGTTGAAAAGGGACCCCCATTGCTAAAGTATACAAACCACAGGGACCAATCTTGCAATTATACATTTCGGTAAACTTGGGCCCTAAAATTTTTTTTGTCTTGGCGGCCAAAAATAAATTGGTCACGTTCCCCCAAAGCATACACGTATAGACACATCAATTAATCAATGTTTTATATTTCGATAGGTTTCGATGACGTGAGTACCGGATGTTGTGGATCGGGATACATTGAAGCCGCGGTGTTATGCAACATGAACTCACCCGTATGTGATGATGCATCAAAGTATGTTTTTTGGGACTCGGTTCATCCAACCGAAAAAGCGTATCAATATATATTTACCACTTTACGTCCGATAGTTGATATGGTACTCAATGACAACTAATTATTATTGAATTCTAAGAGGATTACAATCATTATAAAAGTGATCGATTTGATAGAGTTTCATTATGATCAAATGTCCAACCTACTTTTCCATTTAAATCAAGAGACATTGTATTTGATCAACACCACCAACAAACAATATATAGTAATTTTGTTCAATATTAGTAAATGTGGTTAATCAATCAATCACTATTATTTGTAGCATTTTGGTATCAAGACCTATCAATTATTTATGTTTCTTGTAATTTCATAATTTCTTTTCATAATGACGTTCCGATATGCAGTGCGGGTCGTGCTAATTCGGATGCTCAGGGCTGGATAGTCAAAATTATGCCCATATTAAAACGATGGTGTAGATGTTCATGGTTGGATAGTCAAAAACTAATGTAATATTAAAAGCAAATCAAACTTGAAGCTAAAATTTAAATTCTAACAATTAAAAGTCTCACTCTAAATGCATAGAAAAAAATTAGGAAAAAAAATATAAGGTTAGGCTAAATTAAAAAATATTAATTAAAAAAAATATGTATTTGCCCGGGTGAAAACTCACACCAACATAAGAAAATTAATCCTTATAAGATGTTAGTGGTGGATGGGTCCCATATGTCAATGAAAGCAGGTTAAATGAAATGAGAATAATATGCTATATATATATTATTATGGGGAAGTGAATATGAGTTGTCCCTCATCTAAGCTTAGATGAGAATCTCACATTTTGTTTTTTTAATCATAAAATTCATGGGCCACATGGTTTTATTTAAAATACAAAAAAAATATTAAAATATTTGAATGTGAGGGGTTCCTAATCTAAGCTTAGATGGGGAACAAACCCATATTCATTTTTCCCATATATTATTGTACTTCACGCCTTAATATTTATACCTTGTTAACAACCGTCAAAAGAATCTATAAATGTGAAAGATATCTTTTAACTTACTAACCACCCACTTACCACTACTCCACTTCTTTGACTCTTTAAACTCACATGCTAAATAGTTCAAATAAACCAAACTTACTGAAATAAACTACTAAATGACCCAAAACGAACTTACTAACATTCTGACTTTAATACTAGACTAAAAACAACTCATTGACTTGGTGACCCGAAATCAAGATTGACCCAACATGTAGTAGTTCCGGTAGGCAAATTGAGCATCATATCATCTGTAAAAAGATTTGATAATCTGTTGCGGATTAAAAATGGTCTCAACTGTACCATAATATTATCATGTGAGAAGAATTAAACATAATATATATGTGATTATATTAACACCACAAGTTTAAATAAGCCGTTAAACATGTAAGGTTGTTACTCCAAGATATCCTTATTAGCCACAAAAAAGTACTCTACTTTGTTGGTGACACAAGTAGGGCTCTTTTCATGATAGATCGAAGTTATGCTGGATGTCCTTGGTGTTTTGTCTCAACAACTTAGAGCATGGTGTAAATGTCAATGATGACCATTTAGGACATTGGTCACCTGCAAGTCTTGCAACGACCATTATAAATACTTTTGCTTTATAGCTGCGATGACGTATGACTGGACAAAGCTCCTCAAATGTCACAGACAAACTGACGTCGATCTCCTATTCTTCTCCATATAGAGTGTGTAGAGAATCGAAATTCCCTTTCTTTCACCAGATCGAATT
>CM067171.1:41859669-41942169 GCA_034093135.1 Erigeron breviscapus | reverse complement strand
GGGAACATACTCATCTAGTCATCCATATCTAGTCATCCATTGTATATTTAATTGTATTCCACATTTAATGTTGTAGTTTTTGATTTGTTCATCACTTTTGACTAAAATAGTAAAACATTATTTCTTTCGGATTCTGTTGTGTACCTATTTTTTCTTAATCTGCTCCCATATCAACTCTTTAGTAGAACATTTAAATTTTACAATTAATGTTTCAACTACTCATATCTGATTTGTAAATGTTAAATTCACATGAAATCTTTAAATCTTTTATTTCTATAGCAAGAACACCACAAACACGAACCACCCACCACTATCACAACCCCATGTTGCCGGAAAATCTGTTCTAGATGTGTCATGCAGCATCTTAGCTAAACCCCGACAGCCCCACTCAAACAATTCGTTTTATATAATTTGTATAGGTATGCTTTTCTTTCTTAGAAATTTAGAAATAGAGATTTAGATATGATGGGTTTGTTTTTTGGAAAGTAGATATGATGGGTTAAAGGTTTCAAAAAGATTAAACTTTCTTAAGTCAATATCATTGTTTTTGTTTATTAAACTATAATTTCATTGACCAAATTAACCAATTGGTTTTGTTGATAATGAGCTAAAATTTCAGTGATTAAATTGAAAATGGTAATATTGTTTTTGTGTTTTAAATTAGTTTTTATATAACGAAAGTTGAATTAAAAATCACAAAAAACGAAATAAAAACATTAAGGCTAAATTAGTTTTTAAATCATATTTATCTTCCAATAACTATAAACTGACACCCTAAATTCATTTCCTAATTAAATCATAACCATTTGATGAAAAACAAATAAATTTCAGCCGTTAGATTGCTTTAGTGATTTAATTTTCCTTTTTTAGATGTCATTTTTCATTTAATTAAAAGAGTATCTATTAATACTAATTAATTAATAGTACCACATCCACATATATATCACTTTATTTCCAATACTATTATTCTATTTTGTTTTTTTTAAAAATATTTTCTTTAGATGCATATAGAAAATTTTCAAGTTACATGTGTTACCTTCGAATGGTTTCAATTCTTATGTTAAGTTTTGACTCATTTTTTTGATTTTTTTAGTATTGAAGCACTAGCTTATTTCCGCGTAATATGTGGTAATTAAAACAAAAAAGTTATACATTAAAATAGCGAGATTTTTAAAATGCAAAAACTATAAATGTTAATAAAATAAATTATTAAATATATGTAATAAATAAAACCTTACAAATTCAAATTTAAAAAATGTTATCTTGAAACACTATTCAATTTAATCTTTTGTAGTATTTTTTGTAGTCGATTTATGTTGTAGTTTTTTTTGTTGTTGCATATATTATACTTTGAGATCTTTTGCGATTTAATTCTATAAATTATAACGTACAGTTGTTCGTACATGAAAACTAGACGTTGTAGATACAAACCAACAATTGATGACAATAAGTAATAGTAATTTAGAATAAGGGCATCAGAGTGTAAGCAACTATGACCGCATGATTATGTTATGTGATCTACGAGATTGTTTAATCAATGTAAGGAACTAAATATTTTGTTCAAAAAATGTAAGGACCTTTTTTTGTGTGTAAAGACCTATGTATTTAAAAATGCAAGGTCCTCACATATTTTAAATCATTTGAACAAAATACATAGTTTTTTACAATGATTAAACAATCCCGTAAATCACTACACAACATAACATTCGATCATAGTTGGTTACACTCAGGTGTCCGACCACTCTGTCCTTTATTTAACAATACTCAAATTTCAAGATAAATAAATGAAAATCAAGATTAATAACAATTATCATTTGATAAAATTAAAGCTAAAATTGTTAAATTTAAAAGTATAAAACTATGTAAAAATCGTGACTAACTTTTGTTAATAAGATTGATAATATTTCAAATAAATTTTGAGTCCAAAATAATGACTAATTTAAAAAAAGGAAATAAAAAAGTATATATTTATTTGTAGACTTATTACGACTTTTTAATAATAAATTTAATTAATATCAAGTATGACATAAGCAAATAATAATTTAAATAAAATTATGGGTATAGATCATATTTCAATATATCCTATATATAATTAATTATTAATTACGTTATTATGAAAATTTGATATGTTCATCCCGCGTATTACGCGAGAAAATAATCTAGTTTATTAATATACAAGCATATAAATGGGAGCGGTGGTGGAATCGAGGGAGGCGGTGAAGAAGGAGGGCGGCGGCGGAGGTGATAGAAGGTCGATGAGAGTGTGTAATGATTAGAGAGAATGGAGAAATGAGATATATAAGGTTTTATGTTTAAGTAGGGTATTTTGGGAAGAAAAAAAGTACTAAATTTTAAGATATCCATAAGGGTATAAATGAACCATGATTGATTTTTCAAGAATATTTTTCATATCAATATTTATTTATTAATAAAGTTGAAAAAGAACATCAATTTATATCTACTACTCATATTTCTATGCTTAATTACTGTTTATATAGATTTTTTGCTAATATATAAAATACAGTAGTAGCTTAGAATGGTGGGCTGGCTTCATATCTACCGATAATTATAAAACAGCTTTCTATATTAAATTTAAAAAAGTCATAGCCATGGAATGAGAAACAAAGTTGGATTCTAACCCTTAGATTAGTTTACTTGCATCATCTATTTTTTTAAATTTATTCATTAAATTCACTAAATTACTAAATCCAAAATCCCTAAATATATTAAATACTATATCATCTTTCAATGAGATTCACGTTCACATCTAAAAATTAAACCGCTTATATAAAAATTAAAACTCACATATTGTAGTTTTACCTTGCTTATGCGATGGTATATATCCTACTTTAATGCATTTCATCAAGCTAAAACAGAACATTAAAATTACACTACTAAACGTCTAACCGACAATCTTAATTATCGATTTAGAAAAACAATAATGACATTTTATCTCTAGATGGTTTTTGGGTTATTGTCGAGTGGCAAAAGTTATTTTAGGGACACTTGGACTATCCTTGGCCGTTGGATCAAAATTTTTGAGCGGCTGATATTACTAGCTGGAAACAAAGAGGCGCGTATTTTTTCATAGGTAGAAGAGGTCACGAGGGTACTTATGTAATTTACCTTCTCAACCATTTTTTTCATAAAATCTGGACGCCTCCGATTAAAATCCCCACATACAAATCCATTCCTCTTCTCAACCAACTTCTTCCTCTGCCATCATTTTCTGTCTTCATCACCGTCATTCACCGTTTATTCCGACCAATTTCTTCTTTCAGTGTGCAATCAATATCTCCGCCATTAACATCTCAACCATCGTTATTCCGATCGATTTCAGTTTATAACAGAATTTGGAACTCAAAATTGGCAGCTTTGTGACCGGATTTGGTGACGCCGGCGGTGATGAATCGTCGTTGATGGAACAGAGTGGCGGTGGTCTGAAACGGAGAGATGCTAATTCTGAAGAAAACTTTCTAATCTTCTATCTACAGATAGCGACACTGATTTGGTAATTTTTAATTAATTTTATTTTACTACCCGTATTATTTAACTTAGTTTATAATCTAATTAGGGTTTATAGTGTAATGCATCAGTGACATATAAAATATATGTTATTTTGTGTATTTAGATACATATTATGTGTCTTTTGAGTTTGTTGTGACAATTAGAATTGTGATTGAGTTTATATGATGAAATTTTATATTGATACTTTAATTTGTGTGGGAAAAAGATGAAGATATCGGGATCAAAAAAAATTTAGTCTGAATCCAATCCAAAAACACTTTCAAATAGTTATAATCCCACAAGGATACAAATTTTAAACCTTATAATGACATAAAAGATGTAAGTAAAAAGACCTAAACTGTATTGGTTTTTTTTGTAATTCAAATTTCTCAACTATTAGTCATCACAAGTCAATTAAGATGGTCATACTCAGAGGTAGATTTTCATAAAAAAGTATCATCATTTTATAAAAATGTATCATATATTAAGATGGTCATTTGTCTGGTAAACAATAGGAGAGTTGACAGGTCAGTTTCAATTGTGTGTGAATGAGGTAAGAAACCCGATTCCGCTGCTAAAAGAGCTCGAAAATCTAAAAAGAGAAGACTTTATACTAAAGCTAGGAAATCTGAAGTTAGAACAATGAAAAAGGTATGATATTGTATGTTTTATTATATATGCAAATAATACTATAATGTATGTTTTAGGCAGCTACATATGAGTCACAAGATGGCTCGCCATCCCTGTGTAACCCGAACAGATCATATGGATTATGTTTGGAAGTTTGTTTGTTTTAAAGTACTTATTTGTTATAGAATAAGCAGATATATAGTTGTTTAGAGTGTACATAATCCCGAACACCCCCATAGCTTATGCAAGTGTGTTTTTTGATTCAGTATTGACTTGACTACAGAAAGTTGAAGTGATAGTGTTTTGGGGATTGATTATTTCTAAGCTTTTTAACTTGTTGATTCCGGTTTAGATAAGCAGTTGTGAGTGTTTGGATGGTACCTTGTGGCTGGTTTAGATACATGTCTTATTTCGAGGCAAATAAGCACAAGAAATAAACAATCCCAAATACTTGACCTTATTTCTTAAGTAGAAGAATGGTTAGAAATAAACGACCCCCAACATCCTTTGAAAATCCATATTAGGAACTAGTTATGTACACGTACAATGTGGAGATAGAGGTGAATAGAAAATTTTGTGTGTTGTTTTTTAAGTGTGTAGTATGTGTTTTATGTGTGCTGTGTTGGTTTATAAAAGGTGACATCCCCTCTCAGTTTATAGACCATTGTCTTAAAATACGCCTTGCATAATAGTAGAGATAGAGGGTTTATAGATGCTCAAAGTTCTGTTGGATTTATGTGCAGATTAGATAAAAGCCCAAGAGTCATGTGCACATATCAATTATACATTATTTATTTGGTGCACTAGTTGCTCAGGCATGAATGGATCACTTATTGACCAGTTTTTTGTATTTGGATTCATGTCATGACTTCTAAACAGTTTGACTATTTGGTATAGATGAACTTTCTGGATGTAGGATTAGAGACATTTATGATGTGCATTAATGGTTCAAATAGGGAAGATTACAGAATTTGAAACATTTGATTAATTGTAAAAATATCAAGTACAATTTAGATGAAATTGAAAGGCCTATTTATGGAAGTTGTATTCTTTGTGAATTCTTGGTGCCATCTACAGGTTTTGGAAGATTTGGAAGTGCTACGAAAGAAGTCAGATGCACAGCCTGAGAAAGTTATTGGTATCGAGAAGCTGATTGCAGAGGCGTATTCAGTCATCGACAAAGCCATATAGGTTGGGACACTCCACAAGAACACCGGAGCAGAAGGAAGTCGGGGCTTGGTAGAAGAAAGAAAGCTGTAGAGATTCACCATAGTTTGTATGCACCTGAATCTGCAGCTGCAACTGCTGTTTGATGCCATCACCTTTTGGTATCCATTTTATTGTAGATTATGTATTTGCTAGAAATTTTGAGCGGAGTTTACACTCGATGTTCAATCTATGAAACCTTGTAATCTCTTTATCTTATATTTGATGGTGGTGGTTGATGTATTTTTCAATTATTTTCTGTCCTTGTACTCTACAAAAGCATCCAAGGTTGTGCTTAATTTCAAGTTATGACTTATAACATCTTACTGAGTATATACTTTGCTAAATCGGTTTTAGTGTGTTCATATTTTCGTAGTTTCCACCCATTTACCTCTTCTTTTTTTCTTTTTTTTCTTTTTTCGTAGTTTTATTGTATCATCCATCTAGTTTTTAGGTTTTTTCTTCTTATTATAGATATGTACTTGATTAATTGATTGAGCAAAGTAAAATGCATTTGCAAGGTAAATCTATTTCTTCTTTCAGTAATAGATTCAGACACAAGTAAACAAAGTATGACCATCTTAATTGACTTGAGTTGAAGAATATATTATGACAAAATCATTTTATAAAAATGCATCGAAAAATTGATACATTTTTTTGAAAATCAAACACTGAATTGTTAGTCAATTTGATACAACTCCCCAGACTTAATAACATAATACAAGTCTTAAAAACTTGATAAAATCATAATACAATAAATTATAAAAATCAATTAAATTAAATGCTTGTATACCACACGGGGTTGAGGTCCACATTTAGAATTTTAGAAACATTTTTTAGAACGAATTATCTCAACTTCAAACACTAAAATAGAACTTAATTATCCGTTGCGAAAGTCATTTTCTAAAACCATAAGGGGTCTTTGGCCATGCAGATGTCGTTAATTCCAAGAGAAGTATGATTCTAGGGCCTTCGGCCCATGCTCTAGGGTTTAGCGTGTGAAGTTTGAGGGTTATCCGTAAGGCATGGTGTTTGTAAACTGCATTTTTTCTTGTTCATATATTGCAGACAATACTCTTCCTATTGTCGTACAAAAAGGAGTTATTTCCTATACGTCCCATTGTTAGTATGCTGATTTATTTGAATAAAAATCAGAAAAAGAAAAGCAAGAATAATTCAGGTTTCATAAATGTGTATCAAATTTTCACATGTGTAAACCAATTCATTTGATTTTGATATTTACTTACACATGTGTAAGGTGTACAACTTACACACATGTAAGTTATACAACTTACCAGTTCTGAATAATTTATTTTGAAATCTAACTTACACATGTGTAAGTTATACAACCTACTTAAGTCATTAGAGCCTGACCATGCTTCTTCATGAGATACGCATCAACAATGGTAACACTGGATTAAAAACGTCTTCAATACAAATGATCAGAATTTACATGTAAGCAATTAAACATATGTGAAAGTGAAGTAAACTTACAAAAAAAGAGAAGCTAACGAGTAAATTTGATAAAGTGGGTGGGTCGGGTAACAGACTTGGGTCAAACCAGGTAATTTGTTGGTTCCGACAGGTTGAGCTGATACACTTTTTTTCACTACTTTATAGCAACCACTATTTGACATAGTGCTGCTGAACTTTTGAACTTTGAAGCCAACCCATCCAATATCAAAGTTGCTCTGTATGCCACTGTCCACAAGGTTTTATTTGCTTCAGGAAGGTAGCTACCAGGGTTGTGTTTCATGATCTCCTTAGTGGCTATCATCATGCCATGCTTTGGAATCATGAAAACGGGGAGGTCATTCTCTGTGCAGGTGCCATTGGCACCTCTCAGCTGCTTCTCTTGAGCGGCATTGGTCCACACCTTATCTTTATTCTTGGGGGATACCCGTTGTTTGTCATTCTCCATATGTTGGAAATTATATGTATGACAACCCCCGCAAGGGCATATCGATTGTCTCCCCTCTACACAAGAAAATAAACGACAATACAATTATAGAAGTCTAATAATAACCAAAAATAACCGATCATACCAATAACAGAACACTCCATAGTACACAAGAAAATAAACGAGAATGCTATAGACAATCAAAGCTGTCAAATCTGTGGCATACAGGAAGAGCGTAAGAATTTAACATGTCTAAAACACACCTGTAGCATACCTGTGTAAAGTATCCCTGCTTCTGAGCTTTCAATTTCCTATTAACAATTCAAACATCCGTAGTTACATATGAATTAACTTAAAGAATCAATTTAGCTGAAAGAGTTGATGACATACCAAGCAAGGATCAAAATTCTGACATCAGTGTGCTCAACAGACAGATCAGAACAAAGCTTCTCAACCCCTTCGGGACTAATACAGAAAAAACGAAAACTCTTAGAATTCACCTAAAAAACTAACAATGACAAAATATGCAAAAAAATATTTTATAACACTTTGTTGGAAAAAGATTAAGAAACTACAAACAAAGATCATGTTCATGCTTCAACAATAAAATATACATAAGAAACGAATAATAAAGAAGTATATATACTGAAGAATTGGAATATGCTGCAATTTCAGCGAGAATATACTTACTTGATCATGCCTGTTGAAGTATTAGCATATGACGCAAAAAAGTTGTCTATGCGTTCCACTTCCTTTGCGACTTTCTTTGCGGCTAGAAAACAATACAATAGAATAACAAATATATCAAACAATGAACAAAAAGGTATAAAACTTCCACTATGTGTACATTACGTTTGATGCACATGATCATAAATTCCTGGTTTACAATCTAGAGCCTACAAATCAGCTCACTAGTAAAAGGAGTAAAATTTAAGTAGCAGTACTGTATCACAACGATTGGTGATATTGTCAAATATGCAGCACTGCAAAATCTCATTATAAACTACTCCTACATTGAGAACTAATTACATAAATTTTTACTCAATTTTTACTCGATATATATAAACGGTTGAAAAAAACTTTTTGCTTCTTTTTATAGCTACTCTTGGAAGCTCGATTGTCAAAACTAGTAGTTCTTCTCTTTTTATTTCTCTGAGACTTAAAATCGTTGTTCAACCGACCGGAGATAGTCGAGTAGAGAGACTCAAGTTCAGGAGCTCGAGATTCTGTAAATTTCTGCATATCTAGCTCACTTGGAGGTATCACAGAGCTCTTGAGATACTTGCTTCCATCGGTACCTATCTTCAGCAGAAATTAACCTGTTTATATTGCAATAATGAATATCCCTATAACAAATAATGTATGTTGACGCCATCCGAGAGTTCAAGAATGAATCTTTAATCCACATAAATTTCAACCAGAACCATACCATGCGAAAAAAATGAACATAATTCTTTTTTTAAGGCGAGTGTATCTTTATTGAGGCGGAGACGTTAGATGTGTTAAAACTATAGATTTTTAAAAAAAAGTCATTTGGCATATTTTCCGTTGTAAAATCTTGTTTCAAGGCCGAGTACACGGTACAATTTAGAAATCCTTACCAACAAAATGGGGCTTAAGTTTTATAGCAATAATTAGTGATAACTGATAATTGAAATCTTTAAAAGCATAAAACGTATAAGCCTTTATTTATTTTCCAAAGATATAAGTGTTGCTAGATACTAACACTTTCCTTATACACGGCACATAAGTTTGAAGATCGAACTCAAAATAATGTATGTGCTTGATAAACACTTTACCTTTCTATTGCACAACGACCACAGGTTTGAGCCGTTCATTAATAAAGACATAATCATCCACTTTGTTGGAGACCAAAATGCCATCGGTTTGGTCAGCGCCCACAATGACCACTAGATCAACCCGTTCATTAGTCACCACGTAATCATCAATGTGTTGGAGACCAAACTACCATCAGATTGGCTAGCACCCACAACGACCACAGTTTCAACCTGTTCATTAATGACCACATGAGCAGACTTTGTTGGAGACCAAGCTGTCATCGCTTTAGCCAGCACCCACTGACCCACAACCACAGGATCACCCCATTCATTAAACAGCTCCTTTAACCCAGTTAATTTAGTCACTTTGTGTTTGAGTTCTTCAACTTCAACTGCCTAAGTTCGATACCAAAGCATTACTTTGCAAGCTGCTTTGATTATTCAACTTACGGCATTAAAAAGCTTGTAATTTGTTGCAAGGAAGGGAAGGGAAGAGAACTTACGTCATTAAGGAGTAGTTCTGCAACAAGGTACCTTAGTCATTTCGCCTTGCCTTGAGAGTATAAAAGGACTAGACTCAAAATAATGTCACCTATAAACTAAATAGATTGGGTTTGGGTTGGGTAAAACTAAATGATGTATCAAACTTGTATAAAAATGTATCAACTTTTTATGCTTTTAACGAAAGCAATTTAGGGAATTTTTATGCATTTCAATATGTTGTTGGTGAGTCTGCTTTTAACCCATTTGATTTGTGACGGACAAGCTACTATTAAATCAACCTATTGAAAAGTAACTGAAATTGTAAACCAGCCGGCACGGGTTTAGTTGCATAAGTGGTTGTGGGTTAGGATAAAAGGGTAATTTTGAAGGTTTGGAACAGCCAGTCAAGGATCGAACTAGTCAACGTGCAGATAATACGCAGAAGACAATGTCCATACTACGATGGACTCAACAACCAGCTAAAAAGAGATTCTATATTCAGCGAAGTCCTCTCCAACAATACTAACTGAGCTATGCGGGCCTATAGGGCTAACGCCAAAGTTCCAAACGACTAATATAAACAGATGGTCTTGTGAACATAAGATTCTTCATCAAAAAGTGACACTCATTTAGGAATTTCATCAAACAGTTAGAAGACACAAAATTTAAAAATCTAAACAAGCTAAAAGATAAACATTTAAATTACCTTGTTCCTCATGTCATAGACATAGGCTTCAGCAACATTCTTTTTGTCCTTAGTTTCATCCATAACCCGGTCTTGCAAGGCCATTTCAAGCAAAAAATAAATGTATCAGATTAGAGAACTGAAGTGAGGATAAACACTTTACATTAAACATAAAATGCTTTAATATTACATCTTGTGCCACAATGACAATACAAACTAGCAATTACACATTTACACTAAGTTACTGCATCCAATCTTAAAATGCTACACAATATAATTGAAGTTAATAATTTGTGTATAATTTCAATTAATCAAATTATAAAAAATTGAAAACTATTAAATTAAGAAATCATCAATTATCAAATTAGGTTAAACTTACGAATGATGGACGGAGTAGTGATGATTGAGTAATGAAGATGAAGGTTCAGAGATTCCTTTTATCAGTGAAACTGATGGTTGCGGTGACGGTCACAGTGGTAGTGGTGGTAGTGACGTTTAACGGCGGCGACGTTACCATGGTGGTGACGGTGGCTGAGTTCAATGGTGGAAACGATGATGTCTGTATAAACCTAGTAAAAGGGTTATAGTATGTCATACATTGCCGGAGATTGAAGAATTGGTCGGTAGATGGCAGAATCGATGACGTTAACGGTGGTGTTTGGTGGCTGGAGGAAGACGATCATCTCGTGTGCAGGGTGTATGGGTTCTGAGATATTTATATTAGTGGACGTAAAATGACCGTATTGCCCTTCCGCGTTATTGATCGGATCTTAGAAATGGACGGTCCAGATGTGTCCCTAGTCTAACCCATCCCTATATATATATATATATGCTAGTTTTTTTCTTTCCTTTTATTACAATTCTCAATTCTCAATTTGTAGTCCCAAAATGCCTATACGAACTAAATTACTATCTGAACACAAGCAAAATACTCAGCAAAGTTAGTGTGAACAAGTATATATCGCAAATTAACTTGTACCAGTTTCAGATGCCGGCTACTTCACTGCTCCCAAAATGTACCCTAAGATTAAAAAGATATCATCATGTTTGTGGAACATGGGTCGACAACTACCGCAGATAACCTTGTAAATCTTGCATTGTTTGCATTCAGCCTGCAAGCGGATCCAAACACCATGTATCATGTGAATGTAGAGCTTGTGTGACCCTCCGTTCCCGTGGTAAAAAGCACTCCGAAAAGCCACCCCAAAGAGTAGCAAGTCGTCGTCAACGAAAAGGCCTGCAGATAGAGAGCTCAAACGCAAGCCCTCCAATGATGCCAAATTAGCTGATCGGCCAGGAAGTTCAAATCATAATCATCAAGCAACAGTGATCAGCGACGTCTCAGAAGACAGTGGAAACACAAACTTGTCAAGTATGCATTCCAAGATTCTACCCTTTGATCTAAACTTTCCCACCTGCAGATTTCGATGAAGACTTCTAGGCAATCATGCGTAATTGTTTTGTTGCTGCAGACGTGCAACGTCTCTAATTATAGTGTAAAAAGAAGCATTATGACTTCAGTATATATAAGTTTCAAAGTTTAAACAATGAAGCCCAAGCAAACAGTTGAAATATAAATGCTGAAAACCATGACTAGCAATGAGATTAAAGCACGTTGAAAATCCAAAAGTAATATGAACAGAGAAAAATGCATTTGCCGCGTGAGAAGCATAAAATGGATTAGGCATATAATTAGTCATATGATTTTGGCATACCAATATTTCTGTAAAAGATGAGATTGGTTTCAGTTGGTTTCAAGAATTTAAAGAAAGAAAAGGATCAGGCTGGTAATTGGCTTAAATGGGTAAAAGGTTCGGGTCAGATTGACACACAAACATTAGCTATCCTATTTGAAAACTTACCTTAGCTATGATTGCAAAAGCCATGTTCTTGCAATAACAATTTACTCTTCTAATACCAGTATAAAACAATGTAGGTTGCCATACACTCTACAATCCACCTTAGACTTTGAAACTGTTTCACCCATTTGACCCACTTGCCTTTTAGTTAGTTTATTTGATGTGAATGGTTGGCCAATATAATGAGACAGAAACATTAGTGCTTCGGTCAGGTTGTCTGTGATTAAGGATTATAGGTTCCCATTTTTCAAATAGAGTATAAATCAGTTGGCCGTTTAGCAAGGATTCTATATATTAGTTGATAATATTTTCTTGTTCAAATTGAATATATAAAGCTAAATAACACCTAGAAGCCAGAACATCCTATGTTCTAACAAAGAGATGAACGGTTTTATGACATAGTGCATATGCCTCTCAAATTTAAAACTTTTCTAGAGTTACAAACTTGTCAGTATTTTCATATTGCTATAGTAAATATCTGATTTTTTTTCTTCAAAATTTGAAATAGTTGTGCCACCCCTGCAGTAGCAGATTCGTGGAAGTTGGCAAGATGGGTGGGTTAACGGGTTAACAAGTCAAAACGGACAGATGAGTTGGGGTGACAAGCAAATTCTTAGAAGGTTTTTGTTTGTATTAAAAAACAGGCGTGTAATAATAATAACATATATAATCCAAATTGTTACATAATAGTTGTGTTCATCAAAATTGGACCCGAGGTGAGTTCAATCTGTTCGAAGCATGTGGCCAGATCCCTTTTTTGCAAAAAAATTTATTTTAGTTGTTTTAGAAAAAACAACGCCTTAAGGCTTAAACACACATTCATAAGTAATAACTGGAAGTAATATATATATAAAGTAACAGTTGAAGTCATATGAAATGGCACAAGACAGGGTAACTTACTGCAGTAATCATAGTTACACCTGAAATCAGGTATGTCAACATAATGCAACTCACTAGTCAGCGCCATTTCTATTGATGCTTGATTTGATCGGGCCAGGAACAGACAGAAGATGAATTACCTTTTGCAGTCTATGGGAGCAATTGTTTCACCGCCTGACTGGTTCATATAAGAAGAATATGTCAAAGATCAATATCAAGTATTGCAATAAGTACCTATTTCATGTATGATTGACAAGAATGCAAAAAAAAGGAAGAATGATGACAAAATTGAAAAAAAGAAAAGAAGGAAAGGGACCATTATTATAAAGCAATAAAACTACCACTTTAAACCTAGATAGAAAAACAAGTTCCTAATAATAAAGTTAGCAAGTTAGACCCATTTAGGTATGAATTGGCTGGTTCAGATTATGTTGTAGTATCTGAATTTGGTCAAAAATCGTCTGAAGTGTATTTGAATGCATACAACTTCCTAAGTCGTTTCATTCAAATACAATATAGTATTCACACTTTTACATAGCATGTCAACTATGTACAACATAAAGGTTACAAAGCAAACCAATGCAGCCAACCCAACCCACCCGTTTGGCTGAAATTTAAAAATTCATGAAAAATCACAACATCCACTAATGTGTCACGTCCACCGATCATCCTAAATCACTAAAAAGTAAGGGGCCGTTTGGTTGAAAGATTTCAAAACTGTATTAAAGATAAAAGTTTAAAATACACCAAAATACATTAAAAAAAAAGTTCTTTACTTTTGAGACTAACCCATCGGTAGAAATTTTTGATGGTCCGTCGTCAATAAAGTAAAAAAAAAATTATAAAAAAATTGCGACCATGACCAACCAAGTTGGTCCACCAACTTTTGTTCGTGGCAACCAGAATTAACATGGTTTAGCCACCAATTTCCACGTATTACAGCAGAATAGCAAATGATATGTTGGACAAAAGTCAAAGCTGGATGCAGTAACAGGTTTGAAAAGTGAACTCATTTTCGCTCTCTTTTCTGTGTTTTTAAGAACGAAATTTCTGAACAACTCTTAAAAAAGCTAACGAACTTTTCTAAACTCTATTCCAGAAAAGAAACCACAACAAGTTCATCAGAGAAGAAAAGTTGTATGTATATAGAACAGTCTTGCTGCACTAGACCACAGTCAAAAATCTTACCTGTCTAATTTTCTCAATCCTTGTTGCGGCGATAAAGTCAGGATTGAAATGGCTATTTTCTGATACCCGGCTCTCCCTGCAATACAAATCGAAGCATGATGAGATCCAAATAAATCAGTTAAATAGTAGACAGTTTCAACTAGACCATTTACAGACGTACAACTTTTATGCATTAGAACACTAATTATTGATCATTATGTGAAATATACTAAACTCGCATTCTCAACCCACGTAAATCCATATATGACAAGAAAAACCATGGTATGGTTCCCTTTGCAGAAACACCTACATATCCAGGATCCAAGATAATCCCATCCGTTCCCCTGCAATAACCACATATATTCATATAAGACAAACCTCATCAACGTATCTTTCATACCCCCAACCACTACTTCCTACCCTGAACCCTCATATAAGTTCAAGCATTTGGTATCATATTCATACGTAACATTATATATACAACTAGCACGCACATGATAACTAAATGATCTCATAATAGTAAACGATTTCCATACAAGGGAACATGGTCATTCAACAAGATCACAACATCAAAATAGTAAATATTCATCTCCCACACAGGGGATCAATGAGTTAGGCATAATGCCATGTCTACACAAAGAAACATAAGATAAATGAAAAATAATAAATGCACGACGAATCTTATGATTTGAGTCTGCTACAAGCCACCATCATACCAATCCTTAGCCACCTCTTTTAACACAATTCACTTCATCACCTGAAAGGATACTCAAATGGGTGGTGAATTCGTATGTTTGAAAACAAAGTGTCAGCACAAGGTAATTATTTTTTAGATATATGTAGATAAAGCTCACCATTTTAGTTTGCAAAATGACTCGGGCCCATTTGTTATTCCAACATTTGCAAAACTGATGAGAAGCAAGGAAGTAACCAAAGTTATAAAAATAATATTAAAAAAACCATTATAATATTTGAGATAAAAAAAAAGGTAATCGATTTAAGTACCAAGAAAATCAGTGAAAAGGTCTTCATCTTCCTCAATCGTCGAGCGTTAAAGATTTATCTCTTTTATGACATTTCACTTCCCCAAAAACAAGGCTCTCGATGGCAACCTTTATAACATGTAGAGGAACGAGTAACACCAAATAGCACCGGCCCACGACGAATTAATTCGAATTGATCCGAATAAATGTCAAGAAGAGTTGGCGCCAACTGGACTACGAAAATACTTGGAAATATAAAGTCACGAATGTCCTTAGGTGGCAGATTTTGTTCACTGATTACAAAAATGGAGGCCTGGCTCATTATGCTCATTTGCAAGTAAATCGCGGTTGTTATACTATCCCCGGGAGCCTCCAATTTAAATATGGAAGGAAACTTATTGACGTGTTTCGAAAGGATAAAAAAGACAATGGTCATACTCATCAGGTATACTCCAATTACAGCCCCAGTTAATGCTCCTCCCGTCATCAACGTGCGCTTTAGCTTCTTTGGTGACATTGATGGTTTCGGCTTCGCATATAGGGTACATGCCACAGTAACATAGTTGCAAAAAACGATTAACATAATGAGAATAGGGGGAACCTTGACGTTCCAAATCAGATCTATCAGTAGAGCTGAAATTCCAATATAAACATTGGATATCAAATAACAAGCACATGTCTTTGACTATTTGGAGCTGAAATCAGATCTATCAGCTGAAATTCCAATGAAGCAAATCATAGGAAAGATCTGTTTGGAGAGAACAGTTCTATTTCGAAATTCCGGCTTGATACGTCATTTATTGATTACCCCATTTCAATCATGCTTCTAGTATCCATAATATTAGCCGGCATAACAAAAGATTGGATTGTTTTTGGCATGATACTTCTGTTGTTACTAGGAAACCCACTCCTGGTTTTATTATCTCAACACTTGTATCCGAATCCACTTCCGTCTGTCTGGGCCGATAATATTGCACCAGTCTCCAGCGTGTTTAGGGAAGGCGTCAATCAAGATATAGAATCAAAACTTCTGGTCCCGGGAGATGTGATATTTATTACAGCCAGAAATTTTGTCCCTGCAGACTGTATGCTTATAATGGACGGGGATGTGTTGCGTGTGGATGAAACTCCTCTGACGGGTAAATCTAACATTCTGAAACCAGTCAAAGGCCTTCTCTACTATGGTTCTATTTGTATAAGCGGGGAAGCTCGAGCCTTGGTAATTGCAACTGGTGTGAACACCAAATTTGAAAAGGAGAGGAGCAAAAAAGTCAGTCATACTCAACTATTTGTGAAACATGTATATGTCATACTTTGTCTTTACCTTTGCATCACAGTGGTTGTGATTCAGTTTCAAAAAAAGAAGGCCACTCCTAGACGGGGCGCGCACTCTGTTGACATATTTGGTGGGGTCCATTCCGGTAGCCTTTTCAAGTGTATACAGAGCTATCTCAAAGAAAGGAGGTCATCAACTCTATAAAAAAGATGTCTTTTTTAAACATCTTGCCATTTTAGAAAAAATGGCAGAGATTGATGTCCTATGCCTGGACAAACAAGCACTAGTAAGCAATCTGCTACTAGTGGATGAAGTGTCAATTAAATCATTTCAAAGCGAGACTAGCAAACAAAATGCCTTAGATCTTGTATGTCGTGCGGGACCTATTACAGAACCTAGACATGTTAACCACCTCCCGCTCAGTGTTCTCACATCAGCTACGAATTCTAACGGGTTGTGCATGGGCGATGCGGAGTTTGTGATAAAAGAAGTGAATTGTGATAATCTTGATGAGCAAAAGATAAAAGTGGTTCGGGAAACGGTTACAAAGTTTTCTGACCACGGATTCCATCCTAAGATGGTGAGTAAACGAATTGGTATAGGGCCAACATCCTTCCACCTTGTGTATTCTATACTGGATACTCCGATCCGTCACGTGCAGCCCTCCCTTTGAAGAAGCTGGTGGAGACATCTAGTGGGTTTTGTGAAGTTTCCCCTCCAGACAAAGTTAGTATGTTGGATGCTTTTCGAGAAGGAAAGCACGCATGTAGTTTCACAGGGGTTCTTGATGTTGATAAGACTGTGCTAAAGGATGGAATCCGTGGTCGGAAAACTTTGTAACCGTTTCCCGAACCACTTTTATCTTTTGCTCATCAAGATTATCACAATTCACTTCTTTTATCACAAACTCCGCATCGCCCATGCACAACCCGTTAGAATTCGTAGCTGATGTGAGAACACTGAGCGGGAGGTGGTTAACATGTCTGTAATAGGTCCCACACGATATACAAGATCTAAGGCATTTTGTTTGCTAGTCTCGCTGTGAAATGATTTAATTGACACTTCTTCCACTAGTAGCAGCTTGCTTAGATTGCTTACTAGTGCTTGTTTGTCCGAGGACATCAATCTCTGCCATTTTTTCTAAAATGGCAAGATGTTTAAAAAAGACATCTTTTTTATAGAGTTGATGACCTCCTTTCTTTGAGATAGCTCTGTATACACTTGAAAAGGCTACCGGAATGGATCCCACCAAATATGTCAACAGAGTGCGCGCCCCGTCTAGGAGTGGCCTTCTTTTTTTTGAAACTGAACCACACGCATCCAGACACCACCACTGTGATGCAAAGGTAAAGACAAAGTATGACATATACATGTTTCAGAAGTAGTTGAGTATGACTGACTTTTTTGCTCCTCTCCTTTTCAAATTTGGTGTTCACACCAGTTGCAATTACCAAGGCTCGAGCTTCCCCGCTTATACAAATAGAACCATAGTAGAGAAGGCCTTTGACTGGTTTCAGAATGTTAGATTTACCCGTCAGAGGAGTTTCATCCACACGCAACACATCCCCGTCCATTATAAGCATACAGTCTGCAGGGACAAAATTTCTGGCTGTAATAAATATCACATCTCCCGGGACCAGAAGTTTTGATTCTATATCTTGATTGACGCCTTCCCTAAACACGCTGGAGACTGGTGCAATATTATCGGCCCAGACAGACGGAAGTGGATTCGGATACAAGTGTTGAGATAATAAAACCAGGAGTGGGTTTCCTAGTAACAACAGAAGTATCATGCCAAAAACAATCCAATCTTTTGTTATGCCGGCTAATATTATGGATACTAAAAGCATGATTGAAATGGGGTAATCAATAAATGACGTATCAAGCCGGAATTTCGAAATAGAACTGTTCTCTCCAAACAGATCTTTCCTATGATTTGCTTCATTGGTGGAAAGACCTTCATTTGTAGATTTCAGCAACTGCAGAACACGCGCTGTGGGGATCGGATCAATGTTGGTTCTGAGGAATCTTTTCATATCTTTAAGAGTTAATCGGTTTGGATCGTCGACCCTGCATAAATAAATATACGGTGAGAAAACGTTCTTTATATATACTATTATTATTATTGTTATAAAATATGACAAATTCTGTTGGAACAATATAAATAATCATGAATAAGGGGTATATATATATATATATATATATATATATATATATATATATATATATATATATATATATATATATATATATATATATATATATATATATATATATATATATATATATATATATATATATATATATATATATATATATATATATATATATATATATATATATATATATATATATATATATATATATATATATATATATATATATATATATATATATATATATATATATATATATATATATATATATATATATATATATATATATATATATATATATATATATATATATATATATATATATATATATATATATATATATATATATATATATATATATATATATATATATATATATATATATATATATATATATATATATATATATATATATATATATATATATATATATATATATATATATATATATATATATATATATATATATATATATATATATATATATATATATATATATATATATATATATATATATATATATATATATATATATATATATATATATATATATATATATATATATATATATATATATATATATATATATATATATATATATATATATATATATATATATATATATATATATATATATATATATATATATATATATATATATATATATATATATATATATATATATATATATATATATATATATATATATATATATATATATATATATATATATATATATATATATATATATATATATATATATATATATATATATATATATATATATATATATATATATATATATATATATATATATATATATATATATATATATATATATATATATATATATATATATATATATATATATATATATATATATATATATATATATATATATATATATATATATATATATATATATATATATATATATATATATATATATATATATATATATATATATATATATATATATATATATATATATATATATATATATATATATATATATATATATATATATATATATATATATATATATATATATATATATATATATATATATATATATATATATATATATATATATATATATATATATATATATATATATATATATATATATATATATATATATATATATATATATATATATATATATATATATATATATATATATATATATATATATATATATATATATATATATATATATATATATATATATATATATATATATATATATATATATATATATATATATATATATATATATATATATATATATATATATATATATATATATATATATATATATATATATATATATATATATATATATATATATATATATATATATATATATATATATATATATATATATATATATATATATATATATATATATATATATATATATATATATATATATATATATATATATATATATATATATATATATATATATATATATATATATATATATATATATATATATATATATATATATATATATATATATATATATATATATATATATATATATATATATATATATATATATATATATATATATATATATATATATATATATATATATATATATATATATATATATATATATATATATATATATATATATATATATATATATATATATATATATATATATATATATATATATATATATATATATATATATATATATATATATATATATATATATATATATATATATATATATATATATATATATATATATATATATATATATATATATATATATATATATATATATATATATATATATATATATATATATATATATATATATATATATATATATATATATATATATATATATATATATATATATATATATATATATATATATATATATATATATATATATATATATATATATATCTATATCTATATATATATATATATATATATATATATATATATATATATATATATCTATATATATATAGATTTATATATAGATATAGATAGGAAGTAACCACACAAATATGAGTAGTTGATAAAAACTAATTTATCTTCTTTTTATTTTTAATTTAATTAAGAACGAAATGCATTTGTGGTCCCTGTGTTATCACACCATTTGCAATCTTGGTCCAAACATTTGCAAAGTGGCGAATCTGGTGCCACAAATGGAAAAGTTTCGCAATTTTGGTCCATTTTTAACTTTCCGTCAATATGCCTCCGTTATTCGACCCACGTGCGTGTCACGTGCGGGGTAGATTCGTCCATTTAATGCGAATGGACCATTTTTGCAAAAAACTTTACAAAAACCGTTTTGTCCCAACCACCCCTATTTTCCCCCAAAAATCCAATCTAACTTCTTTTTCACTCTCAAAAATCAATCGATCAAATGGTTCCCCCAAAAATCAATCATTAAATCAAGAACGAAATACAACCTTAGATCATCTACAAGTACTGTTGAATCCGTTCCAGACTCATATGCGTCTTTTTCGCCAAAGAAAAAATAAGGAAACCCTACGACCACCACTGCGCCGCTGCAAACCACCGCTCCTGGGGTGGCTGCCGGCCGACCAGAGGTGGCCTTGGCAGCGATTAAGAGTGGGGTTAGGTCAGATTTGGTTGACGATTTGCAGAAAAAAGATCTAGAGGGGGTGGAACGTGTTTTCTCTCCTAGCCGATAAATCCATAGCAACACCTCCAAACAACCATCGGCGGCTGCTCTGGTCGACCACCAGGAGGTACCTGGTGGTGCGACTAACGAGTTTCAATGGCCTGGTGGGTCGGGTGCTGACAATACAAGATCCGGCCAAGAAGATCATTTTTCTTTTCCTAATCTTCAAAACAAAATATACAAATAAATCATTATCATCATCAACAAATTTTTGTGGGATTCTGTGTTTATATCCATACGATATGTTTATACATCATATCTATATATATATATATAGATATATGAAGAAGAAAGAGGCAATGACATATGTAATTTTGTGGGATTTTTGAATTAAAGGAGTGTATATGATATTTATGTATATTTTTTTGTTGATGTTGGAGATGATGAAGACAGATCCAGATCTGGAAAAATAAGAAAATGGCTGATGTGTTTGAAATTGGAAAGATTGATGGTGATGGTAGTGTTAAGAGAAGAGATAAAAATAGCCTAATCAATTGCAATATTGGTCCATGTATGTTTAAAATGACCAAACTACCCATCACATGTTTGGCACATGGCTCTACTAACGGAAGCATATTGACGGAAAGTTAAAAATGGACCAAAATTGCGAAACTTTTCCATTTATGGCACCAGAATCGCCACTTTGCAAATGTTTGAACCAAGATTGCAAATGGTGTGATAACACAGGGACCATAAATGCATTTCGTTCTTTATTTAATAAGTATATATATAGACCCAGTCTACCTTCAAAGTTCCTATTTATATTTACAAGTATAATAATAATACAACATAATATACTCACAATATAAATCCGCCAGACTATTCATTATTCAAAACTGACATTATATATTAGCAAAAACTTTTATGTATCATGTAGCCTTTCTTTACTTGACATTTAATTGAAGGCTGAGTAGCATCATGCATACATCTTGCAGAATATTATCGTGCTTTGTCAAATGTAAAACATGCTTTCCTTTTATCAAGACTTTTTTAGTGACATGGTCTTCTTGAGCTGTATAACCCATCACCATATCTCTTTTGGTTTTTTAAGTCACTTCAAAAAAAGTTTTCATTTGAAACCTACCTAACATCCGCCACAATCTTTAAACATGACATCAATAAAATAGTCACAATTCTGCCTAAAAATAGCCTAGTGAAAACAGCATGTAAACAGCTTCATCCATATATTCAGAGTCTAATAAAAACAGCTTTAAAATCGTAGAGCAAAAAAAATTTTTAAAAAACGAGGCGCGTAACACGACCAGGGCAAAAAGGCTAACCCGACCAGGCAGTATTAGCGGCGACGTCGCCGCTAATGCTGCGGACCCCATCTGACGCACAGCAGTTACTTTTGACCGTTGACAAGACCTTTGACTAAGCATTAGCGGCGACGTCGCCGCTAATGCTAAAACCTATTTTTCTTTTAAACCAGCCGCAAAACCCAAACCAGACGATTCAAACAAAAAAAACCCCATCCGGCCACCCCAATTTTCTCTCCATATTCTGGCCATCACCCTCTCTATCAAGAATCCGGCCACCCCCACCCTCTTTTTGGTGACGAAATTCCGGCCACCCGCTTCTAGTTTTGCCCATCAAATCTAGTTTGTCATTGTGTTTACTTGAGTATCTTGCACCCGATTTGTTCATTGTATTGTGAATCCGTTTGTGTGAAGAAAAGAAGGAACAGATAAGAAAAGTGTTTGAGATTTAATTTTCATAAACGGATTTTTGTTTAGAAAGTTTAACTGAGTAAGAGAGAAATCAGAGAAATTGCTTCGAATTTTTGTTTGAGAGAAAGAGAGTGATGGCCGTTGTTGTTTAATGTGCAAAAACTTGTTTTAATTTACAAGATAAAGTCATCTCGTGAATGATAATGAAAACGTGTTGTGAGATAAGCACAGTATCACGCGTGTTCTGAATTTGTTACATCTGTCAATCTTTAATGGTCAAATTCATTTCCTTCAATAAAGTAAGTTGGTTGCAAGCTGTAACAAGGAACAAGATCACGTGAAGTGTGGTGCTTTTCAGGAAAAGTTGGTCAAATTCAGTACTATTATATCTTGGGAGAAAATAATCCCGAGATGTCACGTCACAAGCATTAGCGGCGACGAGCATTAGCGGCGTCGCCGCTAATGCTTGTGACGTGGCATCTCGGCGACGAGCATTAGCGGCGACGAGCATTAGCGCGACGTGGCATCTTGGGATCGAACGTTGTCAGTCATTATTGCAGGCATGTCGGTGGGAGCATTAGCGGCGACGTCGCCGCTAATGCTCTGGTGGGGTTGACCTTTTTCTGGTCGTGTTACCCTGTGCCTTTAAAAATGGCTATACAAACAGCTTCTGAAACGAAAAAAAAAGCGCATTAATACAACTCTATGAACTCATTCACAGACTAAAAACCAGCTTCAAAGACAACATAACAGCTTTAATAACAGCATAAAAGCTGCTTTAAAAATTTATTACAGCCTAAAACAGCTTAAAGAACAACATTATGAGTCAAATTATATACAACAGGAACAACATACTTGACATAATCTTTTTTACTTAGGCTTTCATCAAACACCATAAGTGCATAAACTACCTTTACTAATAACACATTTTCTTTGTAAACTTGAATCAACGAATGTTGAAGCTAAGCAGCCTATTATATATAATTTAATGTTCTTTTTTCGTATATAAAAAGAGACAGTGAATAAAAGTTTAACAAATAACGTTACGAATTATAATGATGAAAAATCAATCATGGTTCATATATTAATTTTTTTTTTTGAACGGCAGTTCATATATTAATTAATACATATATAACATAAAAACTAGAGAAAATTACACTTTTGGTACCTCAAGTTGGCAGCTTTTGCACTTTTAGTCTCTAACTCAAAAAATTGCAGCTTTCATACCTAAAGTTTTGTGTTTTTTTCAGTTTTGGTACCACGCTCATACGCCGTTAATTTTTGCCGTTAACGCCCTCACGTGACAAACACGTGAGGGGTATTTTAGTCTTTTGGCCCCCCTCTTTTTGAGAAAATTACACTTTTGATACCTCAAGTTGTCAATTTTTTCATTTTTGATACCTCAAGTTGTCAATTTTTTCATTTTTGGTACCTCAAGTTGTCAATTTTTTCACTTTTGACAAACATATTTTTATTAGACTCTCCAATTTCCATCTCACATATTAGCATCTATTTTTATTAAGATAGTTTTTTCTTTTTTTTAATAAAGGCTCCTTTTATCTAAACATGTTACACATTGTAATGTAACAACTTTAAATTATATTATATAATCTTATTGTGGCATTATGATATTGATTTGTAAATTCAACAAAATGATACTTAATGTATACTTTTGTTAGTTATGCCCAATGTCTGATATTTTTTTTATTGACATTAAACACAAGAGACTTATTATTTTTATTTTTTGATTTGAACAAATTTTACGTACCACATACATATATATATAATAGCTATATTACTTTATAAAAATTACTTGATAGTTCATACTTAGAGTTTGTCAACTTACGCCACGGATAAATAAGTATTTAAGTTATGATTCTAGTAAAAGAAGCAATAAAACAAGACGTAAACAAATACGAACCGCATAACATTTTTGTGTTGACCATGTCAATTACTATGTATGGCAGCTGCAATTTTTTGACAACTTGAGGTACCAAAAATGAAAAAATTGACAACTTGAGGTATCAAAAATGAAAAAATTGACAACTTGAGGTATCAAAAGTGAAAAAATTGACAACTTGAGGTACCAAAAATGAAAAAATTGACAACTTGAGGTATCAAAAATGAAAAAATTGACAACTTGAGGTATCAAAAATGAAAAAATTGACAACTTGAGGTATCAAAAGTGAAAAAATTGACAACTTGAGGTACCAAAAATGAAAAAATTGACAACTTGAGGTATCAAAAATGAAAAAATTGACAACTTGAGGTATCAAAAATGAAAAAATTGACAACTTGAGGTATCAAAAGTGTAATTTTCTCAAAAACAATTAACATAATGATTTATTTACTTTTTTCATTTTTAATTCAACTTTTGTTATATAAAAGCTAATTTAAAACACAAAAACAGTATTATTATTTTCAATTTAATCACTAGAATTTTAGCTAACTAACAAAAATCAATTGATTTCTACAATGAAATTATAGTTTAAACAACAATACCAATAATATTGACTTAAGAAAGTTTAATCTTTTTAAAACCTTAAACTCATTATGTTTAAATCTCTATTTTTAAATTTTACTTAAGAAAGAAACCAATACCTATTACAAATTGTATCATACGAACTGCTAGCTAGAGTGGGGCTGCCGGAGTTTAGCTGAATAAGGAGGAGCATGGCGGATCTAGACAGCTTTTCCGGCGAAGTGTAGTTGTCATAGTGGTGGGTGGTTGTGGTGTTCTTGCTAAAGAGATAAAAGATATAAAGATTTCATGTGAATACAATTCTCAGATATAAGTAGGCGAGTAGCTGAAATTTTATTTGTAAAAGAGTGTTGGGCAGAAGACATTAAAGAGAGTTAAATGTTTTACTAAAATGTAGATATGAGAGGAGAGCAGATTCAGAATAATAGGTACATAGCAGGATCCATAAATATAAGTTTCACTGTTTTAGTAAAAAGTGATAGAAATCAAAATCTACAAAATTAAATGGGGAATAGAAATATAGAATGAATGGTACTGTAAATATGCTTTTCATTTGACTCCGTGAGTGGGTCTTCAATTGAAATTGAAATGATGAGTGGATGGATGGTCAAAAGAGTCAAACAAATATTTGGGTGAAGTATAAAAAATTGAAATGTTTTTGATGTAAAAGAATACCTTTATGTATAACTAGTTTTTATGCTCGGGTTTTGCCTCGGGATATATAACGATACGTAAAATTTACAATTACATAAAGTCATAATACGTATGTAACGATGAATGTAGATTGCAAAAGTGTATCAAGGCTAGAAAATGGTATACAAAGAACAATAAAAAGTGATGCAAAAGAATACTTAAAAGTTAACTTTCTTGTTATAGAACACAGTACCCAGCCGTTGGCCTTAGGTAATAAATATTAACCGTTTTTCTATTTAAAACAACACTAAAAACCTTTAAAAATTAATATGCTAATAAATAAATAACAGACCAAATAAAACGTAAATGTTAGGTAAAAGTAGAAAAAGAAAAAAAAACACCTTAATGGTATTCAAACACATAAACGATATGAACGAAGACATGCATGACATATGTCATGAATAATACTTAGCCTCATGTAACTATTGTTAATTTTAATAACCCAACCATTATTACTCCATGAAATTGATATAGACTTAGATATTTAATGGTTAAAATATGGGGAGTGATATATCTACAACAAATTTTGGTTATCTACAACAATGCGTGCTTTACACAGTTGTACACTGCGCAGTAAAATATGTATTTTTGTTGTAGATGGCTGAAAGATGTTGTAGATATATCACTCCCCTTAAAATATATAACAAATTAAATTGCATTTTACATGGGTTGTATTTATTATATTATATTTACAAAATAAAGTATAAGTATGTATTTTCTGGTGATTGTCTTAATTATTACTACTATTATACCTCACAAGATAACACAAAAGCCTATGTGACATACACATGTTTTATGCCAGTTAAAACAAAACAAAACAAAAAAAACACCTCAACAAATTATGATATACACGTATACAGGAATACAGGATACTTACACATCTACTATATGTGAGTGTGTGACTCATGTTTAACAGCCACCATTCAACCACAAATACTCTTAAATCATCTAAAAACAACATTCTCTTTTGTCTTGTCAAATCCGCCAAACCGATCATCTCCGAAAAGAAAACATGTAAACACACATTAAACCAGTCATATATTTTGCTCTTCACTTTAATTCATATGTTCATAGCGGTTTATTATTATTATCTTTTTCATAGATTTAGATCTAGAATGAAAAGAAAGTAAATGATTTGAAGATCGAAGTTGAGTTATGAAGAATCATACTAAAACATGTATTGAGATTTGGCATAACCATCAACAGACAACACGCCGGCCAGCCACCACCGACGACGCCGATGATGATGACGGACGACAACATCGTTTAAACATGTAAGTTTCATATGAGTGCATATTTCTTTGAGATTTGAAGTAAATTCAGTGTCTATTGTTATAGATATAAAAGGTGGGTTTGAAAGGTAATATGTATTTTTTCCTTATTTAATGACAGAATTGGAATGATGATGCTGGATGTGATGATGAAGGAGGTTTTTGATGTGAAGATAAAAGAAGTTTTGTATATTCCAGGTGCAATAAAGTAAAGGGAAAAAGTTTGGTGGTAGAAATGTAAAAACAGAAACGTTTATTGTACTCAACCAAAAAAGGAAAAATAGGGGATGATGGAAAGTTGAGGGGCCAAAGTAACAAAACACTAAAGTTTTGTGGCAGAAGTTGGAAATCGCGAAAATTTATTGTAGCTAAGGGCTACTTAGCTACAGTGTTTTATCTCACATAGTTGACTTTTGTGTTTTGTTATATATATAATGCCACAATACTATTTTAGCCCGTTCGATAGACGGATAATATCAAAATATATATATCAAAGGTAAATATCAAAATAATAAATAAAAAACAGGTAAAAAATAACAAAACATAAACAAAACAAATTTAAAAGAATAAATCATTTTGTAGTAGAAGAAGAAGCCATAATCAAACAACATTTGACAACAAACTAAATTAAAAGAGATGAAAAATAACAATAACATAACAATTCAATCAAATAATAAACAAACACGAACAAAATAACAAAAATAAAATTAAAGTGATATAAAAAACCATATGTTTTTTTTGTTGAGAAATTTATATAACTTGATTTGTCTATTAAAGATATAAAGGAAAGGAATAATATGAATGAGAATGATTAATAAAAATTTAGGTTGTATATATAATAATAATTTATTGAGAGAGTTTTAAAAATAATATACATCTTTAAAATTTAAAAAGATTTGTTTTGAATAGAAAAAGATTTATAATAGAGTTTTAAATATAATTATCTATTTAATAAGCAAATAAAAAATGTTGTATATATAATAATTTATTGAGAGAGTTTTAAAATATATACATCTTTAAAATTTAAAAAGATTTGTTTTAATAGAAAAAGATTTATAAGAGAGTTTTAAAAATAATATATCTTTAAAATTTAAAAAGATTTGTTTTGATAGAAAAAGATTTATAATAGAGTTTTAAATATAATTATCTATTTAATAAGCAAATAAAAAATAGAAACAATCTACAAAAAAAAAGCTCTAGAGTAATTAGAAGATGATATTTTTTTAATGACTATTCTAATCGACATTTTAGGCTACTAAATTCATAACTTATCCCTAAATAATAGCAATATATAATATTAAAATAAAAGAAAATAGAAAAAAATAAAGAGTCTAGAAATATATATAATTATTATATATATATATATAACTAGTCTTCAAGCCCGTCCGATGGACGGATAGTATCAAAATATATATATCAAAGGTAAATATCAAAATAATAAATAACAAAACAGGTAAAAAATAACAAAACATAAACAAAACAAATTTAAAAAATTTGTTTTAATAAAAAAAGATTTATAATAGAGTTTTAAATATAATTATCTATTTAATAAGCAAATAAAAAATAAAAAAATCTACAAAAAAAAGTCTAGAGTAATTAAAAAAAAAAAAAAAAAAAAAAAAAAAAAATTAAAACAAATAAAAAATAACAATAAAAAAAATAACAAAATAAAATAAAAACAAACACGAACAAAATAACAAAAATAAAATTAAAGTGATATAAAAAACCATATGTTTTTTTTGTTGAGAAATTTATATAACTTGATTTGTCTATTAAAGATATAAAGGAAAGGAATAATATGAATGAGAATGATTAATAAAAATTTAGGTTGTATATATAATAATAATTTATTGAGAGAGTTTTAAAAATAATATACATCTTTAAAATTTAAAAAGATTTGTTTTAATAGAAAAAGATTTATAATAGAGTTTTAAATATAATTATCTATTTAATAAGCAAATAAAAAATAGAAACAATCTACAAAAAAAAGCTCTAGAGTAATTAGAAGATGATATTTTTTTTAAATGACTATTCTAATCGACATTTAAGGCTATCAAATTCATAACTTATCCCTAAATAATACAATTATAATCTCAAAATATATATATATATAGGGGTGGGATAAATTGAGTCCAGCTTAATTTGAGTCCAAAAAGGGTCCATGTAACTTACACATGTGTAAGTCGTGGTGGCGGTGGTCGCCGTCGCCGAAAAATCATGGTGGTGGTCGGAGATGATGGTGGTGGTGGTAGGAGGTGGTTGGAATTTGAGGAGATGGAAGAAAATCAATGGACTCAAATTGGACTCAAAATAAGCTGACTCATTTTATCTTTTCCCTATATATATATATATATATATATATATATATATATATATAAATATATATATCAAGGTAAATATCAAAATAATAAATAACAAAACAGGTGAAAAATAATAAACATGAACAAAACAAATTTAAAAGAATAAACCCTTTTGTAGTAGAAGAAAAAGTCATAATCAAACTACAATTGACAACAAACTAAATTAAAAGAGATGGAAAATAACAATAACATAAGAATTCAATATCAAATAATAAACAAACGAAAAAATACCAAAAATAAAATTAAAGTGATATAAAAAAACTGTATGTTTTTTTTTGTTGAGAAATTTACTGAACTTGATTTGTTTATTAAAGATAGGAAGGAGAGGAATAATATGAATGAGAATGATTAATAAAAATTTAAGTTGTATATATAATAATTTTTAGAAAAGGGTAATTGGATGGTAATTGTATATATATTTATTGGAAGTGTTTTAAGGATATTAAGTCGTGGATGAGCGTGTGTGCGAAATGTGTAACCATATAAAGCCTCTAAAATTTGAGAAACTCTATAACTATCTATTTATATCTTTTATCTATATTATATGTATATGTATATAGATTTAGGTTGTATATATATAGTTTTAAGAATAGTATATACCTTTAAATTTAAAAAGATTTGTTTTGATAAAAAAAGATTTATGATAGATTTTAAATATAATTATCTATTTAATAAGCAAAAAAGAAAAAAAATCTAGAAAAAAAGAGAGAGAATAGATTAATTAGGAGAGAGAATTAGGCCTAAAAAAGGGGATATAGATATGTGAGCAACTTGAATCCAACCAATTAATGATAAGTTGGTGTAGTGGTTTGGAGTTCCCCTGGTGACCTATAGGTCCCAGATTCGAATCCTCATTTCACCAACTTTGAGATATAGGTAGTCCTTCTATGAGAGCTTGACTTGGGTATACCAGGTTCAAGTCTGAGGGGGCAGAGTTTACACCTATTAATCGTCGTGCTTTCGGGCGGATTAGTAGGGGGTTTTCCTCCCATTGGGTAATTGAAATAGACATTTTTACTTCGAAAGAGCTCTCTAGCGCGGACCGGTTAAGACAACGTATGCTAGACCTCTCGCTGTCGAATCACGACACGAAGTTTCAAGCGAAATTCACCTTTCAAAATAAAACTTTGAATCCAACCAAGTGACTAACGGATATTGAACGTGACTGTTGATGATACAAAATCAAAAGTTCAAAACCATTTGGTGACAAAAATAATAATAACAATTATAGTCCTAAAAATTGTGATATATATTACATCATAAAAACTACATTGAAAACCATTTTTTTGATTTTTCGCATAACACAATACAAGTTTTAATAACTTATTACATGGAAGATGCCTCTGTTACTCCTTTTTCTACAATTTTCAATACAAAGTTACTCGCTCTAAGAAGGAAATTGTGTGACAACTCGTAATTAATTAACAACGAGTTAGTCTTAATCTTGTTTAAGATTAGTCATTATCATAATCTCGTCGAATTTAGACTGTCATTTGACGTGGAACTTATTAGACTTTTGGACTTTTGACTTAGTCAAAGTAGACGTATCTTGTTGACGTAGACTATTAGCTATCTAGATGAATGCCGAGTCTTTAAAATAACTTTAAATTAATATTTAAAGGTTATGTCTTGAACAAAATAATTAGACTGTCTAGACTTAATATTATAAAGTTCACTTTGACGAAACTTTATTGGCTTGACTTAACTAAAATGAGACGAGGGTAAATACCTTTACTTTAAATTATAACCTTTTAGTCATTTGGTATTTAATCGTAAGCATTTTGCCAAAATAAGGGTATTAATATACAAAAATTGGCCACATGGGCAGACTTACTCCTTGTGTGGAGGGAAAAGAAACAACAAAGTCTCCCCCCCCTCCCTTTTCTTTCTTGTCTGGTCGATCACCCACACCACAAAAACACACACCCACAAATACTTTATCATCTAAATTGGTTTTAGCAAAGAAATCAAAGGAGAAATTCAAGGGAATTAATCATTTAGTGGATAATCAAGGGTTTGGCTTCATCATCATCATCATCATCATTTTTCTTCTTTATCTCAAGAACTTAAATTTTGGTAAGAAATTCTCTTTAAATTGAACTTTGTCTCTAAATTGATTCAATGAAATGGGTTGTTTTAGTTTGGTTAATTAGATTCATTTGTCTTGAATATGAAATGGATTTTTGGTTTTAGTTGAATAAAAGAATTTTATTAGATTTGGGGTTGGAAATCAAAAGGGTTGAAATGATGAAAGGGTTGGCGAATTTAGATATTTCCGGGTCTTGTGAACATACATATAGTCTTTGAAATGAAAGGGATTGATTTAGAAACGATTTGGTCTATTCTGCTTATGGAGCTGCTGGTTTTTGGCTGCAGAATGGGGCCACTGCGGCGCAGTGGCATTGTCTAAGCCCACTGCGGCGCAGTGCCCAGACTCTGGTCTGGTGTCGACTTAAGCCACTGCGGCGCAGTGAGCATGTTTCTAGCTCACTGCGGCGCAGTGTAAACCCTCGGAAATATTATCTTTGTCAGACTTCGGTCTGTACAGTCATATATTATCTTTGTCAGACTTCGGTCTGTACAGTCATATATTATCTTTGTCAGACTTCGGTCTGTACAGTCATATATTATCTTTGTCAGACTTCGGTCTGTACAGTCATATATTATCTTTGTCAGACTTCGGTCTGTACAGTCATATATTATCTTTGTCAGACTTCGGTCTGTACAGTCATATATTATCTTTGTCAGACTTCGGTCTGTACAGTCATATATTATCTTTGTCAGACTTCGGTCTGTACAGTCATATATTATCTTTGTCAGACTTCGGTCTGTACAGTCATATATTATCTTTGTCAGACTTCGGTCTGTACAGTCATATATTATCTTTGTCAGACTTCGGTCTGTACAGTCATATATTATCTTTGTCAGACTTCGGTCTGTACAGTCATATATTATCTTTGTCAGACTTCGGTCTGTACAGTCATATATTATCTTTGTCAGACTTCGGTCTGTACAGTCATATATTATCTTTGTCAGACTTCGGTCTGTACAGTCATATATTATCTTTGTCAGACTTCGGTCTGTACAGTCATATATTATCTTTGTCAGACTTCGGTCTGTACAGTCATATATTATCTTTGTCAGACTTCGGTCTGTACAGTCATATATTATCTTTGTCAGACTTCGGTCTGTACAGTCATATATTATCTTTGTCAGACTTCGGTCTGTACAGTCATATATTATCTTTGTCAGACTTCGGTCTGTACAGTCATATATTATCTTTGTCAGACTTCGGTCTGTACAGTCATATATTATCTTTGTCAGACTTCGGTCTGTACAGTCATATATTATCTTTGTCAGACTTCGGTCTGTACAGTCATATATTATCTTTGTCAGACTTCGGTCTGTACAGTCATATATTATCTTTGTCAGACTTCGGTCTGTACAGTCATATATTATCTTTGTCAGACTTCGGTCTGTACAGTCATATATTATCTTTGTCAGACTTCGGTCTGTACAGTCATATATTATCTTTGTCAGACTTCGGTCTGTACAGTCATATATTATCTTTGTCAGACTTCGGTCTGTACAGTCATATATTATCTTTGTCAGACTTCGGTCTGTACAGTCATATATTATCTTTGTCAGACTTCGGTCTGTACAGTCATATATTATCTTTGTCAGACTTCGGTCTGTACAGTCATATATTATCTTTGTCAGACTTCGGTCTGTACAGTCATATATTATCTTTGTCAGACTTCGGTCTGTACAGTCATATATTATCTTTGTCAGACTTCGGTCTGTACAGTCATATATTATCTTTGTCAGACTTCGGTCTGTACAGTCATATATTATCTTTGTCAGACTTCGGTCTGTACAGTCATATATTATCTTTGTCAGACTTCGGTCTGTACAGTCATATATTATCTTTGTCAGACTTCGGTCTGTACAGTCATATATTATCTTTGTCAGACTTCGGTCTGTACAGTCATATATTATCTTTGTCAGACTTCGGTCTGTACAGTCATATATTATCTTTGTCAGACTTCGGTCTGTACAGTCATATATTATCTTTGTCAGACTTCGGTCTGTACAGTCATATATTATCTTTGTCAGACTTCGGTCTGTACAGTCATATATTATCTTTGTCAGACTTCGGTCTGTACAGTCATATATTATCTTTGTCAGACTTCGGTCTGTACAGTCATATATTATCTTTGTCAGACTTCGGTCTGTACAGTCATATATTATCTTTGTCAGACTTCGGTCTGTACAGTCATATATTATCTTTGTCAGACTTCGGTCTGTACAGTCATATATTATCTTTGTCAGACTTCGGTCTGTACAGTCATATATTATCTTTGTCAGACTTCGGTCTGTACAGTCATATATTATCTTTGTCAGACTTCGGTCTGTACAGTCATATATTATCTTTGTCAGACTTCGGTCTGTACAGTCATATATTATCTTTGTCAGACTTCGGTCTGTACAGTCATATATTATCTTTGTCAGACTTCGGTCTGTACAGTCATATATTATCTTTGTCAGACTTCGGTCTGTACAGTCATATATTATCTTTGTCAGACTTCGGTCTGTACAGTCATATATTATCTTTGTCAGACTTCGGTCTGTACAGTCATATATTATCTTTGTCAGACTTCGGTCTGTACAGTCATATATTATCTTTGTCAGACTTCGGTCTGTACAGTCATATATTATCTTTGTCAGACTTCGGTCTGTACAGTCATATATTATCTTTGTCAGACTTCGGTCTGTACAGTCATATATTATCTTTGTCAGACTTCGGTCTGTACAGTCATATATTATCTTTGTCGGACTTCGGTCTGTACAGTCATGTCTTATAATTGCGTGAAATGGTGTTATCACAATGGCGACAAAACTATTGACAACATACCGTAAGCGTGGTGGGTACGCCAATGGTACACCCTATATATAAGCGTTGAAAGTATGTTGGAAGTAGAAGCCTAGGTGGTTTAGTCTCTTTGCCGGATATCGATCTCGGCAGTCCTGTCTTAAATAACTACAACAAACGACGATTGATCTTTTAGTCAAACACACCGTAAACTCACCAACTATTTCGATAGTTGATCCTCTCAAATTTCATGCTTTTCAGGTGACCATCAGTAAGTCTTGGAATCGTCTTTGGCATAATAGGGCCAATCTTTTGACTTTGGACGTACAATTAGCATCAGACATTGAGGACTATCATGCTTTTGGCTTTAATTGTATTTGACTGTCCAGACTTTGAACTTGTATTCTGTGGGCCCAGTTCCAAATGAGGATGACTTGTATCCGTATTTTGGGGTCCACACTTTGAACGATTGTACTTGTGTTGACTTGTATTGGTATAAATGGATGTAATCTCTATTAACCTTCTGATTAGTATGCAATTCTTTGTTAACCCTGTATTTCCGCTACAACGGGGTGTGACAAATTGCACCTTACATGCATAGCATTTAGTTCTCATTTACATTATAGCGGTTCACAAAGAAACCATAATCGACACATGTTGGAGGCAACGATTTAATATGTATGAATAGGCATATTATATTTAGTTTTAGTGTGTGTCTCAGTTTCAATTATTAAAATTATTGTTTGTTTGTAATAGAATCAAATTCTTGTTAATCAATCTGGTGTTAATTCGATCATATGGACAAAGGGGATTTTGATTCTCTACACGGTCTATACTCTATATGGAGAAGAATTGGAGATCAAAGTTAGTTTATTCGTGGAATTGAGGAGCTTGTCCAGTCATACGCCATCCCCGCTATAAAGCAGAAGTATTTATAATGGCCGTTGCAGACTTGATATAAAGCAAGATTGGTTGAAAGATAATCAAAAGGCTGGTATTGACTTTGATGAAACATTTTCACCTGTTGTGAAAATGGTAACTGTTAGATGCTTATTAACTGTTGCTGTTTCTAAAAATTGGCCTTTATTTCAATTAGATGTGAATAATGCTTTTTTATATGGTGATTTGATTGAAGATGTTTATATGGATATTCCTCAAGGTTATTCTAATAACCAAAACATGGTTTGTAAACTGAATAAATCTTTGTATGGGTTGAAACAAGCTCCTAGGCAATGGAATTCTAAGTTAAGTAGTGCATTGATTGAGTATGGCTTTGTTAAAAGCAAATGTGATTATTCTTTGTTTACTAAGAATAATGGTGATATTTTTGTGGCTTTACTTGTTTATGTAGATGATATAGTTCTAACTGGTAATTGTCAAACTGAGATTAATAATGTTAAACATTTTTTGAACACAAAGTTTAAAATAAAAGATTTGGGGAAATTAAAGTATTTCCTAGGTATTGAGGTTCTTGAAAATGAATCTGGTATGTATCTAACTCAAAGGAAATATTGTTTAGAAGTTCTGAATGAGTTTGGTCTTCTTGGATGTAAGCCTATTAATACTCCTCTTGAGATGAATATGACTCTTAAACCTAATTCTTCCTCTCCTTTACTTGAAAATATGAATGCATATCAAAAATTGGTTGGAAAATTGATATATTTAACTCTTACAAGACCTGATATTAGCTATTCAGTTCAATGCTTGTCTCAATATATGCATTCTCCAACTCAAGAACACTTTAATCTTGGACTTAGGGTTCTGAGATATCTTAAAGGAGCTCCAGGTAATGGTTTACATATACAAAAGTGTGATAAACTTGATCTTGTTGGATATGTGGATTCTGACTGGGCTAGATGTCTAGCTACCAGAAAATCTGTCACAGGTTTTTCTGTTTTCTTGGGCAAAACTCTTGTTTCATGGAAAAGTAAGAAACAAAATACAGTAGCTAAATCCTCTGCTGAAGCAGAATATAGGGCTTTAGCTGCTGTAACTTGTGAAAGTATTTGGCTTATGAACCTATTAGCTGATCTTAATATTAAAATTAGTCTTCCTGTTGGTATATTCTGTGATAGCAAAGCTGCTATTCAAATTTCTGCCAATCCAGTATTTCATGAAAGAACAAAGCACTTTGAAATTGATTTATACTTTGTAAGAGAGAAAATCTGTGCAGGGGTTATAAAAGTAAATAAAATTCAATCTGAATTTAACATAGCAGATATATTTACTAAAAGTTTAGGTTCTAAGCAACATCAATTTCTTTGTGAAAAACTTGGTCTTTTTAACATGTTTAAACCATGAACTGGAGGGGGGATGTTGTAAGGATCAAGTCCATGGTTTAATTCTTAGTACTTATTATGTTGTTGTCAAGTGCAGAAAAAGGATTCTTGGTGTAAAGATATGGAAATCAGGGACTTAAGTTGACAACACTCAGAAACTAAAAGTTATGGTGCTTGAAGTGAAGATACAAAGACTAGAGGGTGTTTTATGAAAATATAAGTGTGTATATAAACACACTTATATCACATCTTTAGGGTTACGAAACCCTTATTATTTTCTGCAGCTTATTTTCGATCACTTTTCTCTCTATATTGTATTCATATATATATCATATCGATATATATATATTTCAAGGTTTTCTGTATATAATCATCATTGTTGATGATTATTTAGATAATATTCTGTATCAATAAACTCATAAACTCTATAATAAACATTCATAATAATAATTTCTGCTCAAGTTCATGATTGATTGTGATATTTTTACACCTAACATTATAATTCGTGTATGTCATTCTGATTAATGCAATGACTACAAATGATTGTGAGTGTCTCTTTGGTCTTTTATATACATGGTTGCTATTAGACTTGAATTAAGTTTGTTCAGAGATAATAATACTAGCTCTTCGGGCTTTTCAGGCTACTGTCTGGGTTGATGTTAGGGCTGTTATTTGAGCTGTTCGTTGGGCTTTGGGCCAGCTATTCGGTTGCTATTTCGGCTGGTGTTATGGCTGCTTTAAGTAGCTATTTGGGCTGATGTTATGGCTGCTTTAAGTAGCTATTTGGGCTGATGTTATGGCTGTTGTTCGGCTTCTATTTGGGCTGATGTTACGACTGATGTTTGTTTACTCTGAGGTTGTTTGGGTTGCTTGTCGGGTGTTTAGGGGGGCTTTTTGGGCTGTTGTACAGTCACTCGCGATAATGTTAATATAAGCAGAATATCAGCAATGGGGTTTGTTTGTTTTTTTTTTTTTTTTTTTCCATTTAATTTGCGACTTATACCCCATGTCCTCATCATAAGTTTTTTTTGTTGTTGTAGGAACATATCTGAAAGATATATGCTTAATCTTGTTTGTCCATTATTAAGAAACTCTGGTTTGAAAAGAGTTGTAAAAGAAAAAAGAAAAAAAAAACATATATAATAACCCAAGGCCAATGTTGCTAACTTGCTATCACTATTTCGGCATCCGTTTTGTCCATTGTTTTGACATATCGGGACGTAATTATGAAAAAAAAATTATGGAATCACAAGAAACTAAAATAATTGAAAGGTCTTGATTACAAAATGCTACAAATAATAGTGATTGCAATTGATTAACCAAATTTACTAGTATTAAACAAAGTTACTATATATTTTTTGGTGGTGGTGTTGATCAAAGAATTTTTTTTTTGAAACGGACGTTTTTCAAGGGTGTTTTGTCAAACAAGATTTTGGAAAACAAAATTGTGAAACCAGTTAAACCAGTACCGGTTTCAATATTTTGGACCGAACCAGGTATTGGCAAAACCGGGTTCAGAAAAGTGAGTTTGACACCGGTACTAGCATCACCGGTTTCGAAGGAAGTACGCCACTTTTCAGACAAACAGTAAACATGCAGGTTGATGTGACGTGATGAGAGTAGTGTCTGCGAACCCGGTTTTCCCAATACCGGGTTCGAGTGTCGCGACAAAAATGGCAGCAATGCATCATTCAATTCTTACTTTATCATTTGTATATATACATGCATATTTTTTAGAGCATCTCACGCAAACGTTATATATTTTCATAAGCAATAATCAATTTCTCACTCAAATAATCATCAAATATACCAGTATTTTCAAAATCAAAATGACCTCTCTTAATGTTACCTGTGTACCAAGAAACCCAGATTTGTTGTGGTTACAAGCTCCAGATATGCATCGCTCATACAACATTTTCCATGAACGTCGCTGTAAGCGAGCCAATATGTAGAAAAGGTGATGGAGGGCTGTCTGATGCAATGAAGAATAGTATGCCCGTCAAAGTTTTTCAGCATCTCAAGGATGCCGGGTTTTTCCAAATATTCAAGGGAGTGGTTCACAAACTTTATCATCCTTTGATTACCGCGTTGGTGGAAAGATGGCGTCCAGAGACCAACACGTTTCATTTTCCTATTGGTGAAGCAACTGTCACCTTGCAAGATGTGCAGGTGATATGGGGTTTACCCATAGATGGACCAGCCGTGACTGGTGAGTGGGTTACAGAAACCCGAAATGTTGATTACTGGAACAATTTGTGTATGGAATATCTGGGCTTTTTTCCTACAGATGAACTAGATTTTGATAATTTGAGAAACGGTAGGATCAAATTTGCAACCTTATCAAGGCACATAGACCGCGATTTTGATGAGCAAGATGATCTGCAGTGTCTATACCAAGCTAGAAAGATTATTCTAGCTATTATTGGTTCGGAGATTTTTCTTGATCCAAACACCTATGATGTAAGCTTGAATTTTTTGAGGAACCTAGGAGACCTGAGCAAAGAAGGTCGAAAGAGCTGGGGTTCTGCAGCTCTTGCGTGTTTGTATAGAAACCTGTCTAAGGGGAGTATGCCTGCAAGAAAGGGCATTGATGGGCCTTTGTTGTTGCTCCAGTATTGGGCGTGGGAAAGAATGTCACGGATTGCCCCACGCGTCACGACACGCAAAGACGAGGCGTCATATGCTTATCGCTCCTGCTTAGCAAACAGGTGGAATGGAGACTTCTCAAATGTTAACACACCGGCACACGTTCTTACTGTGTACCGGTCTTTTTTTAATGCGCTCACGAATGAGCAGGTAAAAATTTAATATTTTCAAATTTTAAATTTTATATACTTTGTAAGTTATAATAATTTAAAATTTTATAATACAGTTCAAGTGGACTCCGTATGAAGATTTCATCAACCTACTCCCTGTGAGTTGTAGGACTGGTCGACGCATATGGAGATATGTTGGTCCTATGATACATTGGGATGAGGTGGAGGTACATCTAGCACTGAGAGTTGCTAGACAGTTTGGCATGATACAAACCATTCCATCTAATTATGGTTTGTTGGAACCAAAAGAGTTTGAAGAACTTCGTAAACTACGGTTGGGGAGAAGAGCTGTGGTCGATTGAGGTGTACAAAATAGTAAGTATATCGACCAGTGGGACAACCGATAAGAACTATCGAAATAGAGATTTCATTAATAAAATTAGAGTCTTACAACCTTGAGATACACCGGCTCACCCATTTGAACAAACTCTAAAAGAAGTATAAGCCGGAGTGCGCTAGCCTTCTAAAAGGGCGGGTTTTAATTGCGTCCATCGCAAACCTTTGCCCTTGCGCTTCTTTGTGCGTTCAAATGGAGCTACCGAGCTCTCTTGTGTTGTTAAGACTATACAAATGGTTTTATTAAACATTATGTTATGAAGATTATGCATGAGTCTTCATACATAAACTTTTGATTCACATCAAATGCATTACCCATTTAAAGTTAAGTCATTGCCACCCACTTTGATTAGAACACTTGCCAGTGCTTTTCGCTCTTATGTGAGACCATAGGCGAATTGTATCTCTTCAAGGTAGATTACCACTCCGTTGTGAGACCAGCGGTGGGCTATCTACATGTTCTTAATTGGGCGACTTAAAACGAGTTAAGAGGTGAGACCTTAACCCGTGGCATAAGATGGGACAAAACATGTTTACAAAACACTTAACACCCCTTTAAAGTATTGTTGTAAGTCCCATAACTCTAGGAGTTGCATGAATGCAATTATCGATTCTCGATTACCTTTTGAATACCGTCATTTCTAGCAGATCAACTGATGAAATGATTGTATGTCAAGTTGGATCCTAGCCTTAGTGAAAAGTAATTGTTAAATGAATTTAACAAGGGTAAATTACATTTCTTAAGGATTAATTATCTAAAATACCGATAATTGAACTTTTGTCTGTTTTGAAAATGGAAACAACAAATCCTTCTCAAAACATACACCAATCGGCTTTCAGGTCGATGCTAGAAAGAGAAAGACTTTCTGGAACCAACTTCAATGACTGGTTTCGTCAGCTGAGAGTTGTTCTAAGAGCTGAAAATAAACATGATGTCATTGATAAGCAGACGTTGTTCCGGGAGCGAATGCTACAACTAGAGAGTTGGCTGCATACAATGCTCAGTATGATAGACACAATGAGGTTGCTTGTTTGATGTTGGGAAGCATGAATGCTGACCTTCAAAAGCAATTTGAGCATTCATTTCCATGTGATATGCTTACTGAACTTAAGTCTTTGTACGAAAAGCAAGCCGGAGTGGAGTTGTTCGACCTAGTTGATCAACTTCATGACTTGCGACACGAGCATGGAACATCGGTTAGTCCTCAAGTACTCTAGTTGAAGAGGTACTTTGGGCAATTGGAAAGGTTATACTATGCTTATCATCTGCCTATTACTATTGACATGAACCTAAAAAGGGTATTTTTTAGGAGTTCGTGCGCAATTATAATATGTATAGCATGAGTAAAACCACAGCTAAACTTCATGTCATGTTAATTGAGTATGAGAAAGAGCTTCCAAAGAAATCTGCTACACCCCAAGTTCTAATAATGTAACATTCATGATTTTTACCGTTTGACTGTGCATGTAATTTGATTAACTATTTCAATAAACGGAAATTTGGACATAATTGTGTACATTTATCTGTAAATTGGGCCAATTATAATGTCATATTTGAACTTCTAGAATTAGGGCCATATTAGCAGACTATGAAATTGGCCCAGTACATGTTATGGAAATTATATAATAGATGATAATTGAGTAACTATGGTAACAGGAAAAATGTATATACGAAACCTTAAGTATAATGTACGGTTACAACAGTGTCGGTGGAACAGTGTCGGTGAAACAGTGTCGGTGGTTAGATGATAATTCCATTAATAGGACAAAAACCGACACAACCTTTATATTATATGAAATGATTTATCCATATTATGGATTTATAATAATTTATAAAAGTTGTACGCTCGTGAGTATTTTTGTTATTAATTTCGGAATCAATTAACTAGTTAGATATATTGTACATACTAGTAAAATAAATATGCAATTGTGTACTTGAACTAGATAACTAATAAATATATAAATACATGTAATTGATTTATAACCACATAGATAAAAGTAATTATACTTATATAGACTAGTTACTACATTTAATTACACAAATAATAATCAAGAATCAAAGTCAATAAGTCAAGTCAAGCTTGTGTTCTTGACATAAACCCCACACAAACTAACCAAGACTTGGATTATAGCTTGTAATCATGCAATGAACATGTTCCTACTGAATTCTAGTTTGTTTTAAGGCCAAAGTTTCAGCCATTACACTCAAGGATGAGTTGTAAACACATGATGAACACCTCATGGCCAAGGTGTGTATTCTTGGCACTTAGTTGCAACTCTTGGGCTATATATAAGCAAGCATTTGATGATCATTCTATCATTCATCTCTGCTCTTTTCTCTCTCTTTCACATTCATAACACAAAACAATCAAGTCCATAAAGTCTTGGGTTCATCACTTGAAGTTTCAAGTTGAATTTAAAGACTCTATAGGACTGAAATTTTCAGTCATCTTGCAAACATCATAGAAGATTCATCTGGACGAATTAGGAGACGAATCTTATATTTTTGGAAAGTCCAAGTGTCAGTAAAATTTGATAAGAACGAAGTTTCTTCTGGTTTTGCTCAGAAGAGTGCCAAAAACGACGATTTTCAGAACTGGTCTAATTTCTGACGAGGCTACAGGTTTGTTTTTGTAAAAATCATAACTCTTTTATTAAAGCTCTTCAAGAGTCAAACCTTACATTTTCGAAAAGGCCTTTGAGTGCCCAACAAATGTCTAGAACTAAGTTTTGTTGTATCTGGTCTTCCTGACTTCTCAAAGTCGTTGTCAAGTAGATAACGCAAAGCTGGAAACATGCTGAAAATTCCTTATTTTGCACTTAGGCTTTGTGGTAGCTTATAAGTTGATCTTATACTTGTTCTAGGTACCCGGTAGTACATTTTGAGCATAGTAAAGTACTTTGAAAAGTGTTTTGAGTTGTACTAAGATTAACTTGTCACGAGGATTATCTACTGCTCTGATTTGCCACTACAACTAAGGTGAGTTTCGTAAACCCTCCTTACTCAATTGAGATTCGGGCTGAAAAGTGTACATGTTTGTTTAACTGTTGATTGTTGATTTGATTAATTGTATGATTGAATTGTTGATGTGGACTTGTTAGCGCATTATTTACTATGTAAGTCGCACCGTTAGCGCATTGTTTACGATGTAAGTCGCACCGTTAGCGCATTGTTTACGATGTAAGTCGCACCGTTAGCGCATTGTTTACGATGTAAGTCGCACCGTTAGCGCATTATTTATTATATAAGTCGCACCGTTAGCGCATTGTTAAATTATTAACTATGTAAGCCGCATCGTTGTTGATCGTTATTGATTGTTATGGAACGTTGTTGAACGTTATATGGAATCGTTATTATTGAATGTTGACTTGTATTGAATTGTGATAATGTGAAACCTTATAGGTTATCCTTGGATGTGATTAGTTCTCCTAATCCTCACTTATTGTTAACGGTTGTTATCCGACACGGTTATCCCATATTACTTGTCCCTACGAACTCACCAACTTTATGTTGACGTATTTTAGTACACTTTTCAGGTAATCAGGTTAATCAGAGACAAAATGGATGATTATGTGCTTGCATTGCTAGGATTGGACTAGCTTTGAACTTCTGGATCCGTGATCCTTATTTCCCTTTAACGGGTTATGCTTAGGATCAACTACTATCATTTAAACATTTTATTTAATATTGATTGAGTGTGTATCTTTGATAGATATTGATTATTGTATACATTTGAGTGAGTTTATGGATTGTTTCAATCCTATGAATGCATATAGTTTGACTCTACATAATTCCCATGTCGTGCTGTGCTTTTCTAAGTGATACCCCATGATTCCGCCATGTTGGGGTGTTACAAATAATCATGGGGGGAAAGGTTCAGAAAGCAAAACAACCGTAAGCTAAAGGGCAAGAACTTAGGTAAGAGAAAACAAGGTAGTGTTAAGTCTCAAAACCTTAAAAGACCCTTTCGACAAAAGGAGCATACGGCTAAAGTATCTAGCTGAGTTGAATGTGAAGAAGAAGCAAGCTGGTTCGGCAAGTGCTTCAAATATCTTCAAAATTGAATTATATGTGTTGTTATACAAATAATAATTCAATAGCAAAAGAGTCAAGTTTAACTTGGACTCTACCTACCTTTGACATTGTCATCTTGTTTAAATTTTGTCAAGAAATGCATTTAAAGTCTTCAATGAGAAGAGATCTTACAATCAAATGATGAATCATTTGATAAATGCGTGTCTTTGACATTCTTATGAGCAAGAAACGCATTTAAAGTCTTCAATGCGAAGAGATCTTACAATCAAATGATGAATCATTTGATAAATGCGTGTCTTTGACATTATCGTTAGCAAGAAACACATTGAAAGACTTCAAAATGAAGAGGTCTTACAATCAAATGATGAATCATTTGACAAATACATGTTTTTGGAATTGTCATTAGAAAGGAAAGCATTAAAAGACTTCAATATGAAGGGATTTTACAAATGATGAATCATTTGGCAAATGCATTTCTTGAAGTTTCGGAAAGATGACAAGAATACCTTTTCCGCATAAAACCGGAGAGGGCTAAAGAACTACTTGGACTAATACATTCGGATGTATGTAGCCCATTTAGACATGTGTCAAGGAAAGTTACTAGCTACTTCATCATTTTTATGAATGATTTCATTATGGTTATGTTTATTTTCTTAAACATAAACATGAAGTCTTTGAAATATTCAAGGAGTTTAAAAATGAAGTAGGAAATCAACTCGGTAAAACCATCAAGATTCTTCGTTAGGATCGAGGTGGAAAATACTTAAGCAAAAAGTTTAAGGATCATCTAAAAGCTTGTGGATTTATCCAAGAGCTTACTCCTATATAAGGGTATATGTGAAAGGAGAAATCGAACCTTGTTGAACATGGTGAGAAAAACGATGAACTTTAAGACTCTCCCATTTCATTTTGGGATTATGCTCTTGAGATTGCTGCATGCATTCTCAATATGGTTCCAACTAAGAAAGTTGACAAAACACCGCATGAATGAGGTGTTAAAGTACATCTTTGTAGGATACCCAAAGGAAACAATGGATTACTACTTCTACCTTCCTACCGGAAACACTGTCAAAGTATTTTTGATTGCTGAGTTCCTTGAAAGGAAACTCATATCTCAAGAAGACAGTGGGAGGATTGTTGAACTTGATGAGGCTCAAGAAGATGTGTCAACTTCTGAAAATACTAGAAATCTTCAACTTAGGGGGAAAATGTTCAAAGAGATGAATCTCTAGATGAACTTTAAGTTGAAGATGAAGCGATTCCAATTCGTAGGTCCTCAAGGACAATACGTGTCGTGAAAGATTAAATCTTATGGTTGAATCTGAAGAACACGTAATAGGAGACTTAAATGAACCTCCTAATTTCAAAGCTGCATTATTGGATCCGGAGTCCGACAAATGGCTTGAAGCTGCGAATGTGGAAATGAAATCCATGAAAGATAATCAAGTTTGGAGCTTGGTTGATCTTCCACCAAATGGTAGAACCGTTGGGTGTAAAGAAGACCGACATGGATGGAAATGTACACACCTATAAAGCTCGTCTTGTGGCGAAAGGCTATACTCAACTTTATGGAGTTGACTATGAGGAGACCTTTTCTCCCGTTGCGGACATTAGAGCTATTAGGATCTTCTTAGCCATAGCGGCGTACTATGACTATGAGATATGGCAAATGGATGTCAAAACCGCTTTCTTAAATGGTTTTCTAGACGAGGAAGTCTATATGGTACAACTAGAAGGTTTTGTCGATCCAAAACATCCCGACAAAGTGTGCAAACTTCAAAGGTCCATTTATGGATTGAAGCAAGCATCAAGAAGTTGGAATAAAAGGTTTGATGAGGAAATCAAGAAGTTTGGTTTTGCTCAAAATCCTGATGAGCCATGTGTATATCGCAAAGCTAGTGGGAGTAATGTTACTTTCTTTGTCTTGTATGTCGATGACATATTGATAATAGGAAATCACATTCCAAATGTTAAAAGACGTTAAATCTTATCTTGGAAAGTGTTTCGCTATGAAAGACTTGGGTGAAGCGGCATTTATACTTGGAATCAAGATCTATAGAGATAGAAGTAAACGGTTGATTGGATTAAGTCAAAGTGCTTATATAGATAAGATCTTGAGGAAATTCAAGATGGAAAAATTCTAAGCGCGGAAATTTGCCGATGCAAGAAGGACTTAATTTATCTAGCAAGAATGGTGCTTCTACACCTGAAGAGGTGGAGCGTATGAAAAGAATCCTTTATGCTTTGGCGGTGGGATCAATCATGTATGCGGTAAGATGCACTAGACCTGATATTGCGTTCGCGCAAAATATTGTTAGCCGTTATCAGCAGAATCCTGGAGAGGATCATTGGACTGCTGTAAAGAACATTCTTAAGTACATGCGGGCTACTAAAGAATTATTCTTGGAGTATGTTTGAAATCCCAATTCAAAATTCAAAGTGAATAGAAATTGTGATGTTGGATTTCAGGACTGATAAAGATGTTTCAAAATATCAGTCGAGATATGTCTTCATTTTAAATGAAGACACGGTGGAATGCTTTGAGCTGAAAGCAAACCACAGTTGCTATGTATGTGACAGAGTCTAAGTATATTGCCGTCTCAGAGAAGACGACATGAAGGTTGTCTGGATTAGAAAGTTTATTTTTGGATTTTAACATGATAATCCTCAAATAACACACCTATGGATCTGTACTGTGATAATTCGGGAGCAATTGTCATTGCCAATGAACCTGGGGTTCAAAAAGGTGCCAGACATTACCAAAGAAGATATCACTACGTTCGTGAGCAAATCGAATCACGTGAAATCAAATTACTCAAAGTTCACACAGATTATAACTTAGCGGATCCTTTTACAAAGGCATTGTCAAAAGGAAAGCTCAATAAGTATGCCGTGGGCATAGGTTATTGCTAGTTATATCATGTAAATCTGTGATTGGTATTTGGATAATGGGATGTTAAACAATTGTTATTTTAATAAATGAATTTTATACGCGGTATAGTGGTTTCATTTTTATAATAATTGTGTCCTATATTTGCATGTTTAGATCCATGAATATTTGAAAATATTCTAAACGTCCATTGTCGATTAATTATATGGGAATATAATTAAAGTAAGACAATTGTGAGAGATTGGTGAAAATATTTAAGGGAATATTTTGAAGATGGTGGATCGTACCAAACTCACATGATATTCAAAAGATGAATATTGGACTTACCCCACTTAACGAATTTTCATTTTATGGATCAGAGTCATTAAATGAAATTCGTGAAATGGTTATTTTATTTATCCTTAGACTTGAGATACAAGTGAGTTATGCTTGTGTGGATTGCATTTCTAGATTGTAGTTCTAACTATCCTGAACAAGGTAGTAATAAAGGGCTATTTTCAGAAATGTTAAGAAACGACATGGCCAGACACTTGTAGTCAATACAGGATTTGTTCCTTCAATTTGCAACTGAAGTATGATACCATTTGGCGCCCTCATTAATTAATTAAGATGTTTGTATGGCCATACCCAAATGAACTCAAGAGGTGGTCTTGACTAATTTGGTAATCTTGATTAATTGTAGAAATGAGAAACATAATCGTTAATTTATGAAATGACATTTATCCATATTCATAATTAACAAGGGTATCTGAACAAAGGGATATTAAAGACTAAATCATTTCAAATTGGCAAATTAAGAAACTATTCTTAAATATTTCCGGGAGCATTGGCGTGTTGCTAGACGCTAACCATTTGGTTCCATAATTCTCTCCTCTTTCTCCCTCTTTATTTGTTTCGGCCGTAACCCTCTAAAGGGTTTTGTTTTGTGCCGATCAAATTCAACACATGGATCTTTATGTAATTAATGCTTGCAATTAATTACAAGTTTGGTTTGTTTGTCTACAACAAGGATTTACGGTTCATGTGGGTTTCAATATTAGGGAGTTAAACAAAGGGTTGTTTGGTTCGTGATCGGGGTACTAGCATACGGTATAAGGGGTGTCTAGTGTGCGATCGTAGAGGGGTTTTACTTTAAACCCTACTTAATAATAATATAATTATTATTATCTTTTATTGGAGCTTTGCATAAGGTACACGTATTCAATTCCTTCTTTGTTAATTATGTGATTACATATACGTTTCTTTCCGCTGCGTACTCGTGAATTGTTATAAGTTTATGTGCTCATATTCTAACAGATGGTTATGAATGGGCATAAATGCATAATTGTCTTGTACAAAATGTGTTTGTTCTTTAATCTAATGTACGTATAGCTCAAAGATTACTAACCTTTGAACATCTACCATTGCCGATTAAGTTAAAATATGATTCTTGAAATTATAATAGTCCTAAATAGATGTGCTTCCAAGATTCAGACGTACTTGAATTGGCATGGTATCTTTTTGTATCTCACTATAATATCTTAATGCGTAAGAATCATCCGGGTTGCTAAGTTAGTCGGTTAGTTATATTGGGAATCACATACTCGATCTGCTTGTTTGGAGGGTCTTCAGGTCTTGCTTTGTTCCCTTTAACTAAATATGCACCTGACTGGCCGCATTCACATCCAATTTACCATGCATTCATTCAGGTCTTTAGATTTGTATCCACATCCAATTATTATGTGAGAGGTTCTATACCTAAACTTAGATATGTATAATAACACCCACATACTCAGTTTTCTTCTATATATAGTATATATATATATTCAATTCTTTAATCCGGTTAGACCAATTTGACCGGTCCGACCGGTGACCAGTAAGGAGACCGGTCACAATCCAGTCCGGTCGTGAAAACATTGAAAAAAATGGCAATGTATGTAACCGGCCACCTTACCATGTTGCTATTTTTGTATTTATTAATTGTAATTTTGGTAAATCATTTCTATAAATAGTAATATGAACAAAGTTGTTTGTATTTAAAGCATTTATCCATCTTCGTTTTCACATGATGGATCTTGCTCGATTTTTTGAAAATATACATCAGGAGAGTATGTGTATGCAAAATTATGTTGTTTACAATTAGCATAATTGATTTTTGAGGGGTAAAAAAGGTATTTCATATATCAAAATTTAAGTAATTAAACAAACTTGGACAATTTTTATAATGACAATCATTTCTAGTCATCATTGCATTTATCAGAATGACATACACGATTACACGAATTATAATGTTAGCCACGGTTGTAGTTCTGGTAGGCAAATTGAACATCATCTTTTAAAAATATTTGATAACCCGTTGCAGATTAAAAAGGGGACGTGTAGGCCGACCACCCCATGTGTAAGCCGACCACCCCTTTTGGAGCGACTGTCGCTCCTAAAGGGGTAGTAGAAACGACAACAGGCGACAGCATACGACAAGCAAATAGTAAGATTCGAACCTACCACCCTTTAGGAGCGACTGTCGCTCCTAAAGGGGTAGTAGGTTCGAATCTTACTATTTGCCCCTATAATGTTTCTGTTTCCCGTGCCGATTATATAAATGGAAAAAGAGACATAAGTTACGCATTCGAGCAAGATTACCTTTCTTCGGAGGAAGAAGTGCCAGAACCTCAACAAAATAATATTAAAAGTTCGAACGATCGAGGCATTTCATTTGCTCATTCTTAGATCAACACTTCCTCATTTGAATTACTCCGTATAAAAGAGGTAAATCAAGTTTTCATTTATTCAAACTCATTCGGTCGTTTTTGGATATAAAGTATAGTAAGTATAGATATTACTGATAAGTGTTTTTATTATTTTAGATGGATTGTTTGGAGGACATTTTCTTAAATCCAAATGCGCCGGAAGGTGTAAATGACGAGTTTGTGTACGAAGAGCCCGATGACGAATTTGAATCCCCAGATGTCTGTGCTGAATTTGATTACGATCACGGTGTTTTTTATACCAAAGAGGTATGTATATAATCCAACCTTTTCATTTTTTGTGTTGTTATTTTGTGAGTAATTGTATTTTGTTATTATTCATTAGATTTGTTGCTATAAAAGTATGTAAGAAAACTAATTATTAAAACTACGGATAAAAAATTGTATATAAAAACATATTAAAAAATGTACGTAAAAATGTAGATTAAGAAAAGCTATTGAAAAATTGTTAAAAAAAAAGTGTATAAAAAAGTGTATTATAAAAAAGTGTATAAAAAGTGTATTATAAAAAAGTGTATAAGAAAGTGGATTATAAAAAAGTGCATATAAAATCTAATTATAAAAAAGTATATAAAAAAAGTAAAATAAAAGTGTATAAAAAGTGTATTAAAAAAAAGTGTATAAAATATTGACCCGTTGCTATAAAAGTATGTAAGAAAAATAATTATAAAAAAGTGTATTTAAAAAAATAATTATAAGAAAAATAATTCTAAAAAAATAATTATAAAAAGTGTATTTAAAAAAATAATTATAAAAAAATGTATTATAAAAAAATGTATTATAAAAAAGTGCATATAATTATAAAAAAATGTATTATAAAAAAATGTATTATAAAAAAGTGCATATAATTATAAAAAAGTGTATTTAAAAAAATAATTATAAGAAAAATAATTATAAAAATAATTATAAAAAGTGTATTTAAAAAAATGTATTATAAAAAAGTGCATATAAAATCTAATTATAAAAAAGTATATAAAAAAAGTAAAATAAAAGTGTATAAAAAGTGTATTAAAAAAAAGTGTATAAAAAAATGTATTATAAAAATCTAATAATTATAAAATGTATTATAAAAAAAAGTGCATATAAAATGTATTATAATAATTATAAAATCTAATTATAAAAAATGTATTATAAAAAAATGCATATAATTATAAAAAAGTGTATTTAAAAAAGTGTATAAAATATTGACCCGTTGCTATAAAAGTATATAAGAAAAATAATTATAAAATCTAATTATAAAAAATGTATTATAAAAAAAGTATTATAAAAAAATGTATATAAAAAAGTGTATAAAAAGTGTATTAAAAAAAAGTGTATAAAAAAATGTATTATAAAAAAGGTGTATAAAAAAAGTGTATTATAAAAAAGTGTATAAAAAGTGTATTATAAAAAAGTGTATAAGAAAGTGGATTATAAAAAAGTATATAAAATAGTGAATTAAAAAAAAGTATTATAAAAAAGTGCATATAAAATCTAATTATAAAAAAGTATATAAAAAAAGTAAAATAAAAAATGTATTATAAAAAAGTGCATTAAAAAAAAGTGTATAAAAAAAGTGTATAAAAAAATAATTATAAAAAGTATTAAAAAAAATGTATTATAAAAAAGTGCATATAAAATCTATTATAAAAAAGTTATATAAAAAAGTATAAATTATAAAAAAGTGTATAAAAAGTGTATTAAAAAAAAGTGTATAAAAAGTGATTATAAAAAAGTATATAAAAAAAGTAAAATAAAAGTGTATAAAAAAGTGTATAAAAAAGTGTATAAAAAAGTGTATTATAAAAAAGTGATATAATATAAAAAAGTGTATAAGAAAGTGGATTATAAAAAAGTATGAAAAATTGTTAAAAAAGTGTATAAAAAAGTGTATTATAAAAAAGTGTATAAAAAGTGTATTATAAAAAAGTGTATAAGAAAGTGGATTATAAAAAAGTGCATAAAATTATAAAAAAGTATATAAGAAAGTGGATTATAAAAAAGTATATAAAAAAAGTGTATATATAAAAAAGTGCATATAAAATCTAATTATAAAAAAGTATATAAAAAAAGTGTATAAAAAGTGATTATAAAAAAGTGTATATATAAAAAGTGTATTATAAAAAAGTGTATAAGAAAGTGGATTATAAAAAAGTGATATTTAATTTAAAAAAAATGTATTATAAAAAAGTGCATATAATAATCTAAATAGCATAAGGGACCAATTGAAGGATGCATTTCCCGGCATCTTGACCCGTTCACAAGACATTTCTAACTACTTGCGGCAACACCGGCTAAAGCACGCCCAACAACGAGGGGAAACTCGAATGCAGGTGAAATAAGAAACATACCTGCATGTGGATCGTATAACTATATGTTTATTTTTTTTAAAAATACGACTTCCTTATACTTTGGTTGTTTACCCGTTGCAGATCGTGCTCCAATTACTATCTGACCATCAGTACACGTATCAGTACACGACGGATAGCAAAACTGGATGTTTGACCAATCTCTTTTTCGTACATCCTACATCACTTGACATATGGCGTGCATTTCCTTGGATCATTGAAATAGACACCACGTATAAAACCAACGTTTACAACATGCCGCTTGTTGAGATTGTGGGTGTCACTCCAACTGGCAAGACATTCAGCATTGCGCACGCACTAATTGAAAATGAGCAACATGCGGCATACACATGGGTGTTACAGTGCTTGAGGTCGACGCTCGAAGAAGGGTTCGTCGTGCGTGTGGCACTCACTGATCGGGATCTGGCCCTCATGAAAGCGGTTAAGGATGTGATGCCGGGAACGAAGCTGATACTGTGTAGAATACACATTTGGAGGAATATTGATTTACATGCCAACCCATCGTTTAGGACTAAAAAAGATTATGGTTCGTTTAAACATCGGTGGGATAAACTCGTAAAGTCAATCACGGTTAAAGAATACGCAGAGAATGAGCAGCGGCTAAAAGTATTATTGGCAGATAAACCAAGTATATACATCCCGTCCCCATACTGTTTTTATGATAAAGCTTACGATGTAACCATGTAGCTAAATCACTTTTTATTTTCCTGCAGATCTTTATAAGTATCTACAAATACAGTGGCTTGCCTCGTACAAGGAGTTATTTGTGTCATGTTGGGTCGACCAACACCGCAACTATCGTAACTACACTACCAACAGGGTTGAGAGCGAGCATTCTTTGCTGAAGTCAGTTATGCATCAAAAGCGGCTTACGTTCCACAGGATCGTTGAATGTGTTAACTCTGTTGTCAGCGGGCAACACACCGAAATAAAGGGGTCACTGGAACATTGCAGGCAGTACAATCAAAATAAACACAACTATCCCTGTTTAAAGGATTTGCTTGGTAAAGCCTCCCATGTAGCCTTGCAAATTATGGTTGACGAAATTGATCGATTGAAAAATACCCTAAAAGGGACGTGTCAAAGTGCGGGTGTACAGTATGGGCTAGCTGTGGCTTGCCATGTAGTTGTCGACTTCTAACATACATGCAGGAACGTAAGTACTGTTCATTCAGATACAAATGGTCCATTTTACTTAAAAATACTTAATGTACTATTTTTATTCCTGCAGGAAGGCGTGTTCAAGAATATGAGATAGATGCATTTTGGTGCAGCCTCGATATAAACCCGTCCACCTGCTTGCCTGGAAATGTGAAGAAAGACTCGGATGATGACGAGCCTGTTGAGGACTTTTGTGGTGAGGTTACTACTGCCTTGGAACGAAAACCCATAAAAGAAAGGAAAAGCTTGATGTCAAAAATAAAGGACATCCTCTATCCGGGTCGGTCCAAAATCAAGGATCCGGAGGTCCAGAAGAAAACACGTGGTAGACCTGTTGGGTCAAAGAAAAAGGTATATTATTATAGTCTAGCAAATTAGTAATTGTTAAATACTATACGGGTATACATCTAACTTAATTATTCATTCATTCATTGCAGATGCCAGACTTGAACGTATCACCTCCGATGCCACCACCACCAAAGATGAAAAAGTCGAGGTCCGTGCACGTGACAACACCTAAGTATCCGGATACCGCACCAGACTCAGGCTCATGCTACAGAGACTTTCAGTCGGCGAGATACAGTGAGCATGTGCCCACGGGGTCACGTTTCGCGGAGCCTGACACCGATTTACGGGAGGACACCCGTGGATATATTGATGAGTTGCTCCGATCGTCACAATTTTCAGCGGCAGGGCCGAGTAATGAGCCTACAACCGAACCCTCATTCATAGATCAGTTGTTTGGCGCAGCCGAACCCGGGTACTATCCTGTGCCACCAACAGCACCAACAGGCGTAGTGGATCAGTTCTTTAGTGCCGATACTTATTTTCCTGCAGGTCCTAGCACTCCGATGCCAGCAGCACCAGCACCGTACTTTGATTTTTTCAGTACGCCCACACAACCTTCGATGGCACCAGCACCATCACCTCCGATGCCACCAGCACCAGCACCATCACCAATATCTCCCATATCAGCTGAGCAGCAATTGGCTGCTCTACCAGTACCACCACCTAACACTCGCCCACTGCAGACGACGGGTATACAGGGTTACCTAGATGACATACCGAAGGTATTTAGACCGTACGTCAAGGGGATTATTAATGTCAGGGGTGATGGCAACTGTGGATTCCGGGCACTTGCTGTTGCATTGGGGTACGATGAAAACGAAGGTTACGAGTGGATCCGACTACATATGTTGGCCGAGTATGAAAACAACAAACAATTCTACGATGACCTAACAAGAGGGGAACAGGCTGAAGCGAGCTTTTTTGAGGGGTTATCAAGGTCTTATGTAGGGGTGTTTAGACCAACCGCGTACTGGATGCACATGACTATGGGGGCCATGTTGTTGTCCAACAGGATGGGTATAGTAATTAACTGTTTATCTACTGCCGCCAGTTGGACTTCGTTCCCATTTACCTATGGTCCTGATGAGGTGCCTAGGACATAGCCCATATCAATAGCATTAGTACATGGTCACGGTCACTATATCATGGTGCAGTTGGAAGGTGACTACCCGATGGCCCCGGAGATCGCATATTGGGTACAGGATCGTGTAAGGACTCCCGTGAGCAAATGGAAAGATTTGTACCGACACCGCCAGTTAGCCTACAGTAGATATATAGATGCAACAAAACCTCCTCCCACCTATATGGGAACAGTGGACTCATCTGATTAGGATTGTAATATTGGTACATACACATACACATTAATTGGTTTTTTTGTAATATTGTTCATTAATTCATATTTTTGTAAAACACAACTGGTGTTATGTAGTTTTTAATAGATACATACACATTTTTTCTTTACATGCAAAATGAATACAGTACAAAGAAAGTAAAAAGGAGTCAAAATTCAACAACTGGTGTTATGTAGTTTTTAATAGATACATACACATTTTTTCTTTACATGCAAAATGAATACAGTACAAAGAAAGTAAAAAGGAGTCAAAATTCAACAACTGGTGTTATGTAATTTTTCTTTACATTTCCCATCATGTCAATTAATCTTTGATCTTGTTGTTGATGATGATATTCAAAAGGTTGAGAGAGTATTGTGTTGTTTGTTTTTTGGTGGTTAAATTGTGATGGGAGGGAAAAAGTCTGAGGGGAGAAAAAGAGAAGTCACGCAGATTTTGTGACAGTGGACTCATCTGATTAGGATTGTAATGTTGGTACATACACATGTTCATTAATTGGTATTTTTGTAATATTGTTCATTAATTCATATTTTTGTAAAACACAACTGATGTTATGTAATTTTTGTAATATTGTTCATTAATTATACTATTGATTCTTATTTACGAGTATTGTTTTTCTTTTAATAACGCTGTAATTAATCTATTTATTTTTAATGATTAAATAATATTAGACCATGGTTACAAATTAAACTTTTGACTTCTTTTTAAAAGATATAAGCTCTATTAAATACGCTAATAATAAATTTACTACTCTTTAATGTATTTACAACTCTTTAATGTAATTATAAAGTGTTCACTAAGAAAAGAAAAGAAAAAAAAAACATACACACACAACTCTTTAATGTAATTACAACTCTTTAATGTATTTACAACTCTCTAATCACCGGAATCGTCGTCGTCCTCACCGGCATTATCATCACCCACACCTGGTCCGGATACAGAGCCTGTTCCACTAAAAAATCCACTCATATCCGACAAGCTACCAAATTCCCCTGATGGAGGTCCATAATGCGACGATGGCCCACTCCATAACTGGCGGGGGTCGAAATACTCATCACCAGACTGGTGCAAGTCAACATAGGAGCCGGAAGGTTGGGATCCAGACGGGCCAGAATAAGATCCAGGTGGGCCTTCCGGAGGTCCATAATGTGGCTGCGGCAAGTCAACAGGGAAATCATGGGATCCGAAACCCCTGAGAATCCTCCCTAGTCCGCGCTGATGTCCCGATCGCGATCCAAACGCTTCCGGGAACAACTGGGTTGGAGGTGTCGGTGCAGGATCCTGTGAATGTCTCACCTGCGCAGCTTCCAGACGGGACTGCATATAAATAGTAAGGTAAGTTTAATAAATGGAGCAGTATTTAAAAGTAATTTAACTTAAAGTTATGTATATACCGCAACTTCCGGAGGTTGTAGTCTGTGGGTTGCCGCCCAAGTCGACTCCCACGTGGGCGGTGGCCCCTCCTTCTTTTCGTTATGGTGCTTGGCCTGCAAACAAGTCAAATAATTAGCATAAAAAAACACAAGAATTGTATACTTTTGTTAAAACCAAACGTACCAACGCCCGATCGTGGGCAAGAGAAATAGATCGCCGACCCTGAGTCCCCACCGCCTGTTTGGACCGGTTTGTCTTGTTTGTCGCGGCCCGCTTGACCCGGTCATCCCTGGTATAGAAACGCAGTAGTTTTCCCCACTCTTCCGGGTCCATACCAGCTGGCGGTGCTGTCTGCAGGGTATCTGCTTCGTCTACACCCCCCCCCCCCCCCCCCCCCCCCCCCCCCCCCCCCCCCCCCCCCCCTACCCCCCCCGTGCTGTAAAATGCTGAGATTTGAATTTTGACTTTCTCTGCCTATATATGCTAGCTGCATCAGCATGGAAAGCCTGTTTTGCTGCCTTCCGGGTGGGGTCGTCCTCATCCTGCTCTAAGTACTGGTCCATCGCAAACCAGCGCTACATTGTTTACAAATACAAGTTAGCAGTTTCGGGGTTATCATTATAAAACATATTAAGTAAAAAAATATAAAAAGAAACATATTCTAACCTGTATTTCCTCCAAGATATTGTCCCTCAGAGACTCGGGCACATCGTACCATGACTCGTAGTACTGGGGGACATCTCCGATCAATGAGCCTAACAAAGATTTGTACATAGCCCCGTAGTCCCCGATCGACTGAAAGGTCTTCGATTTGTAATCGAAGTACATGGGTAACGGGCCTCCATTTTTCTTGAAGGCAGCCTCAAGCTTTAGATGTTTGGCTGCCCCTCTTGGTGGTGGTGGTGTTTTCTTCGACCCTACAAAACCAATAAGTAACAATAACATAAATAAGTTACTTTAAACGATAAGAATACAATTATTTCAATGCATAACTAAATTTAATGTAAAGTCAATTTTCTTACCGCTGTTTTTGCAGCCTGCTATTTTCTTCCACCACGATCGGTGCGGATCGTTTCCATCGCCGTCGCCGCCGTGAGCTCCTAGCATTTTTCTTAAATCTACATAAATAATACACGTATTATAATACTTTTTATATCAACTTTTTGAACTACTTTTTTTTAACTTAATTTTTTATATGACTTTTGTACTACTACTTTTTCAATATATGTTTTAATATCTTTTTATACTTATGTTTTATAATGTAAAACTTTTTACATACCTTTTTTATTTATACATTTTTAAGTACTTTTTTTAACGTAAAATTTCGTAAGAACCTTTTTTTATATATATATAATTTTTTATATAATGTATATATATTTATACATATTTTTTATTTATAATTTTTAAGTACTTTTTTTAACGTAAAATTTCGTAAGAACCTTTTTTTATATATATATAATTTTTATATATATTATTTATAATTTTTTAAGTACTTTTTTTTAACGTAAAATTTCGTAAGAACCTTTTTTTATATATATATATATTTTTTATAAACATTTTATTTATAAAATTTATAACTTTTTTTATTTATAATTTTTAAGTACTTTTTTTTTAACGTAAAATTTCGTAAGAACCTTTTTTTATATATATATATATTTTTTATAAACATTTTTTTATAAAAATTTCGTAAGAACCTTTTTTATATATATATATAATTTTTTATAAACATTTTATTTATAATTTTTTGAACTTAATTTTTTATTAACTTTTTATAAACTTTTCTGAACTTACTTTTTTATAAACTTTTTTTAACGTAAAATTTCGTAAGAACCTTTTTTTATATATATATATATAAATAATAATTTTTTATAAACATTTTATTTATAATTTTTGAACTACTTTTTTTTTAACTTAATTTTTTATATGACTTTTGTACTACTACTTTTTCAATATATCTTTTAATATCTTTTTATACTTATGTTTTATAATGTAAAACTTTTTACATACCTTTTTTATTTATACATTTTTAAGTACTTTTTTTAACGTAAAATTTCGTAAGAACCTTTTTTTATATATATATATAATTTTTTATAAACATTTTATTTATAATTTTTTGAACTTAATTTTTTATTAACTTTTTATAAACTTTTCTGAACTTACTTTTTTATAAACATTTTAATAATTTTTGAACTTAATTTTTTATAAACATTTTTTATAAAATTTCGTATGAACTTTTTTTATATCTAATTTATTTGAACTTAATTTTTTATTTATACATTTTTAAGTACTTTTTTTAACGTAAAATTTCGTAAGAACCTTTTTTTATATATATATATATAATTTTTTATAAACATTTTATTTATAATTTTTTGAACTTAATTTTTTATTAACTTTTTATAAACTTTTCTGAACTTACTTTTTTATAAACATTTTTTAAATTTCGTATGAACTTAAATTTTTTATATATAATTTTCTGAACTTACTTTTTTATAAACATTTTTTAAATTTCGTATGAACTTAAATTTTTTATATATAATTTATTTGAACTTAAATTTCTATTTAAACATTTTTAAGTACTTTTTTTGAACGTAAAATTTCGCATGAACTTTTTTTTATATAATTTTTTACAAACATTTTATTTATAATTTTTTGAACTTAATTTTTTATCTTTTATTTTACATTTTGTTATAGAAATTTATTTTAAAATATATTTTTTATATACTATGTATACACTTTTCTACATTTTTTATAAACTTTTCTAATACAAACATTTCTAATACAAACATTTTTATATGACTTTTGTACTACTACTTTTTCAGCTACTTTTTTTAAACTTAATTTTTTAACTACTTTTTTATATAAACTTTTTGTTATAGAAACTTTTTTTAAAATAATTTTTTATATACTATGTATACACTTTTTTACATTTTTTATAAACTTTTCTAATACAAACATTTTTATATTTTCTAATACAAACATTTTCTAGTACAAACTTTTATAAACTTTTTTTTAAATATATTTTTTATATACTATGTAATACACTTTTTTTTATATTTTTTTACACTTTTTTACAATCATTTTTACATGACAAAAACAAGAACAACAACAAGAACACAAGAACAACAATACATTAAATCTATGGGCGCATACAATACGTTAAATCTATGGGCATATAAGATCAATCCTAATACATCTATGCATAACAAGAATAACATCAAACTAATACATATACTATATAGCAAATTAATAGATACGAAATAAAAAAAAAAAAAACTTACTTCAACGTTGGGTTTACGAAAGGGGTAACGACGGGTCGCTCCTAAAGCCTCGCTGAAAAACTGGGTCGCTCCTAGAGCCTCACCGGAAAATCTTGGCCGGAAAATATGGGGGAGAGGGGGGTTGGATCGGTTGGAGAAGAGAAAATATTGGGAGAATGAGAAAATAATCGGAGAAGAAGGCTGGATCCAGAGAAAGAATATATAAATCTTTTCGAGTCACCCTTTAGGAGCGACTGTCGCTCCTAAAGGGGTGTTTGACGGTCAACGGTTTCGAGTCACCCTTTAGGAGCGACTGTCGCTCCTAAAGGGGTGTTTGACGGGTCAACGTTTCTAACGGGTATAAGCATGGGGATTCCGCGTGCAATAAATGGGTCACCCCTTTAGGAGCGACTGTCGCTCCTAAAGGGGTGTGGTCGGGTTACCCAACATTCCATGGTCGGGGTATCTGGCCCGATTAAAATTTTATCAACTGTACCATAAATCCATAATATTATCATGTGAGAAGAATATGAATGAATGAATCAGAATATATATGTGAAACATGGCCAATGGGTTGGTGGCGCATTGGTAAGGTCTTTGACCTTGGGGAAATCCACCAGGCTTCGAATCTCACTTGCTACATTTGTAGGAGTGGATTATTAGGGGGGTTTCGAGAGTCCTGAGTTTCATCTCAGGCATGCGTGGTTCGAGAACCGCATACTGCCCAATTGAATGTCACTGTGGTGTCTCGAATGCTAACTACTAACTACTAACTACTAACTCGTTTTTCAAACAAAAAAAACAAACATGTAAGGTTGTATTTTTATACTCCAGAATATCCTTATTACCCACTAAAACATACTTTTTAGGTGATACGAGTAGGGCTCTTTTCATGATAGACAAAAGTTATGCTGGGTGTCCTTGGTGTTTCGTCTCAACAATTGAGAGCATGGTGTAAATGACAATGATGGCCATTTAGGACATGGGTCACCTGCAAATCTACAACGGCCAATATAAATATTTCTGCTTTATAGCGAGGATGGCATATGACTGGCGAAGCTACTCAATGCCACGGGCATCGATCTCCTATTCTTCTCCATATAGATAGTGTAGAGAATCGAAACCCCCTTTGTCCACATGATCACATTGTAAGTGAGACACACACTAAAATTGAATACGATATGCCTATTTATACATGCATTATTAAATCGTTGCCTCCAACATGTGTCGATTATGGTTTCTTAGTGAAGCGCTATAATGTAACTGAGAACTAATTAAATTTTCGGAACATTAGGGATGTTGACTGGGTTAACGTGACAAGTTAGTTACATTTTACAATTTTCTAAAGCTTTGGCCAGTTGATATTTCTATAATTTTGTTCACATTTCATTTTATTCGTTAATATGTCGTAACATTAATAGAACTAGAGAAAAATAGCTTGTTAGCATTTCCATTCTGTAAAACGCCCAATGTTGCTTTCTTAACAAAAATTTAATGGTTTGCTCGACTTATCTGGTTAAGTTTGCCACTAACAATGTCATTTGAGGCTTTATGGAAAAATTAAATGATACATGGGAGATTTGCATTAGTATGGCTAAAAGGCATTCTTAATAGGTATATGATTTTGATATACTACGACCCAAAGAAATTCGTTTCCATTTAGATATGGGTAAGAATGTAAGATTAACAAATGATATACCTTTGTATTTATCAATAAACTTAAATCTATAAATATATATAAAAGAGAACCTTAATTCCAAAATAAAGAAGTTTGACCATTTAAAAAGCTCAACTTTTAATTAAAACCATTAGATCAAAATGCTGATGTCATATACCTTTATAACTTTTTTAGATTTAATTTTAATATAATAAATTTAAATATGGTCATTAATTATGGAAAGTAATTTCCTACATTTTATAATTATAGAAAGTAATTAATTTAATGATATAATGCCACCCACATAAAATCATTTCCATTTAGATATTCTTACATTGATTTATAAGTTGGTAAGGTGGGTAAGATTAACCAATGATGTACCTTTGTATTCATCAATAAACTTAAATTATAATTTAATATTTAAGAACGAAGTATATTTACACTATGTTTATTTTTTGTCAATTGTCAAGATTCATAGCGAAACACGGGTAAATTATAGTAGTTGGTTCGTACCTCTAACCTTAATTCGTAATCGCTAAGTCAATGAGCAAAAGTTAACAACGACTATTTGCATATCTAACGCACGTTAATGTGACTTCGGGCTGGCCTTGTGATTTTTGGTATGCCAACATAGTTTTTCTTCTTTAATTTCATCTGAACTCACACCCATACGAATCCGTGCACTTACTAATATTGAAAATTCATCTCATTTTTAAATATTTATTTAACAGCAAAATTCATCTCGTTTAGAGTTAGAGACTCAAATTTTGAACACCAAACGTTTGACTCATTTGACCACCCACTCAACATTTCAATTTAAAATGGGGACATACTCACTCATCCATTGAATATTTGTATATACCACATTTAATGTTGTAGTTTTTGATGTGTTCATAACTTGTGACTAAAATAGTGAAACACTATTTCTTTTAGATCCTGTTGTCCTATTCTTTTCTGAATCTGCTCGGCCATATCAACTCTTTAGTATATCATTTAACTTTTACAATTAATATTTCAGCTACTCATATGATCATATTTCTCAATGTTAAACTCACATAAAATCTTTATATCTTTATATCTCTCTAGCAAGAACACCACAACCACCCACCACTATGACAACTACACTTCGCCGGAAAAGCTGTCTAGATCCGCCATGCTCCTCCTTATTCAGCTAAACTCCGGCAGCCCCACTCTAGCTAGCAGTTCGTATGATACAATTTGTAATAGGTATTGGTTTCTTTCTTAAGAAAAATTTACAAATAGAGATTTAATTATAATGAGTTTAACGTTTCAATAGATTAAACTTTCTTAAGTCAATATTATTGGTTTTGTTGTTTTTACTATACTTTCATTGTTAAAACCAATTGGTTTTGTTAGTTGAGCTAAAATTCTAGTGATAAAGTTAAAAAATCATATCATTTTTAACTTAGCTTTTATATAACAAAAAGTTGAATTAAAAATAAAATAAAATAAAATAAAATAAATCATTATGGTTAATATAGTTTTTATATTAAATGTATTAATTAATATATGAACCATGATTTATTTTTCAACATTATTTTTCGTAAAAATAATAATTAAAGTTTTATTCGCTGTCTCTATTTATATACGGAAAAAAGAAGAACATTAATTTATGGGAAAATACTACTCTTATTGTTATATTTATTTACTATTTATCTAAGGTTTTTGCTAACATGTCAAATAGCATCTTGAATGGTTTGTTTGGCTGGGCTAGTTGATCCAAGTTTACAAACAAACTGTGTTATTAGTAAAAGTAATCTATGCACTTATGGCATTTGATGGAAGCCTAATCAAAAAAGATTATGTCATGTTTGTTGTTCATGTGTAAATAATGTATTTAACTTGACTCATAATGATGTTTTTTAAGCTGTTTTTAGGCTATAATAAAATTTTAAAGTTGTTTTTATGCTGTCATTGAAGCTGTTTTTATGTTGTCTTTAAACCTGATTTTTAGTCTGTGAATGAGTTCATAAAGTTTTTTTTTTTTTTTAATCTCTAAAGCTGTAATTTTTGTTGTTTTTATATTAATTTTTTAAGGGTGTTTTTATGCTGTGAATTATATTGATGAAGCTGTTTATGTTTTCACTAGGCTACTTTTAGGCAGAATTCTCACTATTTTTAAAGTGTGACTTAAAAGACCAAAAGAGATGCATGGTGATGGGTTATACAGCTCAAGAAGAGCATATGGCTAAAAAAGTCTTGGTAAAAGGAAAACATCTTCTACATTTGACAAAGCACGATAATATTTTCCAAGAGGTATGCATGATGCTACTCAGTCTTCAATTAAATGCCAAGTAAAGAAAGGCTACATGATACAGATTTAAGTATTGCTATATTAGTAAAAGTAGTTTAGGCACTTATGGTGTTTAATAAAATGCCAAAAGTGAAAAAGATTATGTTAAATATGATGTTCATGGATTACCATTGTACATATTAGCAACAAAGTGTTAAATATGATTGTGTATTAGCTAATTTGACTCATAAAGTTGTTTTTGAGGTTGTTTTTAGGTTACGAATAAGTTTATAAAGCTTATTTCAAGTTCTTTTATGATATTATTAAGCTGTTTTTGAAGCTGGTTTTTAGGCTGTGAACAAGTTTATAAAGCTGTTATGTTTTTTTTTGTTGTTGTTTCTAAAGATGTTTTTTATGCTGTTTGTATAGTTGTTTTTTTCCTCTTTTAAACCATTTTTAGAGCGTTTTTTGTGCATGTTTCTAAAATCTTTTCTAGGTAGTGAATAAGTTTATGAAGCTGTTTTTATGTGATTTTCACTAGGCTAATAAGTTTAGAAGTTCACTGGGCCTATTAAGCCCAATGATTAGACGAACACTATACGAGGCTTTTGAAAGTTAGGAAAGACATATATCCATTCATACATACATATATACATACACACTTATATTTGACCTAATAGACCAACATACATGAGTTATATATAACTGAATGATTGAGAAATATATTTGGGGACAAAATCTCCGACTCTATCAGAAATCACATATTTGGGGACCAAAACTCTTGATTCTACATTGATAACGCCATCTCTCAACCCTAGAAAGTCGGGCAATATTACGAGCCATGAAAGGAGTAGGCGGATTTGCGAAGGTGCGTTGAGCGAAGAAACCAAAAGTAGGTTTAATAGTAAGAACATAAGGATCATGCCAAAAAAGACAAATATCACATGGTGGTTACAACTGTTTTACTCCTTCTATGACAAAGGTTCTGTTCAAGAAAAAAAGGAGCATTCTCTTTCATGCCGAAAATGGTAAAAAGACAAAGAAGGATCTGTTGCAGTCCAATAGAAGACCGACAAACAACATTATGTCAACATCTAGATCTCGATTGTATTACCTTATCTCTTTCCCTCAACAAATTGTGTTAGGTCGAAAATCGACCAAGTATAATTTGTTCAGAAATAGCTGAAGCACAGTGAAGAATACTTGTACAGAATTCTGAAGTCGTTCAGAATTAGTTCACTGAAGCTTCACTTCAGTTGATCTAAGTTCAGATCAACGTATCAGAATACCTTTCAGAATGAAGTCAAAGACTGAAGTCTGAAGAAAGAGAATCAGCTCAGATGTGGAGCTCAGAAGTTGATTCTACCTGATCGAAGACTGAAGCATCTCAGTGTAAAAGTACTTACACATTTTTACACTGATTACGAGGAAGACTTTTTGCTTTACATACCTTTACCCAGTTAATAGATTTAACTATTAATAAAAGTACAAGGTAAAGTAAAGGTTGGGAATAAGGTATGATAAGTCACATCAATTGACTTATATACTTAACCTTAAAAGTACGCATGTAAGGAATTAACTTTAATTCCTTAAATGCTCCCAACCATATTTGTACGATCTGGTCCACGTCATCATGGACTTGGTCTATAAATATAAGTTTTCTCACAACTTGCAAATGGCTTAAAACTTTAGCATTGCAACTTGTGAGATATACTCTAAGTAATCCTTACGAGTATTTCCAAGTTATTAGATCACTTGTATTTCTAGGTTGTTTAGATATTTACACTTGGGTGTTTATCTTTGTTCCGCAACAACCTTTGTATTTGTTTATATCAATAAATCAAATACATTGAAAAGTACATCGTGTCTCAATGATACATACTTGAAATATACATATTATTTATATAGTTTCAGCACTTATTGTTTCTAGCATTTACTTTCAGTATCTTTACCTTATTGATTATCCTTATCTGGATCGTATTCTGAACTGGTCAACTTCCAGTTAGAACTACTTGCCAGTCGGGTATTAACCATCTATATTTGGGACTCACAAATTGCAACTTAGTTTTTTCAGTTTTTACATTTGCTGTAAATTGTTAAATTTTGTGTGTCAATAACTTAACAAGTATTTTTACTTTTATGTACTTGCTAGTTAAGTGTATTTTGATCATGTATTCACTGTTTAATCAATGATATATATGATTAAACTTGCTTAAATTACTTTCTTTTATTTATATTTACTGTTTTATTAGTTGTTACTTATAAGTTAAGCAAACTTGTGGAGTATCAATTAGGGTAACGTTGTAAGCTCCAGAGAGGTGAAACACTTCCAGCTCAATATTCTCATATCTAATACCATATCAAATTGTAATACCCAACATATTAAAATATGAATATCATATTTTTATAATGAAAACAACGTATTAAAATATGGCAAAACGACAATTTAAGAAATACCTAAACAATCCAAACGACAATAAAGTCTTTAGGACATAATAAATGAACGTCTAAGTAAATGAGGCTAACATAAAGTTTTCGTCATAGCAATTATCTATCCATGCCTCGAACTACACAAGCTTCAATGACCAACCTGAGAAGACACAACATTTTTAACAAAACAAATGTCAGCTTAAAAAGGCAAGTAATATATCCACAGGTTGTATAAAAGGTTGTTAATTAAATAAACATATAAATCTTATATGTTTGTCTAGCATTTAACACCAAACAGCCATCATGTAATCCTAAGTTACATATGCAAATCATCAAACTATATGCAAATCACATAATTCATATGCAAATCATACAAATCATCCTAGGTATATTAGAAACATCATCACATATCAACCATTTTAACACGATAGGAAAATCACATTCTATATGTGTCTAGCAACCTCAACTATCTTATCAATCTAGGTTATGCCATTCTCAATCGTTAAGTAGTGACTTACGTCACATAAGTAAATCAATCGCGGGTTGTGCATAGGCGGTCATTCGACATTTTGAGGAACCTTGCACCCGACTTGCACCCGACATGATGAGTTGTCCTTTAGGGGTTCATCGACGTCGTTAAGGATACACATAACCAAATCCAAGAGCAAGCCATTTAGCAAAACAAAGTGATCAGTCCTAATGTAACCCTCATGACTTAAACTAGTCATCTTTTAAGGATTATTTATTTATTTAAAGTAAAATATTGGAAATTGTTGATGCTTGACGACTTATATTTAAATTGGATCTTGATTCTTGACGATTTTATGAATAACTATAAGGTATAAATGAATTCAAAAAGGTAAAACGTAAGCCCGACATAGAAACAAGAGATGAGTTGTTATATTTAAGATAAGAAGGATAAACGTTTAAACCATGTACTAAGGATAAGAAGGATAAACGTCTAAACGTTTAATTTTACACATTAAAGATATAATTTCAAAAACCCATTTTATGTTCTTCATTTGCTAATTTTCATTTTTCATTCAATTAATCACATCACACATGTCAAGTTCCAATCTTTTTATGTCCAAATTGTTTATTATCATGTGTTATAACTTATGTCAAATTTTGGTTGACACCCATTACCAAAATGTTAACATTTAATGATTTTTATGAATTTTTTTAAAAGTTATTATAATAGATGGGTCACCAATTTATGATAAGTAAATCGAGTTTAAACCGTTAATATTGCGTTTTCGCACGTTAGGAAGCCTAGGATTTGTAATTAACCCACCATCTGAATCACGAAAATTCAGGATTTTCCTTTTAAAAGTATACTCATAAGTACTAATTTACTAATGGGGTATTTGGTACGATGTTATGGAAAAGAGAGATATGGAATGAGAAAGACTTCTCTTGTTTGGTTGCACCGGAGAATGAAATCGAGAATGAAGAAGTGGGAATGGTTTCCATTCTCTTCATTTTCTAAAATTCTCCTATTCTCTACAAATAGTAGAGTATGGGTGAGAATAGGAATAAAATTTTTTTTTTGTTGTTGTTTTGATAATGTTATATGCGTTAAATTTAATTATTATTTAAAATTTTGTATTTTTCTTATACCATTATCTGTTTGTACCAAATGACATAATCTTTTTTTTTCCAAATACTTATTCTTTTTCCCACTGATTTCATTATCTATTACATTTTCATTCTTTATGATTCCCTCCTATCAAACACCCCTAAATTCGTTTCAACTAAAACGTGTTTGGGCTTAAAAGTCGTTTGGTCCATAGCTCGTTTTTCGAGCTAATAGCCAAGAATTATTCAAAGTTTAGAAGACGTACTGTGTAAATTAGGCCTCGTCATTTCCTTGTCATCAGCCTATGGATTTGCGGTAGGATCTAATGCAGAATCATTTAAAGAAAAGGCACCACTGACCCATGGATCCCTTTAGTACATAACCATCGCTGGGTCGATAGCATTTGCTGACGGATATGATTAACCGCTTTTAAAACAAAACTCATAGGGAAAATGTTTTGTGCTATTGGCTTCTGGATGCATCTCTCGTTTTGCACAAATTATTGTTTCAACAGGTTGACAGCTGGGGGTGGGAACGATCCGAGTCGAGTCGAGTTTCAGGATATTTAGGATTGTTTGTTTATTTATTACTCGAATCGAGCTCGAGCTCGAGCTCGTATAAATATTCAAAATTGAGAGCTCGAGCTCGACTCGACTCATTAGTGTTCGAGCTCGAAGCTCGTATAGTTATTTGAATACTTGTAGGATTAACTTGAATGAAATTAATGGGCATCGAAAGCATAATAATATATAACCTGAATGAAATTAATGGGCATCGTTATATGTAACACCAATCTAAATTCACAATGAGGTTTAGGACTTGATGGGTTTAGATCCGTTGGTCTGGTCCAGGTTTTTGTCAATGAGTCTGTTTAAATCATTTAAGTCACCCTATTTGACCCTTTAGAGATATAACATAAGCCAAATAAAACAACCTTCTAAAGATATTACCTAATAATTCTGCCGTAGATAATGATGGCCTCATGGGATAAGAAAACCTATTCTTCCCTCTAAACCCGAATCGAACAGCTTCTGATACACAACAATAAGACATAAATTGCTGCAAAAATAAAACGAAAACTAAAAACATAATTAAACCCTAATTAATTTACAAAATAAACAAACTCATATCAAAGAAAAGTTACATAAAAACATTTCATGATGACGGGTGGCTATAGTTTCTGCCGCTGCACCCGATGGTTGTGCAACCAAAATATAAGACCACATACACAATAATATTAACTGAATGAATAATAATGTCTAAGAATACATGTCAAATATACATGGTTAGTGCTGATAATTCAAATTTAGATAAACAAAATTTTATTTAAAAAAAAATGAATAGCACAACAAAGTAAATTAAAAGAGATGAATAATAATAATAATATCATAAGAATTCAATGTCAATGATAATGAACATGAACAAAATATAAAAAAAAACCTTTTTTTTGTTGAGTAAGTCGAACCTTTTTTTTTAGAATGCGTGAGGGTTGTGGAACCTTTTTTTTGTTGAAAATACGTGAGGTTTTTTTCCAATGTTGTATATATATAATAATTTTTGGGAGAGTTTTAAGGATAAAAAAATTTGTTTCTTATTTTTAATAATATTAACTGAATGAATAATAATGTCTAAGAATACATGTCAAATATACATGGTTAGTGCTGATAATTCAAATTTAGATAAACAAAATTTTATTTAAAAAAAAAATGAATAGCACAACAAAGTAAATTAAAAGAGATGAATAATAATAATAATAATAATAACATAAGAATTCAATGTCAATGATAATGAACATGAACAAAATATATAAAAAAAACCTTTTTTTTGTTGAGTAAGTCGAACCTTTTTTTTTTAGAATGCGTGAGGGTTGTGGAACCCTTTTTTTTTTGAAAATACGTGAGGTTTTTTTCCAATGTTGTATATATATAATAATTTTTGGGAGAGTTTTAAGGATAAAAAAATTTGTTTCTTATTTTTAATAATATTAACTGAATGAATAATAATGTCTAAGAATACATGTCAAATATACATGGTTAGTGCTGATAATTCAAATTTAGATAAACAAAATTTTACTTAAAAAAAAATGAATAGCACAACAATAATATTAACTGAATGAATAATAATGTCTAAGAATACATGTCAAATATACATGGTTAGTGCTGATAATTCAAATTTAGATAAACAAAATTTTATTTAAAAAAAAAATGAATAGCACAACAATAACTTAAATGAATAATAATGTCTAAGAATACATGTCAAATATACATGGTTAGTGCTGATAATTCAAATTTAGATAAACAAAATTTTATTTAAAAAAAAAATGAATAGCACAACAATAACTTAAATGAATAATAATGTCTAAGAATACATGTCAAATATACATGGTTAGTGCTGATAATTCAAATTTAGATAAACAAAATTTTATTTAAAAAAAAAATTAATAGCAAACAATAAATTAAAAGAGATGAATAATAATGTCTAAGAATACATGTCAAATATACATGGTTAGTGTTGATAATTCAAATTTAGATAAACAAAATTTTATTTAAAAAAAAAATTTTTTTTGTTGAGTAAGTCGAACTTTTTTTTTGTTGAGTAAGTCGAACCTTTTTTTTTTGAGAATGCGTGAGGGTTGTGGAACCCTTTTTTTTTTGAAAATACGTGAGGTTTTTTTCCAATGTTGTATATATATAATAATTTTTGGGAGAGTTTTAAGGATAAAAAAATTTGTTTCTTATTTTTAATAATATTAACTGAATGAATAATAATGTCTAAGAATACATGTCAAATATACATGGTTAGTGCTGATAATTCAAATTTAGATAAACAAAATTTTATTTAAAAAAAAATGAATAGCACAACAATAAATTAACTGAATGAATAATAATGTCTAAGAATACATGTCAAATATACATGGTTAGTGCTGATAATTCAAATTTAGATAAACAAAATTTTATTTAAAAAAAAAATTAATAGCACAACAATAACTTAAATGAATAATAATGTCTAAGAATACATGTCAAATATACATGGTTAGTGCTGATAATTCAAATTTAGATAAACAAAATTTTATTTAAAAAAAAAATTAATAGCACAACAATAACTTAAATGAATAATAATGTCTAAGAATACATGTCAAATATACATGGTTAGTGCTGATAATTCAAATTTAGATAAACAAAATTTTATTTAAAAAAAACCTTTTTTTTGTTGAGTAAGTCGAACCTTTTTTTTTTGAAATGCGTGAGGGTTGTTTTTTTTGTTGTAAAAATACGTGAGGTTTTTTTTTTATATATAATATGATTTTTTTTCCAATGTTGTATATATATATAATAATTTTTGGGAGAGTTTTAAGGATAAAAAAATTTGTTTCTTATTTTTAATAATATTAACTGAATGAATAATAATATCTAAGAATACATGTCAAATATACATGGTTAGTGCTGATAATTCAAATTTAGATAAACAAAATTTTATTTTTAAAAAAAAAATTGAATAGCACAACAAACTAAATTAAAAGAGATGAATAATAATAATAATAACATAAGAATTCAATGTCAATGATAATGAACATGAACAAAATATATAAAAAAAACCTTTTTTTTGTTGAGTAAGTCGAACCTTTTTTTTTTAGAATGCGTGAGGGTTGTGGAACCCTTTTTTTGTTGAAAATACGTGAGGTTTTTTTCCAATGTTGTATATATATAATAATTTTTGGGAGAGTTTTAAGGATAAAAAAATTTGTTTCTTATTTTTAATAATATTAACTGAATGAATAATAATATCTAAGAATACATGTCAAATATACATGGTTAGTGCTGATAATTCAAATTTAGATAAACAAAATTTTATTTAAAAAAAAAATTATAGCACAACAAACTAAATTAAAAGAGATGAATAATAATAATAATAATAACATAAGAATTCAATGTCAAATAATAATGATTAAACATGAACAAAATATATAAAAAAAACCTTTTTTTTGTTGAGTAAGTCGAACCTTTTTTTTTTAGAATGCGTGAGGGTTGTGGAACCCTTTTTTTTGTTGAAAATACGTGAGGTTTTTTTCCAATGTTGTATATATATAATAATTTTTGGGAGAGTTTTAAGGATAAAAAAATTTGTTTCTTATTTTTAATAATATTAACTGAATGAATAATAATGTCTAAGAATACATGTCAAATATACATGGTTAGTGCTGATAATTCAAATTTAGATAAACAAAATTTTATTTAAAAAAAAAATTAATAGCACAACAATAATATTAACTGAATGAATAATAATGTCTAAGAATACATGTCAAATATACATGGTTAGTGCTGATAATTCAAATTTAGATAAACAAAATTTTATTTTTAAAAAAAAAATTGAATAGCACAACAAACTAAATTAAAAGAGATGAATAATAATAATAATAATAACATAAGAATTCAATGTCAAATAATAATTAAACATGAACAAAATATATAAAAAAAACCTTTTTTTTGTTGAGTAAGTCGAACCTTTTTTTTTTGAGAATGCGTGAGGGTTGTGGAACCCTTTTTTTGTTGAAAATACGTGAGGTTTTTTTCCAATATTGTGTATATATAATATATATATATATATATTTTGTGATATATAAATATAAAATATGTAGAGATATAATGATTTTGGTAAGAGATTTATGAATACATAATAATATATAAAGATATATAATAATATGAGGATTATTAGGAGGAGTTTTAGGCCTAAAGAGGGATTAGGGGTGCCAAGTGCACCCCCAACCTTCTCTTTTAGTTATAATATAGATTTTATTTTAGTAGAGTTAATTACAGAAATCGTCTCTGTCGTGAACCTCTACTTGCAGCTTTCATCCCTAAGTTTAATAAATTACAGTTTTAGTCCAAAAAACTTTGTCCCGTCAACAGTTTTAGTCCTTGGTAATAACGTCCGTTTAAAAACCCATCACGTGTCAGCCACGTGATGGGTATTTTCGTCATTTCCTTCTATCATTTGTTACACTTTTAGTCCAGATACTTTTTTTTACCTTTTTTTTCTAAATCTTCATCATCAACAACACTTTCATGAATTCACATCAAAGTCACACAGATATGCATATACATATAAAAATTTGTAAGTATATACAAATAACAGATCATTACATATACAATCACCACAACAACAACTATCACCATCATCCTCTAATACCAACAATAAAAGTAATAAGTTTATGAATATAACAAAGAAAAAAAAAAGAATAACAAGATAGGAAGCTAAAGTTGCTGATAATTTCATTTACTAGGCCCAACTCTCCCTATCTCACTAATTACCTTTTTTTTTAACTCCATCATCATCAACAAAACTCTCAATCACAATAATACTAGTAGTAGTAGCAGTAACATGGGAACAGTGAAAGCTGATCAACTTCACTCAATCACTCTTTATAATATATATATATATATATATATGATAATGATGAAGAAGAATCAACTTCACTCAATATATTTATAATATATATATATATATATATAGTGATAATGATGAAGAAGAAATTGACGGCTCAAGTCCGGCCACCATCCGCACCAACTAACCAAATCCGGCTAGGCACCACATCGGAAACTCCGGCCATCGCCCTCCTAGATCTGGCCACTATCCTCCTAGATCTACCACCACCGCCACCACCCATACCTCCGTCCACCGCTACCACACACAAACAACTTTGTCCTCCATTAACAACAAACAACACGTATTGGTGCCATGGATTGGCCGGAATCTGGGACATTTTTTATGTTTTCAGAGTTTGAATTGTGTTTGGTTTTACGAGTTTAGATTTGATGGTGGATCAAGAATCTGAATGGTGTTGTAAGTGTAGTAAATATGACTATTGGAGAATGTTTTTTTCTGAAAATCTTTGGTGGTCTAGTGATGAAGATGATGATTAGAATGAATGGATCTGGTCTTGTAGGTGTAGTATATGTAATATTAATTTTGTATTATTAATTAACAAACTTTAAAGTAAAAGCTCATGTGTTAGTAAGGACTAAAAGTGTTACCAAAACTTCAGAGTAGGACCAAAAGTGTTGACCAAAACTTCAGAGTAAGCCAAATTACAAGATTACCCATCACGTGCTAGACATGTGATCGCCTTTTTAACAGACGTTACTACCTAGGACCAAAAGTGTTGACGGGGCAAAGTTTTTTGGACTAAAACTGTAATTTATTAAACTTAGGGATGAAAGCTGCAAGTGCAGATCCACGACAAGGACGATTTCTGTAATTAACTCTATATATTTTAATATTTATATGATCATTTATCCTAACAAATATCTCACGTCTCTTTGATCCTTTTTAACCTTTACTTTTCTCACACATTTCAAAATAATCATTCATGATCCATCTACTCCATATTTAGCTTAATTCTAGAACTCCAAAAGGTATGTATTCAAATATCTTTCTATTTGTAATTTCTAGCGTTAAGTAATGATTTCCTACTTTTATCTTATTATTGCCGCTAATGGTTGTCATAATAATTATGGGCTTTTCGTCTGTAAAGGTACTGAAGTTGTACTTTTTTACTTTAGGAGGTACCAATCTTTAATTTCATATATCGTGGGTTATATAGTGACAAACACCGTCTATTACGGGTTCTAAAAATACCACTGGTGGTTTTCGCCAACGTTTAGTGGTTTTGGCCACTTAGGATTTTTCCGGTGATGTTGCTATCCACTTCCTCTTTCCTCTCTCTCCTCATCAAACCCACCAATTCCAGGTTGATATGGCTGCAAACATTACCCAATGTAGTTCAAGCTAGAATTTTATCATTTGTTGTTTACCATCATGACAAATTCAATAAACAAGACTTATCTAAACTTGCAACCCATTTGTTGTCTGACAATAATAATAACGAAACAAAGATCGATTTTTGGGTCAAGAAAGCCGCCCGCCAACTGTTTGATCTTGTGTCTGACTCAAGTTACAAATGGGTTTCTTCTTTTAATCTTGATTCCCAAGAAGATAATGATGATAATGGTAAGTTTGATGAGGATATTATTGGTGGGGTGTTACCTGACTGGCTTAAGAATGTTGCTGCTACTAATGAAAATGATTCCGTTTTTCCTTGGATTCCGGTTTCTGTTAATGACACGTTGAATACGAGAATGCCGGATGTTTTGTTTGAAGAAGATGATGATGAATTGATGGTGGAAGTTGAAGAGGGTGAAGAAGACGGGGATCGTGAATTGGGTGGCGTTGATGTTGAAATGGTTCATTTAGACCGTGAAACAGAGGAAAAAGCCGAGTTTTTGAAGATGAAGATACTGAACTTGGGGTCGAATCTAAAAGCTGCAGAGTTAGTGGATGATATTCGAAAACTTTGTGTTGAAGAAAAGGGAAATTCTTTGAAAGCTTTATAATTTAATTATATTATTATTATTCAGTTTTATATAGAAAAATGATGATGGGAAAGTAATAGGAATTGACAAGCAAATAAATTTCTTTTTTTTTATTTGCTACAGTAATTTCCACCATTTGCTACGGTACTAGTCAACGAGAACAGTGTTGGTCAAACACACACAAAACAGGACACGTCACATTAATAAAACCAGATAGTGGTTTTGCCCCCCACAATAGGTGGTGTTATACAATATATAACCCACGATATACGAAATTAAAGATTGGTACCTCCTAAAGTAAAAATGGACAACTTCAGTACCTTTACAGACGAAAAGCCCTAATTATTAGACCTCTTTCTCTTCCCTTTAACCGGACCAGCATCAAACCTTCTACTTCTTCTTCTTGTTATTTATGAAGACATGAACGGCTGTCTTTTCTACAATTTTTATGGTTATTATTTATAGTTTATAAAATCATTAGTTAAAAAGATAAATTCAAAATGAGGTGATTGTAAGTATTTTTTTGTTAGATTTTATCTGAATATTTGATGGTGGTTTTTTTCCGGAAATATATATATTTATTTTATTTTTTTGGGTAAAAACCGATTCAAAACCGAAACCGACCCAATAAAAACCGAAAAACCGAACCAATCGGTTTCAAAAAACCAAAAATCGACTTGATCGGTTTGGGTTTCGGTTTTGGGTCAAAACCGGCCCAAACCGACCCATGCTCAGCCCTAATGCGTGAGGTGTATATGTGTAGAGGAAGGGTTATTTGAGAACCTTTAAAAAAGAAAACGCGGGAACCATTCTGGACCATACATTCTTCTCCCTTTTCTCTCTTTTCATTTAAAAATTAAAATTCATTCATATCATTCAAAATGTTTAATTTCACAAACCGTAAATCGTTAAATGACAAAAAAATATGGGTAGTTAAAATTTCGTCCTCTTTCATTAGAGATGCAACTCGATATACTTTTGACGACTTTTTAATTTTCGTTTTTTCCCCCTTGTACTTGTGTACTTAAACATGTGTAGGATCTTTCTTTTCACATGTAAATTAGTAAATGACATCTGTACATAACAATGAAGGTAAGGGCGGAGCCCGTCAGTCCATGGCGGAGCCATAGTGGCTAAGGGCGGAGCCCGTTAGGTAGATCACTCATCACCGATCACCCCCTATGACCTTCATCTAATTGCTATCCACTTCCTCTTTCCTCTCTCTCCTCATCAAACCCACCAATTCCAGGTTGATATGGCTGCAAACATTACCCAATGTAGTTCAAGCTAGAATTTTATCATTTGTTGTTTACCATCATGACAAATTCAATAAACAAGACTTATCTAAACTTGCAACCCATTTGTTGTCTGACAATAATAATAACGAAACAAAGATCGATTTTTGGGTCAAGAAAGCCGCCCGCCAACTGTTTGATCTTGTGTCTGACTCAAGTTACAAATGGGTTTCTTCTTTTAATCTTGATTCCCAAGAAGATAATGATGATAATGGTAAGTTTGATGAGGATATTATTGGTGGGGTGTTACCTGACTGGCTTAAGAATGTTGCTGCTACTAATGAAAATGATTCCGTTTTTCCTTGGATTCCGGTTTCTGTTAATGACACGTTGAATACGAGAATGCCGGATGTTTTGTTTGAAGAAGATGATGATGAATTGATGGTGGAAGTTGAAGAGGGTGAAGAAGACGGGGATCGTGAATTGGGTGGCGTTGATGTTGAAATGGTTCATTTAGACCGTGAAACAGAGGAAAAAGCCGAGTTTTTGAAGATGAAGATACTGAACTTGGGGTCGAATCTAAAAGCTGCAGAGTTAGTGGATGATATTCGAAAACTTTGTGTTGAAGAAAAGGAAAAAAAAAAAAAAAAAAAAAAAAAAAAAAAAAAAAAAAAAAAAAAAAAAAAAAAAAAAAAAAAAAAAAAAAAAAAAAAAAAAAAAAAAAAAAAAAAAAAAAAAAAAAAAAAAAAAAAAAAAAAAAAAAAAAAAAAAAAAAAAAAAAAAAAAAAAAAAAAAAAAAAAAAAAAAAAAACCGAAAAACCGACCAATAAAAACCGAAAACCGCCAATAAAAACCGAAAAACCGAAATAAAAACCGAAAAACCGACCAATAAAAACCGAAAAACCGAAATAAAAACCGAAAAACCGACCCAATAAAAACCGAAAAACCGAGAAAACCGAACCGAAAAACCGAACCAATCGGTTTCAAAAAACCAAAAATCGACTTGATCGGTTTGGGTTTCGGTTTTGGGTCAAAACCGGCCCAAACCGACCCATGCTCAGCCCTAATGCGTGAGGTGTATATGTGTAGAGGAAGGGTTATTTGAGAACCTTTAAAAAAGAAAACGCGGGAAAACCCATTCTGGAAAAAAAAAAAAAAAAAAAAAAAAAAAAAAAAAAAAAAAAAAAAAAAAAAAAAAAAAAAAAAAAAAAAAAAAAAAAAAAAAAAAAAAAAAAAAAAAAAAAAAAAAAAAAAAAAAAAAAAAAAAAAAAAAAAAAAAAAAAAAAAAAAAAAAAAAAAAAAAAAAAAAAAAAAGACCCAATAAAAACCGAAAAACCGAACCAATCGGTTTCAAAAAACCAAAAATCGACTTGATCGGTTTGGGTTTCGGTTTTGGGTCAAAACCGGCCCAAACCGACCCATGCTCAGCCCTAATGCGTGAGGTGTATATGTGTAGAGGAAGGGTTATTTGAGAACCTTTAAAAAAGAAAACGCGGGAACCATTCTGGAACAGAAAAACAAAAAAAAAAAAAAAAAAAAAAAAAAAAAAAAAAAAAAAAAAAAAATAAAAAAAAAAAAAACCGAAACCGCTCCAATAAAAACCGAAAAACCGAAAAAAACCGAAAAACCGAACCAATCGGTTTCAAAAAACCAAAAATCGACTTGATCGGTTTGGGTTTCGGTTTTGGGTCAAAACCGGCCCAAACCGACCCATGCTCAGCCCTAATGCGTGAGGTGTATATGTGTAGAGGAAGGGTTATTTGAGAACCTTTAAAAGAAAAACCGAACCAATCGGTTTCAAAAAACCAAAAATCGACTTGATCGGTTTGGGTTTCGGTTTTGGGTCAAAACCGGCCCAAACCGACCCATGCTCAGCCCTAATGCGTGAGGTGTATATGTGTAGAGGAAGGGTTATTTGAGAACCTTTAAAAAAGAAAACGCGGGAACCATTCTGGACCATACATTCTTCTCCCTTTTCTCTCTTTTCATTTAAAAATGAAAATTCATTCATATCATTCAAAATGTTTAATTTCACAAAAAAAAAAAAAAAAAAAAAAAAAAAAAAAAAAAAAAAAAAAAAAAAAAAAAAAAAAAAAAAAAAAAAAAAAAAACCGAGAAAACCGAACCGAAAAACCGAACCAATCGGTTTCAAAAAACTAAAAACCGACTTGATCGGTTTGGGTTTCGGTTTTGGGTCAAAACCGGCCCAAACCGACCCATGCTCAGCCCTAATGCGTGAGGTGTATATGTGTAGAGGAAGGGTTATTTGAGAACCTTTAAAAAAGAAAACGCGGGAACCATTCTGGACCATACATTCTTCTCCCTTTTCTCTCTTTTCATTTAAAAATTAAAATTCATTCATATCATTCAAAATGTTTAATTTCACAAACCGTAAATCGTTAAATGACAAAAAAATATGGGTAGTTAAAATTTCGTCCTCTTTCATTAGAGATGCAACTCGATATACTTTTGACGACTTTTTAATTTTCGTTTTTTCCCCCTTGTACTTGTGTACTTAAACATGTGTAGGATCTTTCTTTTCACATGTAAATTAGTAAATACCATCTGTACACAACAATGAAGGTTAAAGGGCGGAGCCCGTCAGTCCATGGCGGAGCCATAGTGGCTAAGGGCGGAGCCCGTTAGGTAGATCACCCATCACCGATCACCCCCTATGACCTATCACCCTCTATGACCTATCACACTATGACTTGTCACCCTCTATGACCTATTACCCTCTATGACCTATCACCCCCACCAGCTACCCTTATGAATTTCCTTAAGGGCGGAGCCCGTTTCGAATCAAAATTTTCGTTTAACCTACACATGTGTAGGTTATATGTAAGTATCAAAAAGAAAACGAAATTTAAAAAGTTGACATAAGTATATCGAGTCGCATCTCAAATGAAAGATGATGAAATTTTAAGACTATCATACTTTTTTTTTTCCATCTAACGATTTACGGTATGTGAGATAAAGCATTTTGAATGATTTGGATGAATTTTCATTTTTTATTTGTGAGTTTTCAAGATAACTCACTCCTGTATGTGTATATGTATATTTTAGTTTATTGAATGACACGATCTCATTATAGCTTCTAATTTTGTATCTAATCTAGCCACTTATGATTAGCCTTGGTATTTTGATTAGAGATCCATTTAAAGGAATTAACGATAACATGCGCATATATGATTGCAGGTCTCGGATTATTATTGACACTGAATGGGGCTGCAACATAGCACAAAATCATTTATCCTTGTTCTCCCTATTGTGGGGTTAGGGCAACGTATGTCACCGGTGGAGTATCGTACAATCCTTAAATACCGCCTCATGATCCCCCTATATCCTAATGATGAGATATGCCCTATTGTCGCAAGGCGTGTTTGGAGTCTTTTGGGGAGCATGCAGTACACTGTAGAGACCTCGATCCCCGGCTTTAAAAACTGACATGATTTGGTTAGGGATGTTCTCTTTGACATTTTCAAGCGGGCTGGGATCTCTGCTAAGAAAGAAGCACCAGTAAATTTCTTGACTGACCCGTCGGAAGGAAGATCAACACTCAGACCAGCTGACATTTTGGTTTTTGGATGGATGAGAGGAAAACATGCATGTGTGGATCTTACGCGGGTCTTCCCTCTCGTGGGCTTAGGGTGTGGTATGTTCACGGTGGGTCATGCTGATTTAAAAGTTGATTCATGTAAAGTTGCCAAACATGAGAAGGCGTGTCTTGATAATCAACAGGTATTTATACGATTTGCGTTGGATACATTTGGGTTTCTCGCACCTGAGGCCGTTGAGCTACTTAGTAGGGTCCAACGGGTCATGCACACTCACGTCATGATGCCAAGATACATGAATGTAGTTTTTAAACGTCTTGATTTTTCTATACAAAAAGGGTTAGCGGCGCAACTTGTTGCCAGTTTGCCGTCTACTCCTATGTAAATTTTTTTGAAGTGGAATGAAAAGCTATCTATGTATTATTCAAAAAATTGAAGAGAGAGAAAAGATGTGAAAATGTGTGTTCCAGAATTGTTTTCGCGTTTTATTTTATTTGTGAGTTTTCAAGATAACTCACTCCTGTATGTGTATATGTATATTTTAGTTTATTGAATGACACGATCTCATTATAGCTTCTAATTTTGTATCTAATCTAGCCACTTATGATTAGCCTTGGTATTTTGATTAGAGATCCATTTAAAGGAATTAACGATAACATGCGCATATATGATTGCAGGTCTCGGATTATTAGTGACACTGAATGGGGCTGCAACATAGCACAAAATATTACCAGATAGGAATTTAAGTCATGTATTGATTCTTTTAAAATCATATTGAAAGGCTAGACACTTGTCTTTTGACGAAAGAATTGTCTTACTCAAATCGGTAGAAAACTCACTACTTACCTTTAAGCTCTCAATAGGTTTTATACGAGCTCGAACTGTTAGGGAGATTTTTTTTAAGGCAGGTTATATGGAACAATAAAAAAAGAAACTGAGTTTGCTTGGGAAACTGTCTCGTGCCCCTAGACACTCTCTGTGGGATCGGGTTAGGTTCCTTGTGGGATCGGGTTATAACATATTCAACCTTCACCAACCATTTGTTTCACTATTTCTAAAATATGACTCTTTGTAATCACTATATCCTTTTATTACAGGTAATGTTGTTTAAACAATATATGTAATATTTATCTTAAATTACCTTGTATAAAAACTGACATGAGTTACAAATCACGATGCATTTTAGTATAACTCACTACAAATAATGTTGTACGTGTCCACACTTTTAATTAGCGTGAACAAATTAAAAAATTTGTCACGTTTTTATGTGTGTAAAAATATGAAGAACTAAAAGTGTGTAGAAATTAATCCACACTTAAAATGTGGTATTCTAAAAGTTCACACTTTTTAGTGTGAACTTTTATATTTAATTTGTCACACCACATTTGTCCACACTAACTAAGTATGTGGCGTGAACAAATGTGGTGTTATAATAAATATGAAAGTCCACAATAAAAAGTGTGAACTTTTGGAATACCACAGTTTTAAGTGTGGATTAATTTCTAAACACTTTTAGTTCTCCATATTTTTACACACATAAAAGCGTGACAAATTTTTTAATTTGTTCACGTTAATTAAAAGTGTGGACAAATACAATATTATTCGTAGTGACTCTTTGTAGCTGTGAAAGAAATATTTAGGACCATGAAAGGTGCAAGAAGGTATAACAAAAGATTTAATTGAATTCGAAGTAAAACACAACGTCAGTTTAAGTATCTAAATTCCGTTACATACAAATATTCAACGTACTTTTTATATAGGAAAAAAAAGAATAGAAAATATTGTTATATGATGATTATTATCTATACTCCCTTATAAAAGAAATTGAACCCCTTTCCCTTAAATTTAAAAATTTGATATGTCAAATTTACCCTCCATCTTAATACATCCTTATTTTCATTTTATAGTTTGTGACTAAAATGCCCTTAAAAAAATTCAGGCTCTATCTCTCCCTCACTCAGAAACACATAGAAAAAACCCTAACTCACAATGCGTCCCTCTCCTCCCCCCAATGAAATTACTTTTACGTTAATAACCATACCGTCACCGCCGCTGTATTGCGCGGGCACCAATCTAGTATAAAAAAAAACATGTGAAAAAAGATTGTATAATGTGGGTAGTTGGGGATAAATGGCAACATTTATGTATTTCAGACACATTGTGTTCTCTACGGTTTAATTTACTACGCAGTTTTCTTTTTTGGAATAGCTAATTTACTACTTTTGTTGGCGGTTAAGTTAATTGATGTTATGCAAATTTATCCATGTGGTATTTGTTCTCCTTATCTCCTATCAATATAATCAAACCATATATCACCTTTGAAAACACCTACATCTCTCTCGTGTCTCTTCTTAAACTTCATCAACAATCACTTAATATATTGATGAAAATATTACTCAAGATTCGGTCGAACCTGGATCACGGATAGTGGCAAGTGGCAACAATAAAGAAGAAATTGGATAACTATATATGTAACAACCTAACAATTTGTTTTTTTTTATTTCGATTTTTAAATTCCTTTGTATGTTATTTGAAGTATATAAAATGAAAAATATAAATATTATAAATTTTTGTAGGAGATTTTTCAAGAAACTATGAGGTTTGTTAAGATCTTTACAGCAAACCTTCAATGGCGTCTTATTCAACGTCATCACGTTAAAAATGATTGCTTATAGACGTGTTTTCAAAGTTCAGAATAGAAATCCAAAGGTAAAATCTCCAATTTTCTCTTATATCTTGTTGGTTTACTTCTTCCCTGTTATCATGTTATGTCACTTATATGTTGATGTAAAAGTGTTTTTAATTTTATGTCATCTCATAATTTTTAAATGTTTTTTCTGTGAAAAGATGTAATAAAATTTAGTTATTTTATGCAATTGTTTGTTTTATGAGTTTGTTGAAATGAGTAATTGATTGTTGTTACGGACTTTCAAAAGGTT